>ONZH01007916.1:0-135494 GCA_900303285.1 Rhinella marina | reverse complement strand
GGATCAGTCCTCTGATCTCTCCCTTTGCGGCCAATCACACCAACTGGTGGGTGGTCCAGTGGCACGGTTGTAGGAATCTGACCTGTACCGCGTCATCGTTGGCACCTGTATCCGGCATCCTTAGGGAGGGGTACAGTGCCATCAACCTAGGAATTGTGGTGAGCAACTGGACGGTACTCCATCCACAGCTCCCCTCGGATGTCCTGACCTATGAGAGAGGCCATCCTTATCTGTTGGATACAGAAGGATGTTGGAGGAAAGAGGACGCTATCCTCTGCCAAGGTAGTCAGGAACGGGTGCTTAGACACCAGTGTTGGGACACCGAAGGGTCCTGTGAGATGAAGACCAGCCCAATGCCTTCATCCCGTCTGATTTACATGGGACAAGGGTATTGGTGCTGGTACCAGGGAAACAATGTGTCTTATACCATCTACGGCACTAACTGCACCGAAAGAGGAGTACTCCTCCCAGGGGCATATTGCACCCTCAGTCCGGTCCTAGGTATAGATGTCGCGGAAGTACAAGGAAGAACCCCGATTACCCCAGAGAAGAGATTGGACATCCGCCCAGACACTCCCGTGAGGCTCCAAAAGATACCACTTGGGTTCGGGAAGGAACTCAAGCATCTTCTTCTGGACTTCAGCCTGGAAGAAGAGATCCTGAAGAACCTTCGAGAGACCGAACATCAGGCCACAATCCAGTTGGCCCATGACAGAACCAAGATCACCGAAATTACCACCACATTGGAAAAGGACTCCAAGGTTTCGTGGTGGGAGAGCCTTTTTGGTTACAGTCCTAAAGCCACGTCCTTCTTCAACTTATTAATCCATCCAGTGATAGTCCTCCTGGTTCTGGTCGTCGTGATGTACTTGGGACTATTCCTTATTTACCGGAGAGTCAAGAGACTGGCGGACCAATTGGAACAGAACCAGACGGATCTTCACGAGAAGAAGAAGAGAAGAAGGCTCAGGATGTAACCCTTGTGAAATCCTGAGGTCATGGACTTTATTTGATTCTTTTTCTTTTTTGCATGGGCTTTATTTGAGTTTTCTTTTTGCATGGACTTTTTGATGATTTTATTGTATTTTCATGATTTTTCTTTCATGGGAGTTTTTGGGGGTGTGGACCATGGCGCTTTGCGGGGTTAGGTCTGCCACCATCCAAAAACTCCATAGTGTATTGTTTACACTTGTATATATTTTAGAACTATAGGGGGGATGGGTTTACAAGTGGTTTTCCGTATGTGTGTGGGGAAAAGAATAGGGCTCGTTAGGGACAGGTCCCTTCTCTAAAATATTTGCCACTCCAACCCTATGAATGGTACAGTTCATAAGGGATGGACTGAATGACAGTTAGTGCGGTGTTTATTCCCGCAGTTAGGATTTAGGTACTTTGACATCACCTCACACTCCATAAAGTCTGACCTGCCTTGTAAAGACCTGCGTTTCTGTCCATGAAAGAACTTCCTCAAAGACAGAATCTACAAGCAAGATGGAAAGAGGTGTCGGGAGAAAAGTGATAAAGGAGACCGTCCACCTGTGCTACGTGGATCGGCCTAGAGACTGAAGAGTGAAGCTGTCCCCGAGTCTAATCGACAAAGAGAAGGCAGTGGGAGCAGCTGATACTGGAAGACCGACACCACCTGAAGATCGCGAGTAGAGCCATCCCAGAGTCCAATCAACAAAAGACGACAGTGGGAAGAGCTGAGGCTTAAAGACCATCACTACTCAGATGTGAGGGAGAAGCCATCCCCGAAGTCCGGCCACTTGAAGAAGACTGTGGGAGTAGCGGAAGCTTAGAGACAAGGGTGTGCCATCCCAGAAGTCCAAGCAACTAAAGACGACTGAGGGAGACGCTGATGCATGATACCGAGAGAAGACAAGGATAGTTTGATCGGTGGACGGAGACGTCGGGTTACGGTGAAGGGCAGGGAAGAGGTCGCGCAACCACGAGGGGTGATGTCTCAGTACCTAAGGACCAGATCATTCTTCAGTCTGTCCTGAACTGTTATCCATTATGGGCGGGGTTGAGGAGGCAAATGTATCCCCACACTTCCGTCCCATTTCAATATGTCGTGTTCCCGACAACAGGGGGATTGTAGAAGGAAGTGTGGGCGCCGACTACAATATATGCATATACCCATATGTATATGCATATATGGGTGGCCCCAAATTGAGGGTCTGTGGCCCCATGGCCACGAAGGCCTGAAGCCCTGGTGGATGTGGTTATCCACCAGGGGCTCTAACTTTAGGTATATATATATATGTATATATATAGATATGTGTGCATGAGCCCCATTTGCATGCACCTATATTTATATATAATACCCCTTAATATATATATATATATATGCTCCCTGTTAATAATGCCCCCTTTCTTATATTAATGCCCCCTTTTATAATACCCCTTAATATTAATAGTGCCCCCTTACTGCCTCCTTTCCTCATATATATATATATATATCCCTAATATCCTCCAGAAGTATATAGATGCATGTACATGATCCCCAGTTATGTACATGTATCTATATACATGTAATAGCCAGGGTGCCCCCCCCCATAGCCCCCAGCAGATGGACAATGGCCATCTGCTGGGGATAGCTGGAGACATGGGACTGGACTAATTAGTCCAGTCCCAGGTACTTCAAAGGGACAGAAGATCGATATGATCTTCTGTCCCTTCTGTTAATTACCCTCAGCGCTGCTGGGGGCAATTAACAGGACAGGGAAACAATAGGTTTCCCTGTCTCTGCATGGCGCGTACCTCCGGCGCTTGTGATTACAAGCGCCGGAGATACAGTGCGCTCCCCAGGCGGAGGATCAAAGAGACCCTCCGCCCGGGAAACAGCGCGCGTCGGCGCGGTGACGTCATAGCACCGCGCCGGCGCTCGTGCACACAGCTGCCGGCGCGCTCGCTCGCCGGGAGCACGGGAGCGAGCGCGACCGGGTTTAAATAACCCGATCGCGCTGCGCTCTTCAGTTGAGCCGTGCCTCCCCAAAGAAGAGTCATCCCCTGGACGACGAGCAAGGCTGAATCATCCCCTGGACGACGAGCAACCCCCTGGAGACGAGCATTACCCCTGGATGGCTGAGTAACCCTGACCCACCAATGATTAACCCCTTCATTCTCTGATTTAACCCCTGCAACCCTGCTGCCCTGATCCTGCCCTGCAACCCCTGGAACCCTTGATTTAACCCCTGGTGCTGTGCTGCCCTGTATCCTGAACCCCTGCCCTATACCACCAACGACCCCTGCTCCAGACACCTGCAATCCCTGCAACCCCTGGATTAACCCCTGATTGCCTCCTGCCAGCATTAACCCCTGGTACCCTGCCCTGTAACCTGCCACAACCCCTGTCTTGATCCCTGCTGTACCCTAGCCCTACCATTCAACCCCTGAACAACCCTATACCGTTTACCCCTTCCCTGCCAATAGCCCTGTGTTATCCCCTGTTGCTACTGTAATTTAACCCCTTTATTCCCAGGGACAGTAATTAGATTAGGCTGGGGAGGGCTGCTATAAGTGTGTGAGTGTGTATTGTTTAGTAAGTAACGTGGTTGGAGTTAACGGGATTGTGTAGTGTAGCTAGGTTTTTATTGTACTGTATTGTTAATAATTAATAAATATTGTTATTATTTATAATACAGTGTGCAGTGTTTATTGTTTTATAACGTGTACTTTGAGTCCCTTTTAGGTCGTGTGAAAGGCAATAGAGCAGCACTTAGGCATAAATAGGCGGAACTAGCGGAAGCGGGTTGTGCCTATTTATGAATATTAATTATTGGTACGTCCCAAAATACCAATAATTAATATTTCCTTTAACACTGCCATAGATTGAGAGGAGCCTGATATACCATAGACTCCTATATCCCCACCCTGGATGATCCCCCAAACCTACCCAATTATTTCCCACTTGCTTTGGCAAAGCTAAACTGTATTTAGTCCTGGCAATAAAGCTGATTTGAATTGAGATGTATAGATAGATAGATAATTAGATCGATAGATAGATAGATAGATAGATAGATAGATAGATAGGAGATATATAATTAGATAGGTAGATAGATACATAGATAGCTATGAGATAATTAGATAGATAGATAGATATGAGATAGATAATTAGATAGGTAGATAGATACATAGATAGCTATGAGATAATTAGATAGGTAGATAGCGGCCCACTGTATAAAAAAGTAGATACCACCCCGATAAGAGTTCAAAACACATCCTTTTGACTTCTGTCAGGTGAACGAGGGCCTATAACTATGTGTGGTATATGTGTCGGGAGCTTTCCCAATGCATATGCCGAATGTATTCACAAAAATGCAGTGTGAACATAGTCTTGATGAGGATATGTCATTCATATACACAGGCTATTCAGCTGATATTGTATGTCATGTAAAATGTTAAAATAAAAGGCCTTGCACCCACATGCAACTTTGCTTTTCTTTTCACTTACGGTACAATGGAGGAATGCTGTTGGGGGTTTGAAGGACCTTGCTACACTTTAATCAGTGTTAGGCTACTTTCACACTAGCCTTTACTACGGATCCGGCGGGTGAAGGGGCCCGCTGAATCCGTAATGATAATACAACCTTGTGGATCCGTAATGAACGGATCCGATTGTATTATCTTTAACATCTTTTAAACGGATCCGTCATGAACTCCATTGAAAGTCAATGGAGGACGGATCCGTTTACCATTGTGTCACACCAAACGGATCCGTCCCCATTGACTTGCATTGGGGGTCATTCCGGATCCGTCTTGGTGCGGATGCCCAGACCGGAGAGCAAACCGCGGCATGTTGCGGTTTGCTCTCCGGTTTAAAGACGGAACGGAATGCTTCTAGGAGCATTCCGTTGTCTTCAGTTCAGTTTTGTCCCCATTGACAATGAATGGGGACAAAACTGAAGCATTTTATTCCGGTATTAAGCCCCTATGACGGAGTTCAATACCGGAATTCCAAAACGCTAGTGTGAAACTAGCCTTACCTTTGTCATGTAAACTACATTTTTGCAGCTACTCATCTGGTACAATGTACATTACATCTTCCCCAGCTCTCGTCATAGAATTCATCTCCTTGAACCATAGGTCTCATGTACAAACAGTTCTCAGAAGATTCTTCAGGAATTGTTGGAATATAATGACCTTGGTGGTGCCATTTCTGTGACACATTACTCCTGCTGCCTATTCAGTGTGTATTCCATTCCTTAAATAGACACTGGGGAGACCCTCTGACTTACATGCTTATTTAAACCAGGATCAGTAGACACCATGAAGGTCATGTTAACTAAAACTGATGGTGTGCACCAAGAAAAATGTCTGAAAGGTCAAAGATCATGTGTTTCTGTGTCCTGGGCACACGCACACACACATTCCCACAAATGTCACGTATTAGACAGAGTTTGCTGTTTGACATTAAATGAATGTATTACAAGAGCTTACATAGGACTTCTGTTTCAAGAATATGGGTCTGTATTTCTAAACCCCATTGCTTTCTATGATTACAGAACTGTACCCCATAGAAGTGAGTATTTAATATTCTACAATTCCATAATTCTGACCCTATGGGGAGAATATGAATCCATGCTCACTCCAGGGTTAATTTCAGGCTGTCGTAGCTCTTGCATACTGTACATGTAATAAATGTGTGTGTATCTATGTCTGCGTTGATCTGCATAAACACATGTGCTTGTATATATGTGTCCAATATATGTGTGTATCTTTATTTATGTTTGTGTGTCCATATACTTGTGCATTTACTGTATGTGTATGCCCCTGCATATATGTCATTTTTAAATGAGTCTCCAATTACAGTATGTATTCCTATAGAGATGCATGCGTTTGTGTGTGTGTACATGTGCATTGATGTATATGTGTATATATCTGTGTACATATGTATGTGTATGTGTGTTTATCTCTATGTATACATGTATGCGTGTATTTACCTCTATGTATATATGTATCTGTGTATATAAGTGTGTGTGGCAAAATGATTGGCAGAGAATCCACTGGAGCGGCTATTCTTCCATGAGAAGCAGAGCAAAGCTGGTGTCACCAGAACTTTGCCTCATCGGGTGCAGAAGCAACTCTCTTGACTAGGCCTCTGGAAAAGAGCTAACCGCACATCAGACAAGAGGTACAAACTTCTCATCTTGAACCCAACCCCCCCTCCTTTCCTCTACTTCAGAATAGCCAGTTTTCCCTTTATGGGCAATGTGACTCCTCCACTCTTTCAAGTTTAAATCAAGATGACATCTCTACACTGCCATTGCCCTGTACTTTCCTGTTCCATGTAACCTAGCACTTAAGGCCCCTCCCTAAACTGAAGCAAAAGCTAGCATACACACAGGCAGGACATGAGAGTGAGAAGACCTTGCCTCTAGCGCCTATCCTGTCCTACCCATCCTCCAAACTTCAAAACATAATGCTAAAGATAAAGAGGTGCTGGAAAACACTCTGGAGGATATGCTCCTGGCTCCACGAAGCTCTTTTCATAGAGATTTCACTAAGCTGATCTTACTATTTCAGTCCACAGTCACAGGTCTGAATAAGAGAATTTTGCACATTGAGACTAAAATAGGTGCCTTCTCCTTGCTCACAAAAAACTTGTGGACTCCCATAACCCCCTGGAAGATATAATTTCTCCTATACAAGTCAAGCTAACAGATCTTGAAGACCAGAGTCTCAGAAATAATATAAAATTTTGAGGTATTCCAGAATCCATCTCCAACACTGATTTTCAGGATTATATTCAGACGTTAACTAGACTAATGCTTCCCAATGTAGCTAAATATGAACTCAGTATTGACTGGGCCCACAGGGTTCCTAAGCCCTAAAACCTGCCAGAGTCCATTCCCAGAGATATGTTGGCCCGCTTTACCTATGCTTACTTAAAGGGGTGACCCACCTCACACACTGATGGTGTATTGTTAGGATATGTCACCAATGTTAGATAGCTGCTGGTCCCAACTCTGGTACCCATAACTATCTCTACAACAGGGCCACCAAAGTGAACAAGGGCGCACTGTGCAAGTGCAGCCCCCCTTTATTCACTTCTACGGGAGTGTCGAAAATAGGCGAGCACTGGCTAGGCTACTTCTGGAACTCCGATAGATGTGAATTCACTGATTCACTTCTATGAGGGTTCCAGAAAAAGGTTACTGTGCTTGCTTGGCTCTTTTCGGAACTCCCATAGAAGTGAATACACAGTACGCTGTGCATGCGCAGTGCGCCCTCTTTCACATTGGGGGCCCAGTTCTATAGATAGGATCCACACCTTGTGACATGCCACCAATGTGTGAGATAGGCCAACCCCTTTAAAGCTATTTACCGATCCATACAGATGAGGATTCCCCGCAAACCTACTTATTAAAGGCGTTTTCCGAGATTTTAATACCGATGACCTATCCTCTGGACAGGTCATCAGTATCTAATCAGTGGGGTCCAACACCCGGGAACCCCACTGATCAGCTGTTTGAGAAGGCACCGATGCTCACATTAGAACTGCAGCCTACTCATTGGTCACATGGCCTAGGTGCAACTCAGGCCCACAGAAGGGAATGGGGCTGAGCTGTGATACCAAGCATAGCCATTATACAGTGTACGCAGGGGCGTAGCTATAGGGGGTGCAGAGGTAGCAGTCGCTACCGGGCCCAGGAGCCTGAGGGGGCCCAAAGACCCTTGTGCCGCATAAGAAGACACACAGAGCACTAAGGGAAGGGGGCCCAAGCCGAACTCTTGCACCAGGGCCCATGAGCCTTTAGCTACGCCCCTGAGTGTACGGCACTGTGCTTGGTAAGCTACGAGAAGGTAATGGTGCTCTCATTTTGGGAAGGATTCATTGACTACCCCAACCTGACATCAAGTCCATTAATTCTTTCCTAGAGCCAGTCGATCTTCCTAGTCTCTCTCTGGCCCATATTCTAGCTTAAACAGCCCAGTCTCCTTACAAGATATTCAAAAAACTATTCATTCTGTTCCCCTCCACAAGTCCCATGGGTCCCATAAACTACTTTCTTCTTTTATCTGGAATCACATCCATTGCTGGATCACTGTAGTCATCCTTACTAAACACAGAAAATTGGGATGTCTGGCAGTCCTCAACTATACAATGTAAGGGATCGTATCCTCTCAGGGGGTCAACATCACACAATCTCTTCACAACACTGGATTTTCAAGTCCACACAGCTTTATTTTCACACTTTTTGCTCCAGCATGAAACAAAACCATCAAAATAACACCTGCCCGGCTAGGCTCTGACTACACATAGTTCAGCTAACTCACCTAAATACAAACGCTGTTCACACACAGCTTTTAAGTGTGGCTTCCTCAGCCTCCTGGCTGTGACTCCAACCGTACATTTGGGGGGAGATGGTCCAACATTCGTCCTGACTCTGACCTTGTGACCCTCTTCTCCTAGGGTCACTGGACCCCCCCAAACTTCCAGGCTACACTGAGCCTTGTGGCCCCTCAGCCCTCGTGGCTGAGACCACACAGAGCCACCACAGGCTCTAACCTCTCAGGCCTCCTCAGCCTTTCTCTCTTCCAGGCTTCCTCAGCCTTGTGGCCCCCCAGCCCTGCTGGCTGGGACCACACAGGCCCTCTCCAGGTCTGTTCCCTGGGGCCCTCTCCCCAGGTTAACTTATCCCTGCCTGATTAATCCAGCTGGCCTCACCTGGGGCCAGGGAAAACCTGTGACGGATTAGGGTGTGTGGAATGGAAGACTCCAACTTCCAACCTGTCTCCCAGTCCAAGAAATTCAGCCCATGCAACATTAAACAAAACCCAGCTCCAGCAACTATGCTTGCTGAAGCTATACCACTTCTGGATTTCAGTTCTCACCTGGCCAAACTGACAAACCAGGCAAGATACACACCCCACACCTCACATTACTACACACATCACCACAACAATCACATTACTATACAAAGCTTGTGTCTTTGATCAATTATCTCATTGGTGGCACCTCCATCCTGATAAACACTGGGTAGATCTGGAGCGCTCCATGTGTCAAGAATCCTCCCTTAAGATTGCCCTCATCAAGCACATTTTGCAAAAGACATTGTACTCTGGCTAGACATTGTACTTTTGTGCTGCCATCCTGTACCTTATATAGTGCCTTGCAAAAGTATTCGGCCCCCAGGAACTTTTCAACCTTTTGCCACATATCAGGCTTCAAACAAAAAGATATAACATTTTAAATTTTTGGTGAAGAATCAACAAGTAGGTCACAATTGTGAAGTGGAACGAAATTTATTGGATCATTTAAACTTTTTTTGTAATAATAAAACTGAAAAGTGGGACGTGCAAAATTATTCGGCCCATTTACTTTCAGTTCAGAAAACTCATTCCAGAAGTTCATTGAGGATCTCTGAATGATCCAATGTTGTCCTAAATGACTGATGAAGATAAATAGAATCCACCTGTGTGTAATCAAGTCTCAGTATAAATGCACCTGCTCTGTGATAGTCTCAGGGTTCTGTTTAAAGCACAGAGAACATCACCAAGGAACACACCAGGCAGGTCCGTGATACTGTTGTGGAGACGTTTAAAGCCAGATTTGGATACCAAAAGATTTCCCAAGCTTTAAACATCTTAAGGAGCACTGTGCAAGCGATCATATTGAAATGGAAGGAGTATCAGACCACTGCAAATCTACCAATAACCGGCTGTCCCTCTAAACTTTCATCTCAAACAAGGAGAAGACTGATCAGAGATGCAGCCAAGAGGCCCATGATCACTCTGGATGAACTGCAGAGATCTACAGCTGAGGTGGGAGAGTCTGTCCATAGGACAACAATCAGTCCAACACTTCACAAATCTGGCCTTTATGGAAGAGTGGCAAGAAGAAAGCCATTTCTCAAAGATATCCATAAAAAGTTTCGTTTACAGTTTGCCACAAGCCACCTGGGAGACACACCAAACATGTAGAAGAAGGTGCTCTGGTCAGATGAAACCAAAATCGAACTTTTTGGAAACAATGCAAAACGATATGTTTGGTGTAAAAGCAACACAGCTCATCACCCTGAACACACCATCCCCACTGTCAAACATGGTGGTGGCAGCATCATGGTTTGGGCCTGCTTTTCATCAGTAGGGACAGGGAAGATGGTTAAAATTGATGGGAAGATGGATGGAGCCAAATACAGGACCATTCTGGATGAAAACCTGTTGGAGTCTGCAAAAGACCTGAGACTAGGACAGAGATTTATCTTCCAACAAGACAAAGATCCCAAACATAAAGCAAAATCTACAATGGAATGGTTAAAAAATAAACGTGTCCAGGTCTTAGAATGGCCAAGTCAAAGTCCAGACCTGAATCCAATTGAGAATATGTGGAAAGAGCTGAAAACTGCTGTTCACAAACGCTCTCCATCCAACCTCAAAGAGCTCGAGCTGTTTTGCAAGGAAGAATGGGCAAGAATTTCAGTTTCTAGATGTGCAAAACTGATAGAGACATACCCCAAGCGACTTGCAGCTGTAATTGCAGCAAAAGGTGGAGCAACAAAATATTAATGCAAGGGAGCTGAATAATTTTGCACGCCCCACTTTTCAGTTTTATTATTACAAAAAAAGTTTAAATGATCCAATAAATTTCGTTCCACTTCACAATTGTGACCCACTTGTTGTTGATTCTTCACCAAAAATTTAAAATGTTATATCTTTTTGTTTGAAGCCTGAAATGTGGCAAAAGGTTGAAAAGTTTCAAGGGGGCCGAATACTTTCGCAAGGCACTGTATTCAGTGCAGTGGGCTATGAACCGCACGTCTTACATTGCGTTTGTAATTAAGATGTCTTGAGAAGATATTTCAATTTCAAAGGAATATGTAATAAGAAGGGAATTTAATCTCATACATATTTTACATTCCATCCAGAGGGAGGCAACTGTGGAAATGTTAGGCATGCATTTGTTTTAGTAATATCCTCCTGGTAATTTCAATTATTATTATTATTTTATTTTTACTTTTAAATTTACCTCGAAAATTTGCTTTAAAAGACACTGAGGGATATTTATCAAGACTGACGTTCCCACATGCTTGTCTTGATCACTCTGCACTGGAGTGATATATGCCTATTTTATTGAGAGGCATGCTTCAGAAACAGAAATCTATGCTCCGCTTCTCCCGCAAAGCCGCGCTCCTTATCTCGCCACTTCTAATTTTTGTGCACACATGGTCGGTGCCATAATTTGTGACATATTTACAGCACAATAGTGGTCTAAATTGGTTGATAAATGTACCTGATTGAACTTTTCCTGGGCTACAGATATTGATGACCTATACCATCAGACTGGTGGGAGTTCGACAGCTGACACCCCACATTGACCAGCTGTTCAAGGCAGCCATCGGCACTGGAAGTCACAAAGAGAACATGGCTGGAAGCAGACAGCTCCATTCTTTATGCAGTGGCTTAGTACAGCTCAGCTCCCATTCCCATTCATGACCTAAGAGTAGGTCATCAGTTTCTGTAGCCCAGGACACTCCTTCAATATATCTTTAGAGATACTGTCTCATTCTTGAGTTCGGTATAAAATCTGTATGTAAACAGTAAGCACTATAGCTCCATCTAGTGGTGGCTATAAGGAAGCAGAATTCTATATTTTAATACAGGGTCTATACTATAGATGCACAACCTACAGCCCAAGGGTCACATGCGGTCAGCAATACCATTTGGTGCAGCTTCCAAACATCTGGTCAAAGATATGCCTTGTCTGTGCTGGTGATTGCTCAGTTTATTTACCATGTTAGATAGTAGTGTCATATAGCATGGACCATGGTCAGGCAAGTACTAATGATGCATTCTGTAGACATCTCTGGTACCCCATATATTAGCAGAATGGGGGTCTGCTGACTCCTGTATGTCACTCCAGACCCCAGTCAAGGGAGCTGCATGCATGGTTTCTTCCTTTCTGAGTGCAAACAGGGGAGAAGGAAACCCCATACTCCCAAAGGAGATAGCTCCTTTATGTCATACACTTTTGATAAGGCATATACTGTATGTCTCAGATGGTAGTACAGCTTTAACTTTTATTGTGGCCACTGGGATTGGTTCAGTTTGACAATGTGGTCATTGGACCAGAAAAAGTTGTGCATCCCTGGTCTATACAAAGGATTTGTAGCTCTGGAACATTAAAAAAAAACAAAACAGGGAAACCATGGTGTTAAAAGGTGGACATTGAACGGGGATTTTGAGGGCCCACAACCACACCAATCAGATGTTTAATAGTAGATCCTGTGCCAGAAATAGGCGCTGGAACTACATGGAACTACATAGTTCTGTAAATTGTGTAGTAGACAGAGATGTTAACTACAGCACTGCTGCCACTTAAAGAGGATCTGTGACCTCTTCTGACAAGTCTGTTTTAGCAGCTACTTACATCCCCCTCATAATAACAACAATAACAATTACCTTTATTATTTCTTCTAGAATTTATTAATGCATTACTAGAAATTTGCAATGAAGGTCGAGGAGAGTGTTACCAGTTATGGGTATGTCCTTGCACACTCTGACCCCATGCAATTGGTGCTGCCAGTTTCAGACTGTGCAGGGACATTCCCCCCCCCCCCAACTGGCAACACCCATCAGGACCACCTTCATTGCAAATTGCTAGAAATTAGAGTCATAAGAATATATGCTCCAGAATTATTACATGGGGAATGTAGTTAGTTACTAAACAGAAATGTCAGGAGAGGTTAGAGGTCTTCTTGAAGTGAATTGCAGCAGCGCTCCAATTACCAGCTTCATCCACTACACAATAGATGGACCTGTGCAGTTCCAGCGCCTACTCCTGGCACTGGAAACAGCTGAAAACATTAGCGGTAACACATACTTTGTCCAAAAAACACCACAAAAACTGCAGCAAAAAAGAATAAAACAAGTGTCATTACAAAAACTCAAGCACTTATTCTAATGGGATTTTCAAATGTAAAAAACCTCCAGAGCCAAATACATCTGTGTAAGGACCCAAAAGTAATTTCAGTGTGTAAGTGCTTTGTACTTGTGGCCTGCATTCAATATATATTGCCTTCTATACATCATGCTTTTACTATACATCAGATCCTTCAGTCATACTTCTGAACCTTCCCAGTTGCTGTCAAGCATTAACTCTGCTTCTTAATAGAAAAAGAAGCATGCACATATTTGCTCAGACCATGTACAGCACAGTAGTACCTCAGCAAAATGGTATTTTTACACCCCAGGAGCCATGACAACCCAGGACTACAATAAAGACATAAATCACCGCACATATCTTCTTACAAGCTGCTGGTGGAACAGATGTAGGGGTCTAGACAAACTGCAGACATAGCTCTACCTCCAGCACATATGTCATCAATACTGAGGCACCTTATTCCTAGAAACGTAAAGCATGTATACAATAAATAGAAGTGACAGCTCAAGTGATCCCCAGGGAAACCCTAAAGGAAACAAAAATAGTCATATTGGAGAGACAGTAATCGAGTGAACTGGTCAGATTAGATGTCTGGAGGAAAAATATTCTAATATAAGAGCAATTCCACTAGACAAGATGGTCGACAAGTAAAGGACCGAGGGACTAAAATGGCAACTAATTTGTGAGCCATGTTATGCCATTCAGGCTGCTTGTAACTTCCCCATCTTTTCATGGCAGTATGGAGAAGGTGAAGTCCTAAGTAAATTAGAATTCTGAATTGGCAACAGCAATTTTAGAAGGTTGCATTTTACCTAATATTCATTGCCATCTCAATTTCTCATGACAGACATTGTCTCATGCCAGACATTGAATTTAACTTGAAAGACTTTAGGAGGACCTCAACTACGTGTATGTTAAGGTGTGGGTTCCTAAAGAAGAGACACCCAGTATCTCTCCCTCTAAGAGGGGTTACCCACGTTTATGATAATGGTTTACAGGGTTGTTCTATTCAGGGTTGTTCCGGCTCTGCCGCCTATTGGTATGGTGCTGTGGCGCTGGTGGTCGCTGCGCAGCGCTACGCCAAATTTAGAGTAGGTTCTTACTCAAGGAGGCAACCTTGGCATGATGAATGGGCCTATGTTTTTTGATCAAAACGTATACTAATGCCTCATGTGTATTATATGACATAGGGGTAGTATACCATTAATTACGCTGAGAAGCGATGTTAAATTATGCTGAGAAGCAATTACTAGATCAAAACATAGTATGAGGATGTGCGATCCAGATTCATTCTAATTTTTGGATACATTTTGTAGAATCTGTCCCCTTTTTGTAAACTCTGGTATCAGAACTCCTCCCCATTCGGCACTGGTGTTTTAAAATTAGCAGCTGTCTGCATGAGGGTTTATAAATTCCTACTTTCTCTCAGTTGGAGTTCCTGAGAGCAGAGAAAAAGGTGAGCTCTGATATGTGTTCAAGTGTTGGGTGCGGTGCTGCGCAGCGGCCATTGTTGCCTTGGTGCTGTGCTGGTGGGTTGGTGGAGCTCAGTGCCAGGATGGCTTAGCTGGGCAGTGGAGGCGCTGTCTGGCTGCTGGGCTCTGCTGCCTATTGGTATGGTGCTGTGGCACTGGTGGTCGCCGCACAGCGGTGTGCCAAATTTAGAGTAGGTTCCCACTCGAGGAGGCAACCTTGGCGCGGTGAGTGGGCCTATGTTTTTTGATCAAAACGTATACTAATGCCTCATGTGTACTATATGCTATATTAATTACTCTGAGAAGCGATGTTAACCCCTTTGCGACCAGCGCCGTACATGTATGGCGCTGGGGCGATGCGGGCACATGGCGCCCGCTCGCGGGTGCGGCGGGCGTCATGGCCGGCAAGTCTCTGCTGTTTCTAACAGCAGAGACTTGCCGCTACCTACTACATCGGCGGCGTCTTCCGGGTTGACTAGATGCCGTGATCACACGTGATCACGGCATCTAGTTGCGTCTAAACCCGGAAGCGTTCGCTTCCGGGTGGTGTACAGACACCCCGTGTGACCAATCGGGGTGTCTGTACACCATATGAAAACTGTAATCCTCGCTGGTGAGGATTACAGTTTTCAAACTGCAATTCTTATTCTGGCCACTAGATGGCAGGCCAGGATAAGAAATGAGCAATTCATGGCTTTCTGAGTCTATAAAACCCAGAATTGCTCATAAAGAAAAAAAAAAGCCACAATATATAAGCCCATATTTGAGCTTTCTAATAGTAAAAAAAAAATTAAAAAAAAATGTTAAAAAATATATAAAAAATAAAAAAGATGTAAAAGTTCAAATCACCCCCCTTTCCGTATAAGTAAAAAATAAATACCTAAATAACAATAAATATAGACATCATGGGTATCACCGTGACCGAAAACGCCCGTACTTTTAAAATATAAAAAAAAAAATTCCAATACGGCGAATTGTGTGGTGGAAAAAAGCGTCCAAATGGCGATTTGCTGTTTTTTGTCGCTTTTTTTTTTCTAAAAAAAATTAAATAAAAAGTGATCAAAAAGTCATACACACCCCAGAATGGTATCAATAAAAACTTCAGATCGTCCCTCAAAAAATGAGCCCCCATACAGCTCTGTACACATAAATACCAAAAAGTTATAGGGGTCAAGATTTGACAAGGAAAAAAAAAAAAAAAAAAGGGCAACTTTCTAATTATTTTATCACTATGAAAACGCAGGAAAAACTATACATATTAGGTATTGCCGGATTCGTACTGACCAGTAGAATGAAAGTAACGGATCAGTTTTAATGCACATCGAACGCTGTAAATAAGAAACCCGTAGAACTGTAGCGGAATAGCGTTTTCTTTGCAATTTCACCCGGTTTGGAATTTTTTTCCCGCTTCCCACTACACCGTATGCAATATTAAATGGTGGCGTTGGAAAGTACAACTTGTCCCGCAAAAAACAAGCCCTCATACAGCTATGTGAACAGAAAAATAAAAGAGTTATGGCTGTTTGAAGGCAGGGAGCGCAAAACGAAAATGCAGAAACGAAAAAAGCTCCGGGCGCGAAGGGGTTAAATAATGCTGAGAAGCAATTACTAGATCAAAACATAGTATGAGGATGTGTGATCCAGATTCATTCTTATTTTTGGTTCCATTATTAAATATCATAATCATTGAATAAATCTTTGAATTTGGCTTGAAAGACTTTAGGAGGACCTCAGCTACTTGTATGTTCAGCTGTGGGTTCCTGAACAAGACCCACGCATATATCTCTCCCTGTAAGAGGGGTTCCCATGTTTATGATAATGGTTTACAGGGTTGTTTCATCCAGGGTTGTTCCATTATTAAATATCATAATCTTTAAATAGATCTTTGAATTTAGCTTTAAAGACTTTAGGAGGACCTCAACCACTTGTATCTTAGCTGTGGGTTCCTAAAGAAGAGACACCCAATATCCCTCCCTCTAAGAGGGGTTTCCCACGTTTATGATAAGTAAAGTTAAGTCAATTTGCATAAAATTTTGTTCTAATACTGTACGGAGCATACAGTATTAGAACGAAGTTTTATGCGAAACGACTTTGGATGTTTCATCCGAAGTCGATTCGCTCATCCCTAATTGTCCACCTAATAAGCTGAGTGCTGGAGGACACACATGCTCAGTTCCTCTTCCCACAGCCAGTTCTCTGCCTAGGGATCCTCTGTTCACTGCAGGGCAGTTAATAGAAATAGCTTTCTGGCTTGTGTCACATGTATGAGCTGTGACTGGTATTGCAGCTCCTCCATTCAAGTGAACTAAATATCAATGCCAGACAAAGTCCATTGACAGACATGGACCGTTTTATCTAGTACTAGAAAACCACTTTCAGAAGGGATTCTATTATCAGCTGCCAGATGGGGAAGGAGACCACTTCAACACACATCATGATCCCAATGATACAGATTAGCAGAAGCACCAGTTATTAAACAGTCATATTTTTATGCTAGAAGCAATGAAAGATACTAGTCAAGTACTGTTGTCATAAAACTAAGAAACTCCTTGAAGTGGAAATGATAGTGGGGTCTTCTCTGGGAGTCCGCTGCCTAACATATAAGGGTTGAAGCCCTTCTAAAGATATAATATTTACTGTAAAAGCCTGGTGTCTGTCATGGAACTTGTCACTTAGAAGATAATTAGGATTGTTTGCATTATTTCCAATCCTCTTTGCTGGCAGCAGATAGATATAATTAGTAAATAAGCAACATTCGGTACTTTGAAATTCAATAGGGTGAAACACAACACAAGCAGATGCAGCAGAGCTGCATTTGTCATGAAATTTCTGCAGAGTCATAGCTAAGCTGTCATTTACTCAGGGAAAAATATTCAGTTTACAGCTATAGCTCTCAATTTTATGTATATTAATTATGGTCAATATTATTATTAAATATTATGGTCAAGGACAAGGTACCTAGAATGGCTTGTTGGTTTTTCTCTGGGAGTCCACTGCCTAACCTAAGTAACGGGGTTGAGACCCTCCAAAAGTCTCTTACACAAAGGACAATGACATAACACTTACTTCTAAAAGCCTGCCATGAAATTTGTGGCCAAGAATCTGCAAGATAATCACTAACGAATGTTCATAGCAATGCTCGTTACTGATTATCTGGCAGTGTAAATGTGCTGCCGATTACCCGATGAATGAACAAATTATTTGTACATCTGCTAATACATAATTCATCTGGACACAAAGGGGCACATTTATTAAGACACTTAATAAAGCCCTAAACTGGCAGTGGATCCGTCAAAGTTATGAAGAGGCGCAGGCAAAGTCAGGGCAAAGTCACAGATAGCAGCGCAACTAGGCATATTTAAGCATAGTAATTGACCCCCAAAAATCGTTGTTTGTCAGCAGCAGATTGTGCAGTGTAAACAGCATCTTCTCCCCGCAAACAACAAGTCTGTATGGGGAAAAACGATGGTATTAATGATCACTCCTTCCCATACTGAGGACGAGATCACTGCATGCAAATGCTGCAATCTTCCCCGCTGGAAGGAGCATCAAATTGTTGGCTCTCTATGCTGGGATGTGAATTCTGTATGGTAGTATTATGTGGGTTCTCAATGGCAGCATTATGTAAACTCTCTATAATTGTATTATTTGAGGTCAGTATGATGGTATTTACTGTATGTGGTTTCTATATCTGAACTTTTGTGAACTAGTTATGGTAGCATTATTTGGGCTCTGTATGGCAATATTACTGTTTATAGACTGTGTATGACAGTATAAGTTAACTCTGTATAGCAGTGTTATATGTTACAGTGAAGGAAATAAGTATAAGATCCCTTGCTGATTTTGCAAGTTTGCCCGCTGTCAAAGACATGAACAGTCTATACTTTTTAGGGTAGGTTAATTTTAACAGTGAGAGATAGAATATCCCCCCAAAAAATCCAGAAAATCACATTGTCTAAATTATATATATTTATTTGCATTTTGCACAGAGAAATAAGTATTTGATCCCCTACCAACCATTAAGAGTTCAGGCTCCTCCAGACCAGTTAGACGCTTCTAATCAACTCGTTACCTGCATTAAAGACTCCTGTCCACAGACTCAATTAATCAGTCAGACTCTAACCTCTACAACATGGGCAAGACCAAAGAGCTTTCTAAGGAAGTCAGGGACAAGATCATAGACCTGCACAAGGCTGGAATTGGCTACAAAACCATGAGTAAGACGCTGGGTGAGAAGGGGACAACTGGTGCAATAGTAAGAAAATGGAAGACATACAAAATGACTGTCAATCGACACCGATCTGGGGCTCCATGCAAAATCTCACCTCGTGGGGTATCCTTGATCATGAGGAAGGTGAGAGATCAGCCTAAAACTACATGGGGGAACTTGTTAAAGGGGTATTCCAGTTACCATAAATATAACTTATGTTTTAGGCTAATTTATCATCAATAATTACCTAATATAATATCAATTCCACATATTTACCGTTCCCTAGTTATAAAAGTAGTTTTCTTCCTCACTACCCTCTGTTTCATCATAAGTTACCATGGCACTAACCTGTAGTTCTGAGCCTTTGACAGGTCGAGCATGCTCAGTGTGTTGCTATCAGTTCTCTAGCTAAATGTCAGTGTGCTGATGATTACTGAGTAGTGGGGGCGTGACTGCACTGTGATATCAGGGAACCAATCAGTAAACAGCAACATTCATGAACAAGCACAAACTCACAGCAGGAAAGCTAGGCATTGTGGGAATTGTAGTTTTGTGAGGGAAGAGCCATGATACTGTCAGTGTGTTGCAGGCTCACACATGACACAGACAAATGGATTGCAAGGTAAAATGAAGCTCTGGTTATATGTATGGGTATGGGTTCTGGCTGGGTCACAGCTTGGAGCGTTAATGCAGTTTTTCAAAAATTAAGTTACTTTACCGGAATGCCCCTTTAATGATCTCAAGGCAGCTGAGACCACAGCCACCAAGAAAACCATTGGTAGCACATTACGCCATAATGGATTAAAATTCTAAAGTTTGCAAATGAACACCTGGATAATTCTGAGAGTGAGTGGGAGAAGGTGCTGTGGTCAGATGAGACAAAAAGTGAGCTCTTTGGCATTAACTCAACTCGCCGTATTTGGAGGAAGAGAAATGCTGCCTATGACCCAAAGAACAACATCCCCACTGTCAAGCATGGAGCTGGAAACATTATGTTTTGGGGGTGTTTCTCTGTTAAGGGCACAGGACTACTTCACCGCATCAATGGGAAGAATGGATGGAGTCATGTACTGTATAATCTTGAGTGACAACCTCCTTCCCTCCATCAGGACATTAAAAAAGGGTCATGACTGGGTCTTCCAGCACGGCAATGACCCAAAACATACAGCCAAGGCAACATAGGAGTGGCTCAAAAAGAAGCACATTTAAGGTCATGGAGTGGCCTAGCCAGTCTCCAGACCTTAATCCCATAGAAAACTGAAGATCAGAGTTGCCAAGCGACAGCCTCAAAATCTTAATGATTTAGCGATGATCTGTAAAGAAGAGTGGACCAAAATTCCTTCTGACATGTGCGCAAACCTCATCATCAACTACAAAAAACATCTGAGTGCTGTGCTTGCCGACAAGGGTTTTGCCACCAAGTATTAAGGGATCAAATACTTATTTCTCTGTGCAAAATGCAAATAAATATATATAATTTATCGACATTTGGGCTCTGCACAGCAGAATTATGTGAGCTCTGTATAGTGCTATTATGTGGGCTCTGCGGGGGAGGGGACATGCTAGATTTTTTTTTCAATACAACATTCATTCACGTTATTCGCCATATGATTTGTGCCCCATTATTTTATATAACTACAGCCCCTATAATATTTACTTTAGCAGAAAGCAGCCATCAAAAGAAATGAAAGTACTGCACAAATAATTCCTTGCTATCACACCTGATGGACACAGCCAATGCTTATGACAACGTACAAGTGCACTATGGAAGCTGATAGCTGTGCAGGAGTCAAATGTCTCTTAATGACAATGGAAACCTGCATTGTGCTGCTTGTCATTGATGGAATTTAACAACAGCAAAGTGGACAGCACATGGAAATGTGAGTTCAATGTAAAGAACAATGCCACCCATAGCATGCCATGTTTTGCTTTGTATGAAGAGCCATAAATATCATCGAGCCAGCTTTTAGGACACTTAAAAAGAATGCTAAAGGCACAGCTTAAACACAGACATGTCTCATACAAAAGAACAAGAAAATTAAGCGTCCCCAGAAAATGTTGGTCTGCAAGAGACATGCAAACCATTTCTCCTTCCCAAAAGACAAGAAAACTAAGTGTCTCACACCAACAGAAGTAGTATCTGAGACAGGGTCGGACACAAACAGCTGAGGGCCCCTGTGCAAAGAATGTTCCTGGGCCCCCTCACATATTCTCAACCTAACCTATGGTGTCCTGATATTACATACAGCAATACAAAACATGCAGGGTAAGGCTACTGTCACACCTGCAGCACTACGATCCGGCAGAGAAGTCATGGAATTGGCCGGACACAAACTCAGGCATGCAGCGGTTTGTGTCCCGCTGATTCTCTGCATTTTTGCCAGATTGTGGCCGGATCTCTTCCGGACCCCATTATAGTTAATGGTGAATGGTAATGGTGAATGAGCTGGTGAATTCCGGCACACTGTTGTCTGCTGGAACAGCTTGCCAGAATCCCTAACTTAGGTGTGAAAGTAGCCTAACACAGCGCCACATACCGCGTACATCCAGTGATGTCTCCTCTGATGTAGATGTTCTCTGTCCTCATCTTCTCCTTTCAGACCAGGCCACCATGATGATTTCTTTCAGCCATCTCTTCTCTCTGCAGAGGTTGACAAACAGACATCTTAGTTTCCTACTTTTCCATCATTCTCTCACCTTCTTGAACACCCCATCCTGCCACCCCCAATACTCCCCAAAACTATACTGAAGAAACAGTCCCCCTGCAAATACTAGTTACACACAGATACTGCAGCCTTCAGTAATTATTGGCACACAGTCCCCTAAAAAATAACTGCACCCAGGAAATAGTGTCCCTGACACTAATAGTGCAAACATAATGTCCCCCAAAAATAACTGCGCTCAGGAAACAGTGTCCCTGACACTAAAGTGTAACCAAAATGTTCCCCAAAAATAACTGTGCTAAGCTAATACTGTAACAGGGTGCCCCCCACAGTAATAGTGCTCCCCAAAGTCCCACCAATAGAAATAATTAGTGCCCCCAGTAGAGCCAATGTCCCTATAGTGCCCTCAATGTGTGCCAATGCCCCCTGTGTGCCCAAAATACCCTCTTAGTGCCCCCAGTATAGCCAAAGTCTGCATAGTGCCTCATAATGTGTGCCAGTATAATGCCCCTATATAATGACCCACCATAGTGCTCCTCTCTTTCTCCATAGTGCCCCTCATGTGTGCCAGTATGTATGATAGGCCCCCCATAGTGCTCCTCCTCCTCCATAGTGCCCCCCATGTGTGCCAGTATATATAGGGCCCCCCATAGTGCTCCTCCTCCTCCATAGTGCCCTCCATGTGTGCCAGTATATATAGGGCCCCTAGTGCCCCCATGTGTTCCAATATATATAGGGCACCCCATAGTGCTCCTCCTCCTCCATAGTGCCCTCCATGTGTTCCAGTATATATATAGGGCCACCCATGTGTTTCAGTATATATAGGGCCCCCCATAGTGCTCTTTCTCCTCCACAGTGCCCCCCATGTGAGCCAGATAGTTCACTTAGCATAGTGTAAATGAAAACAATAAACACTAATACTTACCTCCTTGCCTCTTTCAGCGATGCAATGCAGGCCTCTTCCAGCCTGTATCCCGCGCTGTACGGCTCAGGCTGCATGATGATAGGCTGCAGGCCTAGTGCCTATAGGCTATCAGAGGAACGGGGAAGAGAGACGCCTCTCCCTCCCCTGCCCCAGCACTATTCATCTGTATCGCTGTCCTGAGGACGGCGATACAGATGAATATAGAGATGAGTGCTTCCACAATGGAAGCGCTCATCTCTCCCTGCCCTGCTGCTGGTAAGAAAGGGCCCCTTCCCGCCCCTGATCTGAGAGGATTTTGCCAGGGTCTGTACTCTTTCTCTTTATGGAGACTACACATAATGAGTATTGTACACCAGGCAACACTGCTCTGGGTTTCTAGGAAATATACATGCAGATTAGCATATCTTAATTCTGAAGGCCTCAGACAGGCTTACTTCTCTTTTCCTTTTTGTCAGGAACGCTAATTTGAATATGTTTCACAGACCCTAGCAAAGGCCTCTCATATGTTACTTCTGTCGGTATGAGACACTCAGTTTTCTAGTCTTTTTGGAAGGAGAATTGATTTGCACATCTCTCTTCCTCTCGAAATGAATCACAAGAAATTCCAATTTATCACAATCTTTTTGGAAAATTTACAGTGAATTCCTAATCAGTAGAATGCCTATCTCTATTTAAGTACTTTTGTAGAACTTCACCCACACCTTATACACCCCAAAGTGTGCAAACAAGAGAGAGAACTGGATCAAAAACTGTGACACCTCCTTTCCTACAAGTGATGAGAACAGTGAAGGAACTACTGCAGTGTCTCCCTCTATCTCTCTGATACACACAGAAGGATCATGGAGAGCTTTATACAGCAGTAGTGAGCAATATTGCTGTGAGTACAGCACCAGAAGCAGCAGCATGTCTGTCTGTCTGTCTCTGCATCCATCTCTCACTCAGCTTCTGCTTCTTTCTCTACCTCCCCTCTCCATAGACGTCTATGGGCAGCATGTAACTTGACCTCTCTGTGAGTTGAAATTACAGTTTAGAGAGGGAGGAGCAGGAAAGGAACCTAATAAGTGGAGAAAGAAGCATTTTCCTCTGATAAGATATATTACAAAGTTGCTTCCATTTGCGTACATTATTATGCAAAGTTTGCTGAACCAACAATGACCATTTAAATATGTATGGTATATGGGGGTCCAGTACCGGGGACCCCTACTGATCAAAAGAATGAACAGGCCCTCAATATGAGTGCCTGGTACTGATTCATTCTGCTGAATGGCAAGGGCACTGGGGTTCTAATCCTAGCAACAATTGTTGATGGCCTATCCTATGGATGCCCCCCATTCCACCATGTTCACTTTTTACAGATGGAAATGATAGGTGTTATCCTGTTTCTTTTACTCTTATCCCCAGTCTATGATCTGAATTCAATTTTCTACTGCATCCTTTTACACATCTGAAGACAAGTGAAGACAGGCCCCCTTGGGTGCTGGCACCATGGCAACTGCCACATAGCAGGAAGAGTTGGGGAAAGGTAGGGCACTTGATGGAAAAGTGAGTTAAAGGGTTTCTGTCACCATATTTGGGCATATCAAACAGGATGACATTTGCAATGTGCAAATGTCACCTGATGCCCAATCTGGTATTCTTTTTTCTTTTGGTGCCCCCGTTTAATTTATGCTAATTAGGCTTACTAGGTGCAAGGGCCGGTTACCCGGCACCTAGTAAGCGCCGTTTGCTTACCTCTTGTCACGCCTCCGTTCTCTTGATTGACAGGGCCAGGCAGATCGAGCGAGCTGCCTGGCCATGTCCGC
This sequence comes from Rhinella marina, assembly GCA_900303285.1. Taxonomy (NCBI): domain Eukaryota; kingdom Metazoa; phylum Chordata; class Amphibia; order Anura; family Bufonidae; genus Rhinella; species Rhinella marina. The sequence continues at coordinate 111,533 of ONZH01007916.1, read as the reverse complement.
GCTTCAAATCCCGCGCCTGCGCCTGCGCCGTGCGGAATAAAATCGGCGGGCCGGGCTCCCGGCTACCTCACTGCGCCTGCGCCGATGACATCAGCCGACATCAGCTGGGAAGCAGGAGAGGTCTCGGAGCAGCGGCGCTGGATCCATCTGTATGGTAAGTATTTCCACTTATAACACCAACGATCATGGGGACATTACATTATACCACCAACGATTATATTGTAATTTTGCCATAATCAGAGATATATATATATATATATATATATATATATTTGTCAATATAAGTCCACTATGCCACCAACGGCTACCAACTACTTTTGCCACCATTTTAAATATATATATATATATACACTCACCGGCCACTTTATTAGGTACACCATGCTAGTAACGGGTTGGACCCCCTTTTGCCTTCAGAACTGCCTCAATTCTTCGTGGCATAGATTCAACAAGGTGCTGGAAGCATTCCTCAGAGATTTTGGTCCATATTGACATGATGGCATCACACAGTTGCCGCAGATTTGTCGGCTGCACATCCATGATGCGAATCTCCCGTTCCACCACATCCCAAAGATGCTCTATTGGATTGAGATATGGTGACTGTGGAGGCCATTTGAGTACAGTGAACTCATTGTCATGTTCAAGAAACCAGTCTGAGATGATTCCAGCTTTATGACATGGCGCATTATCCTGCTGAAAGTAGCCATCAGATGTTGGGTACATTGTGGTCATAAAGGGATGGACATGGTCAGCAACAATACTCAGGTAGGCTGTGGCGTTGCAACGATACTCAATTGGTACCAAGGGGCCCAAAGAGTGCCAAGAAAATATTCCCCACACCATGACACCACCACCACCAGCTTGAACCGTTGATACAAGGCAGGATGGATCCATGCTTTCATGTTGTTGACGCCAAATTCTGACCCTACCATCCGAATGTCGCAGCAGAAATCGAGACTCATCAGACCAGGCAACGTTTTTCCAATCTTCTACTGTCCAATTTCGATGAGCTTGTGCAAATTGTAGCCTCAGTTTCCTGTTCTTAGCTGAAAGGAGTGGCACCCGGTGTGGTCTTCTGCTGCTGTAGCCCATCTGCCTCAAAGTTCGACGTACTGTGCGTTCAGAGATGCTCTTCTGCCTACCTTGGTTGTAACGGGTGGCAATTTGAGTCACTGTTGCCTTTCTATCAGCTCGAACCAGTCTGCCCCATTCTCCTCTGACCTCTGGCATCAACAAGGCATTTCCGCCCACAGAACTGCCACTCACTGGATGTTTTTTCTTTTTCGGACCATTCTCTGTAAACCCTAGAGATGGTTGTGCGTGAAAATCCCAGTAGATCAGCAGTTTCTGAAATACTCAGACCAGCCCTTCTGGCACCAACAACCATGCCACGTTCAAAGGCACTCAAATCACCTTTCTTCCCCATACTGATGCTCGGTTTGAACTGCAGGAGATTGTCTTGACCATGTCTACATGCCTAAATGCACTGAGTTGCCGCCATGTGATTGGCTGATTAGAAATTAAGTGTTAACGAGCAGTTGGACAGGTGTACCTAATAAAGTGGCCGGTGAGTGTATATATATATATATATATATATATATATATATATATATTTATATTCTGTGAGGGGACTGCACTGTGTTTATTATCTCTGTACTGTGACATCACTGTGTTTATTATCCCTGTACTGTGACATCACTGTGTTTATTATCCCTGTACGGTGACATCACTGAGTTTATTATCCCTGTATGATGACATCGCTGTGTTTATTATCTCTGTACTGTGACATCACTGTGTTTATTATCCCTGTAAGGTGACATCGTGGCACTCACTGCGCCTGCGCCAATTTTATTCCGCACGGCGCAGGCACGGGATTTGAAGCGCGGACAGGGCCGGCAGCAGAGTGAGCGAGCTGCCTGGCGCTGTCAATCAAGAGAACGGAGGCGTGACAAGAGGTAAGCAAACGGCGCTTACTAGGTGCAGGGTAACCGCCCCTTGCACCTAGTAAGCCTAATTAGCATAAAATAAAAGTGCATTTTTTACAAAAACGGGGGCACCTAAAGAAAAAAGAATACCAGATTGGGCATCAGGTGACATTTGCACATTGCAAATGTCATCCTGTTTGATATGCCCAAATCTGGTGACAGAAACCCTTTAAAGATTTCTGTGTTGCAAACTCTGAAGGCACAAGTCATGGCGGGAAAATGTTGTAATTGTGATCTGGGCCAGATGGAAAAGACATAACCGTGAGCAACCGCAGCCAGAGGAGAGGTCAACTATAAGTCATTGGAGATATAACTATACTGCAATTAGTTATGTGGTCTCTGTAAAAGTAATATCTACAACTACATGGTCACTGGGGATAATACTGGACAACACAGTGATTTGTTTAGTAACTGTTCTGAGCAGGAGATTTTCACCTGCGAGTTCATCTTCTCCTATGTATTTTATTTGTTTTGGGCAGTGTCTCATGACTGACCCATTACTGTGGTTCAGTTGATCATTGATGCAAGCCAAACTTGTTTGATGGCTATATATGGTCTTTCCTTAGATATTTTGGCCTGTGTTGTGAGAGTATAAGCGCTTTGTATCCAGCATATTCTTGTATCTAGTATTTAGTTGTTAGTCTAGTTGCTCCAAGCCTGTGTAATTTGGTTCTTATGGTTATTTCTAGCCCGTGTCTTGTTCTTGAGCCTTGTAGTTTTTGTGCCATTGTTGTTTGAATCTGTTTGCTTCGATTATTTGATTTCAGTGCAACTCTGCTCTGCTTGGTTTTCTTGTCTCTGAATCCTAGCACCCTCCCATTGTTATTTCAAATTAGGGTTTTTTTACCTTAGGGATATCTTCAGGGACAGTGAGGGTCAGTGATGTTTGATTTGAGGGTCAGTGCTCAGGGACAGGTATAGGGAAAGCTAGAATCAGCCTCTGTTATCCCTGATTATATCCATCCATCTTCTTCATTACCTGATCATTCATTACACCATCATCATTCCCTGCTTCACTACCTCACTGACATCGTCATCCATTTGTGCCATCAACCATTCCGTTCCTGTTATCTATCAGTGAATTCCTATTTCTGTATATTTTTTATCTACCAGCATTCATATAATATTATTCTTGTAGTTGTTATCCAATTCACCCTACTGTAAGTCTTGGGGTATATAAGTACAAGGAGAAACCACTAGTAGTCGGGAAAGGCGACTGCTATAGGTGATGTCCAGTTCTGCAGTCTTCTTAAGAGTTGTTACTGTAATAATACAGAGGTCATATTCAGCTAAATTAGTGGTACTGGCAGTGATCATAGTGGTCATGGTGTGATATTACCTGCGTTGGAGACGGGTGACTGATGTGCCCCCCTTCTCTTCTGTACTGTAGTCCTATTTACGCTTCTGAGATAAAGTATTTTAAACAAACTGGTTGCTATGGAAATACTACCTAACGAGGAGACAAAGTAAAGTCCCCTGTTACTGGTAACATCTGTTGCTAGGAAACGTGGAATCATTTTCAGATGTTGCCACAAAAGCACAAAATTTACTCATTATAGTCTGTTAGGGACTCCCTCATAATATTTACAATGTGAAACCCCAGGGTTCTCCCTTTTTAATTCTACTGTTCTTTCTTATTTGAAGAGACACTACCATCAACCTTTTGTCACCACATATTAACAGCCTATATGTGAAGTATGTGAATATTCCATGAATATTTTTTTTTACAAAAAAACTGCTGGATGGTTTTCTGAATATAATGTTTTTTTAAGTCACGCCATGCATTCTACCTCCTGTCCTGGGTCTTTAACTTCCTCCTTTGTTCAGACGCTTAGCATGGTCAACAGCCTTACTTGACTTTTTTTAATCAGACCATTCACTGTGGTCAGAGAGAACCCTCCTGTAATGACTCAATAAGAGCATCACAAGATACACTGATCTTCTGTGGGTATCTTTATCTAGACCAATCATGAGAATCATAGAGAATCATAGAGCTATTATACTGTCATTCTAAATTCTGCATGTACTATTATACTAGTAGGCAACAAGAATGGATTTTCTATTGGTATAGAGGTTTTATCTCTCTCTGTCTATCTATTTATCTGATATATATCTGTCTATCTCATATCTGTCTATCTACATATCTATCTAAAAACAATACAATTGGTGTGTCAGTGGCTGCGGAAGCGATCCAACATCCAGTAAGAATAAAAATAAAACAATTCCACGACACTCCCAGAAATGTGATTTAAAAGTAGTGTTCTTTAATCACCAAAGCGACGTTTCAGTCCTCTTACTGGGACTTTTCTCAAGCAGTGATACAATACAATGGTGCTCAGTGCATATTTAAAGACCCAATAGGGTAATTGATCATAATATACAATTAGCAGAAATTTTAAAAAAGACATGATTTTTTCATCATATCAATTCATTAAATCTCTATTCAACATGATTGTCATATAGTTAGTGAATCATATTTATTGTGCATTTATTAAATAAATAAATTTTCATATCCCCTAATCATGATTCCAGTGATATAATTGATAATCATAAGTGAATAAGAATTGGCTGTGTATATCCAAATGCAGATTAAAAACATCTAAATACAATTGACACTAAACAGCACGGTCCCCAGCTTGTTCTTGGCGTCGTATGTATCATGTTGTGCATGCGCAAGGATGATACGCACTTTCAATATTGATTGTGAGCCGCAAGATACGTCACCACAGTGGAACGAACACGTGACTTACTTCATGGGGTCACATGATCGTAACTCATAGTCACATGAGCGCACTTCACTGGGTCTGAAGCGCATCTGTCACTATTAGCCCCTGCAATCAAAAATCAAAAAGCTTTGGTGATTAAAGAACACTATTTTTGAATCATATTTCTGGGAGTGCCGTGGAATTGTTCTCTATCTATCTATCTATCTAAAAAAGAAAAAAGAGGCAGCACTCTCCAGTAAAAAAGTGAAAAAAATGAAAGTCTTTATTTACCCATAAATAAAGACTTTCATTTTTTTCACTTTTTTACTGGAGAGTGCTGCCTCTTTTTTTCTTTTTTATATGCTGGGACCTTGGTCTGGTCTGTTTGGCGTGCACCTCGTTTTTCCTCATTCAGTGCTGCTGAGACTTGTTTTTTGCTTTATCTATCTATCTATCTATCTATCTATCTATCTATCTATCTATCTATCTATCTATCTATCTATCTATATATCATAACCATATAAACATTTTTGTGGGAATTGCTTCTTTAATGCATCTATTTCTGGGATTATCGGGTAAAAAATTCTACGTACCCCACCACCACCACCACCAATATTCCGAATGGTGGTGGTGTGGGGGGTGGGGGTGCGACACTGTGTACCCACACCGATAAGCTATTCCCTTCAGCCTCAAGCATTGGAACTGGCTGGATTAATTTTTCCATCACATTATACACTTCTTGTTTCCATGGTTACGGCCACACTGCAATATATCAGTGGTGGTAGTGCTTGCAGGAAAAGCTACCAGCCTCTCTGGTGGCCTGGACCATGGCACATAGGCCAGCAGTTTTTCCTATAGTGTGCCAGCACAACTACCACTGATGAATTGCAGGGTGGTTGTAACCATGGAAACAAGCAGTGTATAATGTGATAGAAAAATGATTCAAGCAAAGGAAGCAATATAGACAATCACAATACATTAGTAAGTGCCTTGTATTAACTTTCTCTAAATAATAAATGCAATTTGCTGAAGTGACACAACCCCTTTGGGGTTGTCTCATCTCACCGTTACTAAGGTAAGGTGAGACACAGTTCCGACTACCAGCTGGCCAGGAAACATCGAAGCGCTCCAGCATTCTACTCAGGGGCGGACATATCGCCTGTGCAGCCGGTTCAGCTGCACAGGGGCCCAGAGAGGGAGGGGGGCCCTTCCCAGTGGTGTTTTTTTTTTACATTTATTTTATTATTTTTTCCCCTCTCTCTGCCAGGATAACCTGTGCACCTTGGGGTGGGGGGCATTTGGTGGGGTCCTGATTAGAACTTACTGTCAATCTGCTGCCCGTTCTGCCTGTACTCCATACTGAAGGACCTGGGATGACGTCATGGTCATGTGATCTTTTCAACACTGGAAGTGGGAGTGGTGTTATTTACATGGGAAAGGATATTATAGAGGACTGGAGGGTAAGGAGTGATGTTATTTAAATGGGACTGGATATTATAGAGGACTGGAGGGTAGGGAGTAATGTTATTTACATGGGACTACGTGTTGGAGGCGCTGAAGGAGGGGATTTAAGTTATTTACATGGGACTGTATCTTACATAAGAGAAGTGGGAGAGGACTGGTGTTATTTACATGGGACTGCGTGCTATAGAAGACTGGAGGGAGAAGAGTGATGCTATTTACATGGGACTGCATGGTAGAGAAGACTGTAGGGAGAAGACAGGCATTAAAATGGCACTACAGAGAATATTATAACTACAGGGGGTACGGCAGGAGGCATTATAATTATAGGGGGCACTGCAGGGAACATTATAAATACTGTGGGCAGTGGTGGCGGGCATTACTACTGAGGGCTCCATAGGAGTGCCTTATAGATTGGCCTTATTTCTATAAGGGTGCCCTATTAGTACTAAGGGCACTGTAGGGGTACTATGGTGGGGGGGCCTAGCAGTGAGCCCGGTGACGTCACCGGCACTAATGGACAGATGTTAGCGCTGTCCTAGCCTGTAAAGCCGCCCATCAGTGCCAGTGATGTCACCGAGAACAATGCTAGGACTGTAAACAAAACAGCCCTTGAACTACGCTTTACAGAGCAGGGCAAGGGAGAGCATCGGAGTATGAAATGTCAGAGGGGCTGAGTGGGGGGAGAAGGGGATATGTCCAGGTTCTGCTCTGAACCCGGACAACTGCTTTAAAGGGCATCTGTCAGCAGTTTTGTACCTATGACACTGGCTGACCTGTTACATGTGCACTTGGCAGCTGTTCATATGTGCCCACATTGCTGCTGCTGATGTTTTAATATATGCTAATGAGCCTCTAGAAGCAACGGGGGTGTTACCATTACAGCTAGAGGCTCCGATTTCTTTGCAACTGCCACGGCCTGTCTACATTGACTGGACCCGGCAGTGAAAATGTCATAACTGGCCATGGGGGGGGGTGGTAGGTACATTCCTTGCACAGGGGCCCTCTGCTGTCTGTGTCTGCCCCTGACTCTACTGTATCAGTAGCTCCCATTGTGGTGCATGAAAGTGATGGAAACAGTGTTGCACAGCGAGCTATACTGTTTCCCTAACTCAGCGTAGCACAGCAAACTACATACACTGTTACTGTTTCCGTAACTTTCATGCACCGCAAGGGAAGCTACTGAAACAGCGAGTGCTGGAGCACTCTGCTGTTTCCTGGCCTCTCCATCCTCCCCCATTGGAAAAAGTTTTTATACTGTACTTCATGGCGAATACCATATATCAGTGATGCCCAACCTATGGCCCGCGGGCCAGATGCAGCCCGCAAAGCTGTGTCATGCGACCCGCGCAGTGACCCAAGGCCGGACACGCCTGGGCCGCTTTACTGATAGATTTACTTGTCATTACCGGGATATTAAGAAACAGCGATATGGCGCTGACCGCTTAAAAGTCTGTGTCCCTCCGCCTGCCCCTCCATCCTACCATGATATGCATGCACAATTAGTGCCGGCAGTGGCCAACCACGTCTCCTCCTCGCTCACCTCGCTGAAGTCTCCGCCCACGAAAGCGAGGCAGGAGCGCAAAAAGTCTTGCAGCTCCCACCCCCACAGAGTTTTCTGCAAGTACAAGAAGAAGAAGGAGAAGGACAGACGTGGCCTGCCCTGCCTAAAAGATAGCCGGACTGTTTTCAATAAGGTCTGTCTATCAACAATTCAACATGTATGTCGGCTCTGTTTGACTGGCCTACTCCTTCCTGCCTGCTCATACATGAGCAACAAGTGAACACAAGGCATTGTTATACTGGGGGGATGGGGGGCTTGTGGCTGCCCCCATACAGTATAACGTCTCCTTGTGGCTGCCCCCATACAGTATAACGTCTCCTTGTGGCTACCCCCATACAGTATAATGTCTCCTTGTGGCTGCCCCCATACAGTATAATGTCTCCTTGTGGCTGCCCCCATACAGTATAATGTCTCCTTGTGGCTGCCCCCATACAGTATAACGTCTCCTTGTGGCTACCCCCATACAGTATAATTTCTCCTTGTGGCTGCCCCCATACAGTATAATGTCTCCTTGTGGCTGCCCCCATACACTGACTGGCGAGGTGTGGTAGTGGTGGGTAGTGTTTTTTACTAAGTCTGGTGCCCATATGCCCCATTCACAGTAAAAATGCCAGATATTTGCCCCTTCACAGTTGTAATGCTCACACGTGCCCCCGCACAGTGTTTGCATTTCTTTCAGGCAAAGCTACCTGGTTCTGGCCCGCGAAATTTATACCGTGTCTAGTGTGGCCCTCAGGCGAAAAATGGTTGGGCACCACTGCGATAGATAGAATAGATAGGATAGATAGCCTAGAAGACTCAGGTTGAAAAAAATGATTATCAATCGTATTACGTGATTTACATTGACCTTTGATGTTTAAAGAAGAACTCCCGCAAAATTTTTTATTCTCTGACCTGTTAGAAAGGTGCATGATATAATCTATAGTGATTGTCATTTTCTTATCAGTGACTGTTTCTGTGAGTAAAAACCTCTCTTCTTATTGTAGCTGGGTCATGAGACCAACTCCCTGACCTCCAACTGACCCAGGACAGAAAGCCAGTAACTGCTCTATTCATTCCTATGGGAGCCTCACTTTCAGTCTCATAGGAATACATAGAGAATTAGACTTCCTGTCCACACATAAGTCTATGTGTGAGTTGGTGGGTCTAATTGCTGGTCACATGACACCGATAAGAAACTTCAGGATGATAGAAGTCAAAAATTCAGACACTGGTAAGAAAATGACATTCACTACAGATTACATCAGAGGTGCACAACGTTTTCTGGTTGGGGGACACATTGCCAGACTAGATCAATGACGAGGGCCGAAAATAAAATTTAAAGGGGTGTTAAGAACTAAAATACTGTATTTATGGTATATTTAACACACAGTATATACCATTGATGTCTAGATACAGTTCCAGGACTCCCATCTAATGGGAGAATACATGAAAAATACATGTGAGCAGCCACAATACATAGACATACATGTCTGCCTCTAGATGGTTGGGGGCCGCATAGAAAGGTATCAAGGGCCGCATGTGGCCCCCGGGCCGCAGGTTGTGCACCCCTGGATTACATCATGTACATTTCTAGCAGGACATGGAATAAAATTTTTGTTGGGAGTTCTTCTTTAAGATAATGTCTACAGCAGGTAATATTTTATCCTTCTGTTTGGAGCATTTCAAGCTGTAAATACAATGGGGGAGATTTATCAAAACTGGTGTATAGGAAAACCGGTTCCACCTTTTATTTTCCAAAGGAGCTCTGAAAAATGAAAGGTGGCATCTGATTGGTTGCTATGGGCACTAAGTCAGTTTTCCTTGACACCAGTTTTGATTAATCTCACCCATTGTTCCAACAACTGTTGTTGTCCTTGTATTGTACATCTAATTTGGTTCCTGAGATGAGAAAAAAGGTCAAGAGGAGGTGACCTTAAGATCAAACTGAATGTCAAGCAAGACCCTAATTATCACTGGTTAACTCCTGAGCTGCTGCTTCAAAAAAATGAAAGAGAACCCCAAGAAGTCAAATACAAAAAAAGAATTGGATCTTATGTGATATGTGGCTATTTAACATGACTCTTCATGCCCATCCCTATTAAGGCACTTTTGCATCCCTGAGGTGGTTTAACGGTCGGTACTTTATAATGATTTTGCCAGTGTTTTCATAGAAGCTGCTCCTCATCATTAGCTTGTGGTGGGCTTGTGCTCATACACAGCAGCCAGTCTTAGAAGGCAGAGCTGCAGAGGAGCTAGAGGGCCGCAGCATGAATCAATGATGAGACAGGAGGTGGATTCCGGACTACCTCAGTCTCTCTGTAGTCACTGTAGCTAAACTCTTCACAGTTCTGCCCTAGATGAGCAGAGATAAATAGCCCCAAGGTAGCAAGACCTGAAGAAAATAAATAGCAGGTGAGCATGACATCTCTGCTAAGGTAATTCAGTAGTCTGTTCCTCTGCCAGAACATTACCATGTTTGGCATAGCCGGATACCACCTCAGAGTGCTGTACACTACCGGATCCCTCCTGACTATCATGGGTTTTCGGCATCTTTCCATCATCAATGCCAGCTTGCTGATGGACAAATACCACTGCATGCAGAGGTATTCGTCCAGCAGAGAGCCGCAGGATCCCCGCAGGATCCCATCATAGTCAGTGAGAATACGACGGTGCATGGTGGTGTCTGTCTCTGCCAGATCGGTAACTCTGGTAGTCTGTTCCTCTGCTCGAACAGACTGGCAGATTACCCAGGGGTGCACCAACAATGAGGCCAGGTGAGGCACTTGCCTCAGGCAGCACCAGGTAGAGGCATTGGGGAGGGAGAAGCGCCGTTTCAGCTTTCGCCTTAGGCAGCAGAAAGGCTAAGTGCATCCCTGAGATTACCTTAGTGGAGATGTGAATCTATCTTTATATATAATTGTTAGGCTCATCACCAGAAAGTTGGTTTCATTTACATGAAATTATCTGCAGGATGAGACTACACAGGATTCCTGTGTAACCTGTAACAATGGCAACACATGAGTCTGCAGTGGAGCTGAATTCACAAAATGGTAGACAACTTATCATTTCTCTCTACATCTATGCCGTGGATTTGGATCTATGTATAAGAAAACTAGTGTTCTGACTGTTGTGTAGATATATGAAGAAAATAGTCCAGAACTGTGAATTTATTTAGATTACAAATAATATGTTAAAAAAATGAACGTTCCCTTTAAGGATCTCCGCTCCAGGGAGCAACACTCAAAAGTGAGATAAGAGCACCAGCCGTACTCCATCAGCATTGATGCCATAATGTCAGGATTTGAACTCAGCATCCTATATCCTAAGGAATAAGACTAAATCTTGGGATTTGGGCTACAACACACAGTAAATCCGGGATTTGCATAATAGCGCCATACATTCCACATAGAGAAGACAGCGCTCTTTTTTAACAGGCAGATCACAATGGATGTGTTATAACAATGCGATCCTGCAAATCCCAGATCTACACAGAGCAGAGAAGAAAAATAAATTAGGCAGCCGTTCATGTTACAGCACAGTAAATGAAGAGGGGAATATCTCTGCGGTATAAATCATTGTGATGTTCTACAGATCCCATGGGAAATGCCCAAGTCTGAACAGAGAACTAATATTTTCCTACATGGGTCTACATTTTTCCAGAAACATCGCTGCTCTTGGCTTGTGTGTGGTATTGCAACTCACACCCTTACACTTGAATGTATCAATACCAGACAGCCTTTGGAGATTTTCAGTTTTTGTGTTTTCGTTTTTCGTCTTACCAGAGCCATAACTTTTTTATATTTCCGTTCACATAGCTGTATAAGAACTTGTTTTTTTGCGGGACAACTTGTACTTTCAAAAGCCACCATTTAATATTGCCTAGGATGTAGTGGGGAAAAATATCAAATTAGGTGGAATTGGGAAAAAACGCATTTCTGCCATAGTTTTATGAGGATTTTTTTTACAGCGTTCCCCATGCGGTAAAACTGACTTGTGCTCTTAATTCTCCAGGTCAGTACAAATCCGACGATACCACATATGTATAGTTTTTTCTTGTATTTTGATACTGGAAAAAAAAAAAATAACTTGAAAAAAAATTTTTTTTTGTCATTTTCTGACCCCTATAACTTTTGTAGTTATGTGTACGGAGCTGTGTGAGGTCTCATTTTTGCGGGGTGATCTATACCTTTCATTGATACCATTCTGGGGTGTGTACAACTTTTTTAATAACTTTTTATTTATTTTTTTTGTTGGAGAAGCAACAAAAAAAGGGTGAATCGGCCATTTTGACACTTATTTTTATAAGTGCTTTTTTCCATATGGGATAAATATTTTTATATTTTGATAGTACTTTTGTTTTCACAAGCAGCGATACCCATGATGTGTATTTTTTTTTGTTTTTTTGTGTTTTTTTTATTTTCTTTTTGGGAAAAGGAAGTGATTTGAATTTTTATATTTTTAAAAATATATTTTGTTACATTTTTTTTTATAGTTCCCATAGGGAGTCTATGATTATTTTACTGTGTTTCTAGGGAGTCCTGACACAGCCAGGGCCTCCAAACAAACTACTATGCATCACCCTCCTGCAGGTGATTGACAGGGCCAGGCATGATGATATTTTCACTGCCTGGTCCTGTCAATCAGGGTGCAGAGGGCGTGGCAGTTGCAGAGAGAGCAGAGCCTGTAGGTGTAACGACAACGCCCCTGTTGTTCCTAGAGGCTTATTTGCATATATTAAAACTTCATGTTTCTCAGCAATGCAGGCACATATGAACATGGGACCAACATATATGTCTTCAGCTACCAAGCACATATATAACAGGTCAGCCAGTTTCATAGGTACAAATCTGCTGACAGATGCCCTTTAAACCAGGAATACTCCTTTAACCCAGTTGTCACAATGTCCAAATTAATTTCAGTTATAATAATAATAATAATAACAATTCCAGCACTGCTATATCTGCGGTTGCAATTATGAAAAAAATGTCCTCCCTATTTTGTCTTTGAATTTCATTTAAAAAAAAGAAAAGAAGAAACGTACATATGCATGAGCAGAGGAAACGGCGCCCTTTATCAAGGTAATTAAGCTTAACCTATTTTCTTGACTGCAGTCTTTACCACTGATTACTGTCATTTGGCGTCACTCAGTGCCATGTGAAAATAAGTTTAACTCTAGGAAAATGTTTCGTTGGCTCTAAAAATAAAACTGGAAAAAAAAGAACATTTTCCATCATTGACAGTCCTGACGTCCATTAATGACCCTCGCAGAACAAACACAGATTGACTTTAAATAGTAGGATTTAATAAAATTAGCTCTGAGCTGTGACTGCAGAGAAGAAATGTCACATCAGATGTTCTGTAACAACTACACCATAAAGAAATTTCCCATACTTTATTTTAAAGGGGTTGTATAAGATTAGAGACAAAAATTCAATTTTTCTAGAAACAGTGCCACTGTTGTGGATGACTGTGTCTGATGTTGCAGCTCTACACTGGGGCTGGACTAACATGGTGCTGTTTCTGAAAAACACTACAATGCTTTTATCTAACACGAAGACCCACTAACTGCAAGGCTTTTATAATTTCTTATCACTAACCCATTTAAGGGGTTCCCTCATTATGAAAACTTATCCCCTACCCACAGGAGAGGGGACAAGTGTCTAATCGTCAGGGGTCCAACCACTGGGGCCCCTGAATGTCCTCTGCTCCATTCAGCTCTATGAGACCGCCAGATATAGCCAAGTACAAGCACTTGACTATCTCTGGTAGCCCCATTGTGTTTCTATGAGATGTAGCTTCACGCTTGTCTCCTGCCTGAGAGAGCTGACAGGGGAGAGAGATAGGGCAGAGAAGACAAACAGACTCAAGCTACATCACATAGGAAAACATGGAGACTCTGCAATGTGAGGGGACATCAGTTCTATGTCATGGCTGCGCTTACATAGTGCAGTGTGGGGAGAATCCACCCCCTCTGCTGGTTGCCCCGGATGAAGCATTCTTGAAACTCGAGTTGGGCTGTACGCTAGAAGAAGGCGCTGGTAGATGGGCCCAACACAATTTTGATCAAAAATGTGCACAAAGAGCTTAAGTATATCAGTAAAGTGATTTACTTTTATTCATCTTTCCAGTGTTTGCACATGACAGTATGCTGCTACTTGTAGTCCCTGTTTGCTTTTACATTGCAGCCATTGTAGCGTTCACCTGCACTCTTTTTTTTCACATTAGAGGTGCTGGTCTCAGGGCCGGATTATAATTAGAGCATTTGGAGCTACTGCCCCAGGCCCCGGCTCCAATGATTTCAGGGGGGCCCCGCGCCAGAAGTCCTCCTTCTTTACAGTTGGGGCGCAGGAAGCAATGAGCGCTTCCATCAATACAGATGGAAGCGCTCATTGCTGGAGCGCAGGAGCTGGGTCCTGGTACTCACCGCTCAGCTCCTGCGCTCCCTTCTTCATTGGTGGTCAGCGGCTGCCTGCGCTGCACTATCCTGACTGGTGCGGCATCAGGACGTAGTGCGCGCACTCTGACCTGACGCTGCACACAGTCAGGTGACAGTGCAGCGCGGGCAGTGAAGACAGAAGCCGGAGCTGCCTAGAGGTAAGTTTTTTTAATTTTTTTTTTATGGGGGCACAGTGGGCTGATCTGAGGTCTGAATGGGGCACTATAGGCTGATGTGATGTCTATGGGGGCACTATAGGGTGATCTGAGGTCTGAAGGGGGCACTATAGGGTGATCTGAGGTCTGAAGGGGGCACTATAGGGTGATCTGAAGTCTGAAGGGGGCACTATAGGGTGATCTGAGGTCTGAAGGGGGCACTATGGGCTGATCTGATGTCTGATGGGGGCACTGTGGGCTGATCTGAGGTCTGAAGGGGGCACTGTGGTCTGATCTGAGGTCTGAAGGAGGCACTGTGGGCTGATCTGAGGTCTGAAGGAGGCACAGCGGGCTGATCTGAGGTCTGATGGAGGCACTGTGGGCTGATTTGAGGTCTGATGCTGGCTTTGTGGGCTGATGTGAGGTCTGATGGGGGCACGGTGGGCTGATGTGAGGTGTGAAGGAGGCACTGTGGGCTGATCTGAGGTCTGAAGGAGGCACTGTGGGCTGATTTGAGGTCTGATGCTGGCTTTGTGGGCTGATGTGAGGTCTGGTGGGGGCACGGTGGGCTGATGTGAGGTGTGAAGGAGGCACTGTGGGCTGATGTGAGGTGTGAAGGAGGCACTGTGGGCTGATCTGAGGTCTGAAGGAAGCACAGTGGGCTGATCTGAGGTCTGAAGGGGGCACAGTGGGCTGATCTGAGGTCTGAAGGAGGCACTGTTGGCTGATCTGAGGTCTGAAGGAGGCACAACGGGCTGATGTGAGGTCTGATGGGGGCACTGTGGGCTGATCTGAGGTCTGATGCTGGCACTGTGGGCTGATGTGAGGTCTGATGGGGGCACGGGGGGCACGGTATAGTATTTGGGGACATTGGGGAGCACAGTGGGCGCAGTATTTTAAGCAGCAGCAGGATAACAGTAAAAGTGGGTAATCTATGATGTCTTTGTGGCAGAGAGAAGATGGGGCTGAAAGAAGTATCATGGCGGTGTGGGCCAAATAGAGAAGATGAGAAAAGAGAAGATCTACATCAGGAAGACGTCACTGGATGTAAGAGGTATGTGCTGCTGTATCATCTGGTATGTCTGGTGCTGGTGAATGTAATGTCCATCCAAATATGTGTCATCTGTTTCTTCAGCAAGGACTTGCCGGTATATGGTATGTTACTGCTGCAGCCAATCAGTGATCTAATGCTGAGAACTGGCTGCAGTGAACACATACCATACACCTGCACATCAGTGTGCACATCACCAAAAAGAGGAAAAAAGTTTCCTCATCCTTGTGTTTAAATGACTGTGGTGATGCTGACAGCGCTGTGCTCCCTCTGGCTCATGTCTTATTGTATGTGGAGTGTCAGCTCCAGAGCAAACAAGCACTCCAGCCCCAGCACAGCTCAGCTTAAGGTTTTCCTCTTTTTTTTTTTTTTTTTCTTTTGCCAGGCACTTACTGGACGAGGGGCGTGGTTTAGCAGATTGTGGGCGTGGTTTAGCAGGTTGGGAGTGTGGTTTAGCAGGTTGTGGGTGTGGTCAAGAATGTCCTCCTTTTTTAGATGAAGCAGGTGGCCACCCTACCCCCCGCGCCCCTGGTGCCGCCCCCCGCTGCCGGTGGTACAGTGGAGCACGGGAGCTTTGCGCTCCCGTGCTCCGCTGTCTCCTATCTCACTGGTTACTTCCGCCAGTGAGATAGTCGCATCCGTCTGACCCGGGTCACCGCAGCCCCGGATAGGCCAGAGCCAGAGCCTATCCGGAGCTGCAGGCAACAGAGCAGACGGACGCGATGAGGTCATTTTTATATAAATAGTCAACTGGCTGTTTCCAGTTGGGGTGCGTCTTTTCAGTCTGTCAGCACTGATTGGACAGTATCAGTGACCTCCACCCACCCAACTGGTAACATCTCGTTGATATTTTTTCAAAGGTTATATTCAGATCACTATTAGCCCTTCACTGGCCTTTCCGTTCAAGGGTTACATTTAAATTCTTGAAACTGGATTCAAACATAACCCTCAACGGAACTTTGTTACATTGTTCTGGAGGGCCTCGCGTAAGTTGCGGCGAGGGGGGAGCCCCATCATAAATTTTGTGCTCCATACTGCTGGTAGCCTTAATCTGGCCCTGGCTGGTCTAACTTTGTTTTTTGCATCATACATTTGTCGGAGTTGCTGTCCGATTTTTAATGTGCACCCCCTGCCCACCTGCCCAGACTTTCTAATCAGAGTACATAATAAGAGACACAGTTCCGCACAGATGCTCTGCAAACCATATTTATCCAACAACTCACAGCTGATGTCTCTGAGTGGAGTCATTCATTTTTCAATCTTTTCCATTCAACTCAGACCACTATGATGACTTCTTCCAGTTACTAATTGTCTCTGCCAAGTTTGCAACACAGACATCTTTAGATCTTGGATCTTTGGCTCTTATTTTCCCCCTCACCCTCCCTTATTTTTAATGGCCTACATAAACGACCCTCCCCCCACCATCACCCCATTTCTGTGTTTGTAACTGCTCAATTTTTCTCAAATATTGTAACTGATGTGTTGCACACTACACCAAAATTATGTACTTCAAATATGATGGTGTCATAATTAGTTTTGCATCCCCTAAAAAAGTGCCACAAAAATAGCATTCCTAAAAACTCTAGCACCAGGAAGAAAGGCAATCTGGATTTTGGTTCTGCACTCCTAATCACCCATCTGTTCCACAGGCTGTTTTTAATTAGAACAGTATAAAGCTGTGAGCCTACTTTCCCTAAATTCGTTTGAGGCATGTTGGAGTTATTATAGAGTAGGGTCTCATCTAAAAGGGGTCACCTTGCCACAGTGGATGGGATTGGGTACAAATGATTTTGGAGTGTGAAGGCCTCCATCTTGGTCCTGCACTCCTAACTAACCCATTTTCCCACAGGCTATTTTTACTTAGTGCAGTATGTATCTATCTATCATTGCAGTCATTTTAGGGTCCCATCTATAAGAGGTCATTAGACGTATTTCAGGCTCAGATTGCGGCACAATGGTTAGTTGCGCCACAGTCTGCCACTTTTCCTCATTCATGCCAGGTCTAAAAAAGTGAGCGTGGTGTGGACAGGGAAGGGGACAACCCGGCAGGCCCATCTCATTCATCATTTTCTACACCTGGTCTAGGCGTAGAAATAGTGTGAATGTAAGACAGCAAGGAAGCTGGATGTGCCAAAGTTATGTAGTAGCCGGCTCCTGTTCATAACTTCGGCGATCCACCACCAGAGCAGAGGCTTTCTTATGATTGCATCTAAAACATAGGTGTTAATAAATGACCCCCAAAATCTATATATTCAATATTCTCAGAGTTATGTTGCATTGTGGTTGGCATGTTGCAGTACTGTCATTGCGCTGCTTGCTCCAGGACACTGATGTCCTGAGCACTCCAGGACACTGATGTCCTGTGGCCACTCTAGTCTTCTAGGCCACAGGTCTAAAATGGTCTGTGGCCTAGAGAACGGCAGTGCAGGCAGTCTGTGGTGCTCTGCTATATGTTTCAAGTGTATTGGCATCCTGAGGACCCTGATACAGTTTAAAGTGGCACTCCCACCACCAGTGAAGGCACTTTAGCTGAAGGTGGGGCTCAAAGTTACATACTTCCCAACTTTTTGAACATTCAGAGAAGGACACTTATGGTTCATTGTGTGAAAAATCAATTTTTCCTGCGAATGTATACAATTCAAAAAGTTTTCTGTTATGAAATAGTGCAAAAATGATCTGAATATAGAAATGAGCACCAGCCAAACACTTTCTGGATCAATATTATAAATGCAATAATGAAAATCAATACCTCAGATTGAAAAGAGGCACATTTATGGAGCAAAGAGGGATTTGGGTCAAAATTAGGGACTGTCCCTCCAAAAGAGGGACACTTGAGAGGCTGACCGCAGTTTAAACAACTGGTTTGGGAGACCCCGTTGGATCCCACCACTGCTGACTCTAAAATGTAGGGCCTGGGCTGGCACTGCTAGTGGGGCATTATGGACGACACTGTTATGTAGGGCATTGGCTGGCATTGTTAGGGGACATTATGGCTGACCCTAATGGAGATAAGAAAGGCACTGACATAGACAGCTCATATTATTCACACTGTAATGTAATGGCACTGAATCCTTTGGTGCAGCAGGCCTTCTTCTGTTATCACCGCCACTATTACTGTTGGTGGATTACAGTATTGAAATAAATCACTAGAGAATTTTGACCTATAAATGACCTGGTGTTACTAACGGACTTTCAATTTAAGGTGTAAATTTTTCCAATTATATTTAGCTACTGTAGGAGACAGTTCAAGCAAACCAAGAGATGAATAGTACTGAAATAGCTCAGATATACTATAAAAATCAACCTCTTAGTCAACACTAATTATATCCACAAAAACTCATTTCTATAAAAAAAAATCATCTAGAGCTCTGCTCTGACCCGAAGAGAATTTACAACTGTTGAACTTGCCAGAGATTCACCAATAACTTATAACACATGTAATTGGCTGGAAAAGCCGACGCATAAAGCTTGACAAGGTCTTTAAATTCACATATACCAAGAACCCATTATGAGTTTACACAAACATTGACTTTCCATAGCAACCAAACTAGCTGTCATCCATGGCAACAGCCAAACAGGGTATATAACAGTTACTGGTTTTATTAAATATTATACATATCATTTTTTCAGCTGACTACTAGTATTAAATCATAAAATCATCTGCAATATGTCCCAGATGAATTTTAAGAAGTACAGAGTAATTTATTTAATAGATGTAGGCTTCAGGAGCAACTTTTTGTGATATGTATATATATATATATATATATATATATACACACATGAGGTCTGACAATAACATATGCAAACCGCGCTGTGAGCTTGTCGTGGCAGCACTATACAGAAACTGGAGTATGGCGTCTTAACCTTATCCTATCTCTGTTATACAGCTGTGTTTTTGTAGACCCACAAAAATCTCATTTTGATTGGCAACTACTAATGTCTGTGCGTGTTTCTGTATCCCATCACAAAATGTCGAAGCTTGAATTAGAACAACTAACAGAGATAACATCTCTTGTTAAATTTGGAAAGAGTGAGAAAAAAATAATGGAGATGTTAATGCAAGCTTATGGGGATAATGCTATAAAGAAAACAGCAGATTACAAGTGAATTAAATGTTTTTCTGAGGGTCTACCAATACGACCCTGAAATGAATCGGAAAAGTACACAATGGAAGATTACCGATTCTCCCCAACCACAAAAGTTCTGCCAGTTCAAATCAAGACTTTAGAAGGATTGTTCACAATGAATTTGTACCAACTGAACAGTCAAGCAAGTGTACTATTTGAAAGTGCTGAAAAGGCTGTGTGAAAAAGTGAGGTGGAAACGGCCCAGATTGTTCGCGAACAACTCGTGGCTGTTGCACTACAACAGGCAACTGGCACTGTCTCTGAGGGAGTTCTTAGCTAGTAACTGTATTGAAATACCATCCTAGATCTAGCCCCCAATTACTTTTTTCTGTGTCCAATGATAAAAGAAATGTTGAAGGCATTTTGATGACACAACAGCAGCACTGAAAACCATTCCATAAAACCAGTTCCAAAATTACTTAGAAGCGTGGACAAGGCACTGGCATCACTGCAGGGCTCCCCAAAGGGACCATTTTGAAGGCAACCACAGTGAAATTAAACAATGAGGTATGTAGCAATTGTACAGTGAATACATAGAATATTGCGCAAAAGTTTTAAAAATGCTGTATGCTACCATATTTTTTGCCCTATGAGGCACACTTTTTCCCCCAAAAAGTGGGCGGAAAATGTTACTGTGTTTATAGGACGAATTCAGCAACATGACTAGTAGATCGCATGTGTACATCACCTGTTGTGCTGCATATGGACAGTGGCCTGCGATGTACACATGCAATGTACCGTACATCTCATGTTTTTATAAACCTGCCCTCCGTAATCCAGAGGATGTTATTAGGCAGTTGACAAGGATGATGTAGGGGCTGGTGCTGGTGGAGCGAGACACCAGGCATATGCGCTGGAACATGGAGAGACCTGGGCCTGAGGAGGCTTTCCTTTATCTGGGGGAGCCATGGGCAGGAGCAGGCTTTCCTTCAGCTGGGGGAGCCATGGGCAGGAGCAGGTTTTCCTTTAGCTGGTGAGACATGAGCAGGAGCAGGCTTTCCTTCAGCTGGGGGAGCCATGGGCAGGAGAAGGCTTTCCTTCAGCTGGGGGAGCCATGGGCAGGAGCAGGCTTTCCTTCAGCTGGGGGAGCCATGGGCAGGAGCAGGCTTTCCTCCAGCTGGTGAGACATGGGCAGGAGCAGGCTTTCCCCACGTGCCTGCTCTAGCCATATGTGCTTCACCTGGTGCCTGCTCTGGCTGTACATGCTTCCCCTGGTGCTTGCTCTGTCTGTATGTGCTTCACCTGGTGCCTGCTCTGGCTGTATGTGCTTCACCTGGTGCCTGCTCTGGCTGTACGTTTCTCACCAAGTGCCTGCCCACCTGGAGTGCTCAGGTACCAGGTAACCGTAATAAATTGTCCTCTAATAAAGTGTCCCCCCATAACAGTGTGTCAGCAGCAGGTCCCCTAGGTGCATCTTATGGGCAGAAACGAAAAATACAGTAAAAATGCTTTAAACAAAATAGAAGTATTAATAGTTTATTTTTATCCATTGAAATGCAAAGTGAATGAACAAAAGAGAAATCTAAATCAGATCAGTATTTGGTGCGACCAACCTTTGCTTTCAAAACAGCAAATCTTCTAAGTACACTTGCACAGTTTTTGAATGCCTTCCTTTGGGCTGCAACAAATATTGATCTGATTTAGATTTCTCTTTTGTTCATTTAGTTAGCATTTTGTTAATTGCTAAAAAAAAAAAACTATTAAAACTTCTATTTCTGAAATATATACATTAAATGCGCCTAGTTGCACCTTTATATATAAGCGCTGTGCCTGGTTGTATCTGTGTATACGAGTAATATGCCTGGTCATAACGTATTTATGCACTGTTTGGCAGCATATTTATGTATGTGTAACATGCCTTTACCTTTATATATGAGCTATCACTGGTCATACAATTTATATATGTTTAATGTGCCTGGTAATACCTTTATATATACTATGTTCATCAGAATTTGAATTCCAGACTTTCTGTATGTGAGGCAGAAGAGTTACCATTACACTACAGACCTACTCTGTTGTAAGGGCTGAGTTTTCTGTGCTTAAAAATCTATTTTGTTCACAAGCATTACACTAAGGAAATAATATATTACTGAAATGATGGGGAAACATTGTATAATTTACCAATCACCATAAATAATGTGTTCACTCTACTGTACAGCTTATTATGATTACAAGGATACCAAATGCTGTTTTGTGATATTTCATACTAAGTATGTTACATAGCCTTTGTTTTTTTTTTAGTAACAATAACTTTGCAGAAAGTGTTTACCATAAAACAAAAAAGCTAAAAATGCCATTTTTCTGCCATAACTTTTAAGTTTACTATAAAGATTATTTTATGGGTCTCAGTTAGAGTTGAGCGAACATGCTCGTAACGAGTACTGTACTGCCTGGATACCCTGCGCTCAGTACAGTGTTCGTTACGAGCACGTTCGCTCAACTCTAGTCTCAGTAGGATTTGTACCCAAGACCTTCTGTATAGTAAACAGTTGCCTTACCCACTGCTTTATAGAAAAACTCAGCTGTAAAAATGTTTTTATAAATTAAATATCACAAAACACTATGTGGTATCCCTGTAATCATAATAACCCATACAGTGAACATATTATTTATGGTGACTGGTAAACAGTTTAAGTGAAAATAGGGGGAGGCACATGGTTTGCCTGTATGGAGCCCTGAAATTCCTCAAGCCAGTTTGAATCCCTGTTTTGAAAACCACTATGGACGGACTAGGAACTTAAAGTGGCCCTGGAAAAAACGTCATGTCATCAGGATAGGGAACCACCACTATGGAAAATGTCACGTGACCATGGTAGACTGCAGGAAAACAGGGCATTACAGATAAACAGTCATTATTAGTAAGTGATAACATGTGGTTTCCTTCAATTGATCATGAAAATTGCAAAACCAGAATAAATCTTCAAGTGCACACGTTCATGTATGTGATATCTAAAAATGAGCATGTAATATTTCCTTGATGCTGTACAGTGGGCTTCTTGAATAAGTTCCATCGGTAGGTCCTAGGCAAGCCAGTCCAGCACTGGATCTGTCCCATGTCCTAAATGTATTATAAAGTAGGAAACGATAGAGGAGTGTGTCACAGAAGGATCAGACAACACAGGGTTTGTTTGTAGTCTGTAACCATGGAAATACATAGGCCTTCATAAGAGCCGTAGACACTAAAAGTTAGAGGAGATTTTTAATGAAGACCAATTGTAAGATTACTCCATTTTTTATTTTAGATGCATTCGTGCATGGGTTGTGAGGTGGACATACCTATGTTTTTAAAGGAAAAAGACAGTCCTTTGGTCTCTCAAATTAATAATTTCAGAAACCACTAGAGATCCATAACATAAGGGAAGATGATAGATGATGGTCTGCTTTCTAATTGATTGCTGCGTTCTAAATAGTCAAGCAAGTATCTTTTTAATGTGGCTCTTTTAATAAGGCTGGAAGGGGAGGGAGAGATAACATGGTGTGTTTCTTTAAAGAATTGTGTATCCGGATGAAGGCACGGTAAGCAGCTGATTAAATTCTTCTTTGCCGTCTTGGTATCCCCCGTTGTGACAGTTACATAATGCTCTGCTTAAATATTTGATTTTACAAGAACATTCGGGGATTTAAGTGTTGTACACAGCTGAGTGTCCACGTGACATGTTTGAAACTGTTGCTATGGTTACTTGTTCTTTTTTTTTTTTTCATTTATATGCAATTTGGAGAGTTTCATCAAGTATGTCCAATATGTCAGACTGCATTAGCGGCTTGCTTAGGTTCGTAAGGAATTGGAATAAATGTTATTCCCATAGTCTATGCTCCATCTTCAGCGTAGTCATATGCATCCTTGGCACAGTCAAGGAAAGTGAACCAGCTAAGTGGGCACAATGTATGGGTCATGCATCGCAAAATAAGTGAAGTGCACTATTTAGACATGGTGAAGATCCATTCAGACATTTTCAGTTGTGCTTTTAATATAGAGTGTATCATATACTGTACTTGGGGTGCATTAAAATATATGGATACAGTTTCTGAGCTGTCTTACAATTAAAACATTTTTTCTACGCGTGAAACAGGCGTAGAAAATGGTATATGAGATGGGCGTGCAGGCATGTACCCTTCCCTGCCTGCGCCACGCCCACAATTTTAGACCTGGTGTGAGTGGGGCGACGTTGCAGATAGCGCATGAAATATGTCTAATATAGACGTATTTCAGTATAATAAATGACCCCCAATATCTGTTGTGCCCAAATGACCAAGCCATGGAACTTTCATTTAATACCATTTATTTAAATTAAATATTAATGCAAAGAGGTATATCCAAGGAAATGAGAACTGTCTATCACCAGCTTTTAAAAATAAATTTTTTAACAAGCCTTGGAACAATAGGTTATTTTCCCTTCTCATGTTCAAAGGCTCATTAAAAAGTTGGACTTTGACTCATAGGGAGCCATTTCCGAAAGGAGGCGCTAGAGAGACAATTCTCTTTCTCTGAGAGATACCTCTTTGCATATTATTTTCCCATGGAGCATTGCCACTAAGTCTCCATACAGAGCTAGTCTCCTTAAAGGGGTTATCCCATGACTAATGTAAAAAATGAAAATCAGACATCATATAGTACATGACAACCTCTTTCTAGCAAAGAAGGAATCAGCCCTGTACCTCACATGGATCCAAAGATCTCCACATTCATTGATTTTCTAGATTTATCAAGCTGACAGCTCAAGAGGAGTGTCTTTTCTGCTGCAGCTCAAGGGGCGTTTCTTAGCTCTCCCTATCACAGCTCCCTATCACAGGATGAAACTGATCATGTGCAGCCATCTTGGTGAGCTGGACAAAGAAATAAGAAAAAGAACGAACAGCAGGTGGCACTATACAGATATATTTTATTAAATAACTCAGAGGCTATGTTAAGTTTTTAATTACATGCAATTACAAAAGTATTCAGATCCAGGTACTGGTGTGAAAACTAGAATATTTTTCGAGGGACAATCCCTTTAAGGAAAGCCATAACCACTACCCCCACCCCTCCCCAAAAAAGTTTATTCAGCATATAAAAAAATAATATCAAGGAGAGTGAAAAACAGCAGTATCCATATAGTTTAGTTCCCATGTCTGTCAATGCTGATTCAGTAAAAAGTTGTCATCAGCATCTGCTGCAAATGACCCTGAGAGACTCCTGGAGGTGCCCAGATGGTGGAGTCTTTGGAGCGTTTGTCCTTTTGTCCCTTCCATAATAAGATCTTAATGGCTGTTAATTAAACAAACGTTAAAAGTGTATTCTGAAAACAAGGATACAGTATGGGACTACATGGATCCCCAACTGTGGGCAACACATATGTATTAACATTCAGAGTCTACAAATCCACTTTGTTAGACTTTTCATTTTGAAATTGAAGAATAGGTTTGTACGATACTCAGTAAAATATAGCTCTATAGTTATTTTGGACCGTGACATCAGGCCACTAGGGACTGATGACATCATTGAATGTTCAGCCTTTGAGTGCACTGGCATCACAAGTCTTTACGGATCATAGTGTTCACACTAACAGACCAAAAACATGTTAGGTTAGAAAATAACTGTAGTAATAAATTATACTTGCATCTATTTTTCTCTATATTATAATTCACCTTTCAATGTGGCACTGAATTGTTTGATCTTTACATATATATAGAGACATTGCAGTTGTTTTCCCTATGCAATGTCTGTAAATTTTCATTTTTTCTGAACTAGTTCGCAGACACTAGCTGGTATCATGTCTGCCCATATAGCACATGGCTAAACAGGGGATCCTGCTTCCTTACTCTGTGTAGTCCACCCTTAGGATCGGCAGAACCACGGAACCCGAACGTTAAACCCCCTAGATGCCTTGGTCAATACCGACAGTGACATCTAAGTGGTTTCAGAGGGAGGGGTGTTCCCTCAGTCACACATCTGTCACCCATGTTGCCGCAATTGTGGGGTGCCGATGACTTGAAGGTAAGATAAGTTGCCTGTCAGTTTTCTATTGACAGCATAATATACTGCACTACATAAGTAATAGTGTGTATGTTAGCAATCAGAGGATCATATATCAAAGTCCCCTTGTGGGACTAATAAGTGTAATATGAATACTTAAAGTTTTACTTAAAAGAAATATCCAAGTAAAAAAAAAAACATACCCTTTTCCATGAAAAAATGCTTTTCAATGGAAAAAAACCCTGAAAAGATAAAATGGCCTCCACATATCTGGTATCACCGCATTCTATAATGATCTGAACAATATAATAATCACATAATTTATTCCATACAGTGAAAGCCATAAAAAATACAATGCCACTATTGCTGTTTTTTACCACCATCTGCCACCAAAAAATGGAATACAAATCAAAAACTGTTATGTACACTAAATAGATAGCAATGAAAACTATAAGTCGCCCTTCAAAAATTACCCCTCAGATCGATAGAAAGAAAAATTAAAAAGTTATGGGTCTTGAGTGGAAATGCAAAAACATCTTCTTTTCTTTTTTTTTTCAAAAGGGAGTACATATACTGCAGATAATTGATATAGCAGCACCTAGTAGCAAGACTCCTGCAGACCTAATCAGCAGACCCATTAGTTTAACACTTGGTGTACCACAATCTACAATAGATTTACCCAAATAATAAAATAAATGACAATATTTTTTTTTTCTAATTCATAAGTAATCCATAGATTCTAATCCAAAAACTAATGTATACCATGTAACTGTAATGTGACAAACTGGGGTATGGTGGGTGAAGTTCCTGGTGGAAACTGTCATGCAGGAGGGATAGCACAGGAATTAAAACACAAATACAACTCAGTTCTTGCCTTGAGAAGGCAGTTCAAGCAAAATGGGTTTTCACAAAGGCACAATGGGGCAGATTTACTAATAGAGTCGCACTTTGCACTGTCTAAGAATACGAATCACAGTCTTAAAAGGGTATTCCCATCTGAGACAATGGGGCATATCGCTAGGAGAACACAATATTGCATATCGCTACACCGAGAATAGAGCAGGAAAGACGGTGGCCGGAGGACCCCGGATCCAGCCACCACTAAGTTCTTCCCACATAGAAGTGAATGGGAGTGCATCACCTTGCGCAGCTAAAGCCCCCATTCATTTCTATGAGGTCCTCAAAAATAGGCGAGCGTTGGCTCAGCTATTTCAGTCCGATGGCAGCTGCGCAGTGCACCCTCCACAACTTTCGGGGCTACGTTCTCAGTGTTAGTGCGGGTCCCAGAGTTGTGGCCCGCACCTATCAGACAATGGGGGCATATCCTAGCGATATGCCCCCATTGCCTGAGATGGAAAAACCCCTTTAATACTAGACAAATCTACTATCCGGGCGCATGGACCTTTATAAATTTAGAGTATTGTAAATTCTGCATCACATTTACTCTAGAATTCAGTTTGTGCAGCAAATATTTGTCCGTGCGCCACAATTTAGTCTGTGAACCAAAAATTTGTTTATATGCCAAAAAATTTGGCTCTTTGCACCAAAAAAAACCTTGGGTCACGGATTGACTGGTTTGTATAATCAATTGTCTATGTTGGTTTTGTAATTGGTTTCCACCTGGCCTGTGGTGCACGGTTGTTTGCACCCTGGCCATAGTGGAATACACAATGCCTGCTATTCCTATTGCACTATGCACTTTATTGTGGGATTTCCTTTGTGGATTGTTGTGTAACCTGTAACTTGCTTATATATGTTATTCTGTACCAGATCATCTGTTTTTTATGCTGTTCTTGCCACCACATTACGGTACCACTGATATGGTTTAGACATATCATTTTATTCCTTTATTAGAAATAAAGTTTAAATTTTAGCGCAATCATTTGTGTTGGCATTTTTTGTTATTTGTAGGAGTTGTGGATTTCATGTCCAACACATTATTATAGGTAACCAAAAAAAAACTGTCAAGTCTAAGTTTATGACACCTATAAATTGGCGTAGTTTCACTCCAAAAATGCAACAAAATGTCGAGGTGCATTTAGGCAACACCGCTTGAAGACACATGTAAAAAAGTGTATAAAACGATAAATGTGATAAAAAGCATGCACACCCATTTTTAGTAGTGGCATACTGTCAATGGAGGCAGACCAGAGTTGCTATGGGACCTAAAGGAGTCATGGTTCAGCCACAGCTGTGCCCTTAGGAATACCTGCTCACTTCTAAGGAGTTGGGACATTCTAGTAGTGCTTCAGGTAACCCCCTTATTTAAAATCCCTTATTCTTGTTTTTCCCAGAAAATATGTTGTGTTGTAAGGTCTTGAAATCAAGACAAAACCTTTTAGCAGTTAAGCTATGTGGCTGTGGGAGGATTGCTGATTTTGAGGCAGAAACGCACCAAAATCAGTTCCAAAAAAACTCCATATGAACTGGCCCTTAAAGGGGTTGTCCGAGTTATTTTTTTGTTCTTTATATGTTTCTAACTTGTCAGGTATAACAACTTTCCCATATACTTTGTGTTTCCAAAGCTGCTGGTTTCTCAGAGTTGACTGAGGGTCACATGACCTGTGATGTCACCTTATCTCTCTGCTCTGTGATGTTTCGTTCACAAGCCTCAGAGTTCAGATAAGAGTCTGTACACCAGACGTCACTGGCCACGCCCCCTTCCTTTGCCGGCTGCTATCTGCTCTCCCTGGTTTCCTTCAGATAAAACATTAACCCCTTCAGCCAGAACACACTGAGGGCTCAAGGCTTTAGAACAAACAGTAGCTGCAGCAGTGAGAGGAGACAAATGCTGGGCAAGGAGCTATAGAGGAATTGTATTGTACAAGAACAGGTAGGGAGAATTTCCTGTGTGTATCAGCAGTGTCATTGTACAGCTGGGACTTGTAGTCCTACACATACAACATGCTGCTGAGTATTCCAGCAGGCAGACATGTCACTCAGCACTTGTATTCATTCCCTTTGCAGAGAGGGGGGGAGAAGGGGGAGGGGCTGACATTGTTGTTATTGCATGTAAACAAAGACCAGAAGAGAACCAGGGAAATGAGGAAATATGGATTTTTTTGCCTAAAACTTGCTTAACTTAGTTATATATTGCTGCCCATCAGATTTACAGTGCTATATTTTTTTTTTTCATAACTCGGACAACCCCTTTAAGCCTGAAGCTTAACTGTTAGGTTTCTGTCTTTCATACAGCAGGTTCCAGGTTCAAGACCGCTAGCAGATCTGGAAAAAAAAAAAAAGAATAAAAATGTTTACATATCCAGGAGTGTCTTCTGCGCTAGTTATGTTTTTACTGTTTTGCTCCGTTAGAGGAGTAGAACAACAAAAATAACAGAAGTGCCAGATCCGGTACATAACTGACTCAAACAGAGCCAAATAGACCCCTTTAACTATAATGGGGTCCATTCGGTTGCCTGCTTTCTTTAGCGGGAAAAAAAGTCTTCTTAGTGGAATCTACCACGAAAGCCCCAAACTGAGTCTCCAATGCAGATGTGAACATGCCCTTAGAATGCTGAAGCTATACTGTATGTGGGTGTCCAATTCTGAACTTTGCAATGGGGCTTATGACTTCTGTGTATGAATGCCCCTGCGCTCACACCCTGCCCAGTATATCCTTGGGTCTTGTCATTCACTTACTGTTTTTGCAGCTACCACTCTCAGGTGCAACATTTTTACCAGTCAGCCTCAATTCACATCACAAGAATCAGTGCCTGATTTAAATACCCACATAACATTCTGATTGGATGCTGAACTAGAGATCTGACTGACTCGACATCCAATCTCTCTGATAGGTCAACGAGCCAGGGTTTGGGTTGTCGGCATGGTAACTTCCCAGGAACAGCCATGTGGTTGAAGAATACGCCACTGTGATCTCCCCCAGCAGTGTCATATGGACCTGAGCAGCGGCTGTTGGGCAGAGACACAGAGAGAAGGAGGATATTTAAGCATTAAATACAGTAGGACAAAACAGAGCCAGGACCAAGAGGCTTCCACCTAGCAGTGTTCCCGGTGATATCACCGGC
Source organism: Rhinella marina (assembly GCA_900303285.1). Taxonomy (NCBI): domain Eukaryota; kingdom Metazoa; phylum Chordata; class Amphibia; order Anura; family Bufonidae; genus Rhinella; species Rhinella marina. The sequence goes on along the minus strand of ONZH01007916.1, from coordinate 82,092 downwards.
ACTAATGGGCAGGCTTTAGTGCTGCCCTACCCGTTTTAGGCTAGGGCAGCTCTAAAGCCAGTCAATTAGTGCGAGTGACGTGACAGGGCTCAATGCTAGGTGAAAGCCTCTGCCTAGCTTACACATGGAGAGCCTGGATCACCCAGGGCAAAGGAGAGCATCGGAGCATGAAATTGTGAAAAACGGGGATATGTCTGGGTTCAGCTCTGAACCCAGAAAACCCTGTTAATTTAAAGAGGACCTTTCACCACTCCTCACATGTCTGTTTTAATAGCTTCATGCATTGCCCATGTAATAACAATTCTGGAGCCTCTATTCTTATGTCTGTATGTTGTGTCATTCCTCTATTATTTCTACTAGAAGGTATGAATTAATTGCTATTAGCCTTCAGTAAGGGTACAGAGGGGAGGTGACCAGTTGGGGGTGTGTACCTGCATAGACTCACTCTATCCAATCAGTGCTGCCATGTTCAGACTGTTCAGGTACACACCCCCAACTGGTTATCACCCCTGTGCACCTTTACTCAAGGCTAATAGCAATTCATTCATAACTTCTAGTCGAATTAATACAGGAATGATGCAACATAGAGCCATAAGAATAGATGTTCCAGAATTGTTATTACATAGGGAATGCATGAAGCTATTAAAACAGACATGTGAGGAGTGGTGAAAGGTCCTCTTTAAAGCAGTTGTCCTGGTGAGACAAATGTAATAAATTCTCTTGTGAAATTCTGAAACGTGCGTCATTCCATTTTGCTCATAACTAAATGACATTTTAATTCCTTTGTTTTGTCTAAAACCGACAAGTCTTGTAAATTGCTCAAAAGCTTGGAATAAGAAAAGTGCTTGTAAGTAGCAAAACATCAGACGAAATAACAAAGAGGCTTGTGGATCGTCTCCAGGCTGTCAGAGCGCTCATTTATTATTAATTAAAACCCGACCTCTTATTTTTATTAATAGTAATAACAACAATAATGATTATGATATTAATATTATCTCTCCGGGCACAACAGCCAATCAGCAAACACATTTTCATCTGCTGCCGAATAGTTAAGACTGATGCTTGCTATTTGTTACTTTGGGCTACATCTAGAGATGAGCGAGCATACTCGTCCGAGCTTGGTGCTTTTTCTAGTATTAGGGTACTCGTAAGTGCTCGCTGCTCGAACGAGTATCTCGCCATGCTCGAGGAAATGGCAACTTCTGCATCGTGCATTTTTGGCGCCTATAAACTCAGCCAATCACAAGCCAGGAGACTCTGCGGTACACCCAGCATCACGTGGGGCCCTTACATGTCGATAGCAGGGGTTGGCTGGCCTGATCAGTTGACCCTGGAATATACTAGTGACTGGCCGCGGTGCTCGGCTCAGATGCTGTCTGGATGTCGTTAGGGATAGAGCTGCTGCGTTTCAGGGAGAGTGTTAGGGCCTGCATTTAGTTCTCTGTTAGGCAGGAATCACCCACAAAGAACCCAACAGCCCTTCTAAGGGCTACAAGAAATTTTTTTTTGTCTCCTGGCTTGGCTGGCTGGCTGGCACTAGTAGTGCAGCTATCGCCATATATAACCCCCTTTTTTTTTTATTGTTATATCTAAGTGATACAAAACCATTTCACACAGCAGTGTGGAACCATTCTGTGTGTCACAGTTCAGTACCCTCACTACAATCCGTATTTTCTGTCCAGGTGACACTTTCTGTACGTCACTTAATACAACCAGGTCTTTTGCTCTCATATACCTTGATCCCAAAAATCTCTGTGCGACATTTGTCAGGGTCGCAGTCAAAATAGCCACCGTCAGCAGGGTGTCAGTTAGCTCTACGATAGTTTCTGCACGTCACGTTCCAAAAAAAACAAAACTAAAAAAAATATATTAAAAAAATAGTTTTTTGGTTGTTTTAGCTTAGTGATACAAATCCATTTCACACAGCTGCGTGGAACCATTCTGTGTGTCACAGTTCAGTACACTCACTACAATCCGTATTTTCTGTCCAGGTGACACTTTCTGTACGTCACTTAATACAACCAGGTCTTTTGCTCTCACGTATATACCTTGATCCCAAAAATCTCTGTGCGGCATTTGTCTGGGTCGCAGTCAAAATAGCCACCGTCAGCAGGGTGTCAGTTAGCTCTACGATAGTTTCTGCACGTCACGTTCCAAAAAAAACAAAACTAACAAAAAAATATATTAAAAAAATAGTTTTTTGGTTGTTTTAGCTTAGTGATACAAATCCATTTCACACAGCTGCGTGGAACCATTCTGTGTGTCACAGTTCAGTACACTCACTACAATCCGTATTTTCTGTCCAGGTGACACTTTCTGTACGTCACTTAATACAACCAGGTCTTTTGCTCTCACGTATATACCTTGATCCCAGAAATCTCTGTGCGACATTTGTCTGGGTCGCAGTCAAAATAGCCACCGTCAGCAGGGTGTCAGTTAGCTCTACGATACTTTCTGCACGTCACGTTCCAAAAAAAACTAAACTAAAAAAAAAAAATTAAAAAAAAATATTTTTTTTTGTTGTTTTAGCTCAGTGATACAAATCCATTTCACACAGCAGTGTGGAACCATTCTGTGTGTCACAGTTCAGTACACTCACTACAATCCGTATTTTCTGTCCAGGTGACACTTTCTGTACGTCACTTAATTCAACCAGACTGAACAAGTTTGTGGGTTTCAGTACAACAGGCCCATTTATTTTTTATTTTTTATATAATACACTTATATACAGAAAATGTTGAACCCCAGGGCTAAGGGTCGAGGACGAGGTCGTGGGCGTGGGCATTCAATTACTGCAGGGGGCAGAGGCCGTGGTCCTGGGCAGGGTGAGACAGTACCTGCTGATAAGGGAGCAGGGGAACGCTGCAGAGCTACACTCCCTAGCTTCATGTCTCAACTTACAGGGACACGTGGTAGAGGACTGTTGAAACCACAACAGTGCGAACAGCTGATGTCGTGGATTGCGGACAATGCTTCAAGTAATTTGTCCACCAGTCAGTCTTCCACGCAGTCCACCCACGTTACCCAAGGGAGCATTCCTCTGGCTCCTCCACCTCAGCCTCCTTCCCCCCAGTCTGCCCCCTCCCAGGAAAATTTGGAATGCGATCCGGCATACTCTCAGGAACTGTTTTCTGGACCCTTCCCAGAGTCACAAACCACTTCTCAGGTTGCTGCTGACCTCGTTCCCGATGCCCAAGTTTTCCAACTGTCGTAGTCTGTGGGTGATGATGATGATGATGACAATGTTGAGTTAGTGGAAGAAGTTTGTAAAGAGGTGTCGGACGATGAGGAGACACGGTTGTCAGACAGTGGTGAAGTTGTTGTCAGGGCAGGAATTCCGAGGGGGGAGCAGACTGAGGAATCGGAGGATGACAAGGTGACTGACCCAAGCTGGGTTGATAAGCCGAGTGAAGACAGTGCTTCTGAGGCGGAGGCGAGTGCAGCACCAGAACAGGTTGGAAGAGGCAGTGCTGTGGCCAGAGGGAGAAGCAGGGCCAGAGCTGGTGCATCAGCAGCAACTGTTTCACGTAGTGAAGCTCCCGTGGCGAGGCCTAGATGTTCGCAAGTCTGGAGGTTCTTTAAAGAAAGTGAGGATGACCGACGGACTGTGGTGTGCAACCTGTGCCACACCAGGATCAGCAGGGGTGCCACCACTACTAGCCTAACCACCACCAGCATGCGCAGGCATATGAGTGCTAAACACCCCACTCAATGGAACCAAGGCCATTCACCACCTCCTGCGGGTCACACCACTGCTCCTTCCCCTGTGTCACTCGCTGCCTCTGCTAGTCAACCCCCTGCCCAGGACCCCGGCATGAGCGCCTCCCGCCGGAAACCACACCTTCGCCTCCACGATCCTCCACAGTGTCCACCAATGTGTCCCAGCGCAGCGTTCAGCTGTCTTTACAGCAGACGCTGGAGCGCAAGAGGAAATACATTAACACCCACCCACATGCCCAAGCCCTCAACGTCCACATCTCCAAATTGCTTAGCCTGGAGATGCTGCCCTATAGGCTGGTAGAGACTGAGGCCTTTCGCAATCTCATGGCGGTGGCTGCCCCTCGGTATTCGGTCCCCAGCCACCACTATTTTTCCCGATGTGCCGTCCCAGCCCTACACCAGCACGTGTCACAGATCATCATCCGTGCCCTGACCAATGATGTTTCTGAGAAGGTCCACCTAACCACAGACACGTGGACAAGTGCTGCCGGGCAGGGACACTATATCTCACTGACGGCACATTGGGTTAACTTGGTGGAGGCTGGGACCGAGTCTGACCCTGGGGCCGCTCATGTACTGCCCACACCGAGGATTGCGGGGCCTACCTCGGTCATGGTCTCTCAGACGTACTATGCCTCCTCCTCCGACCCCTCCTCCTCCTCCACCTCCTCTGAATTACCATCCGTGGGCATGGCGCCTTCAGTCGGTAGCTCCAGGCGCAGCAGCAGTGCCGTGGGTAAGCGCCAGCAGGCGGTGCTCAAACTGCTGAGCTTAGGTGACAAAAGGCACACCGCCCAAGAGCTGTTACAGAGCATCACGGCGCAGACCGATGTGTGGCTGGCACCGCTGAACCTCAAGCCAGGCATGGTTGTGTGTGACAACGGGCGTAACGAGTGCTCTGCAACTCGGCAGACTGACACATGTGCCATGCCTGGCCCACGTGTTCAATCTAATAGTTCAGCGGTTCCTCAAGACATACCCCAATCTGTCTGATTTGCTCACCAAGGTGCGCCGCATCTGTGCCCATTTCCGCAAGTCCACCACAGATGCTGCCAGTCTCAGGGCAGCGCAGCGCCGCCTACAACTGCCCACTCACTGACTGTTGTGCGACGTGCCCACGAGATGGAATTCAACATTAAACATGTTATCCAGAGTTTACCAGCAGCGCAGAGCGACTGTAGACTGCCAGATGTCAACTTCCACCAGAACTGGTAGTCAGGTCAGTCAGATTCCTCAAGTCTACAATGAGGAGTGGACGTGGATGTCTGATATCTGCCAGGTGTTGAGCAACTTTGAGGAGTCAACACAGATGGTCAGCGGCGATGCCGCCATTATCAGCCTCACCATCCCGCTGCTTTGCCTGTTGAAAAACTCACTACTCAGCATCAAGTCGGATGCTTTGCGCTTGTCACAAGAGACGGTGGAGGAAGATACGTCGCTTGATAGCCAGAGCACCCTCCGGTCTGTTTCTCAGCGCGTATCGGAGGAGGGGGATGAGGATGAGGAGGAAGATGAGGAGAATGTCGGCAAGACAGTAGAGGGTACCAGTGCTCAGTCCTTAACTCTTGAGCGTGTATGGGCTGAAGAGGAGGACTTGGAGGAGGAGGAGGAAATGTAGAGTCAGGCCAGTGAGGAGAGGGAATTCTTACGTGTTGGGACTCTGGCGCACATGGCAGACTTAATGTTAGGCTGCCTATCCCGTGACCCTCACATTAGAAGCATTTTTTCAAACACCGATTACTGGGTGTTCACTCTCCTGGACCCACGGTACAAGCAGAATCTTTCCACTCTCATCCCTGCAGAGGAAAGGAGTATGAGAGTGAATAGATATCAACAGGCCCTGGTGCACAAGCTGAAACAATCCTTCCCATCTGACGCCGCTAGCGGCAGAGGGCATGGTTCTGTGGGCCAAGTAGCGGGGGAGAGGAGCCAAGCAGGCAGCTTGTCCAACACTGGCAGGGGAACGCTCTCCAAGGCCTTTGCCAGTTTTATGTCACCCCAGCAAGACACTGTCACCTGTCCCCAGTCTAGGCAGAGTAGGGGGGAGCTGTACAGAAAGATGGTGAGGGAGTACCTAGCTGACCATACCAACGTCCATAGTGATCACTCTGCTCCATACAACTACTGGGTTTCAAAGCTGGACACGTGGCCTGAACTGGCGCTGTACGCCTTGGAGGTGCTGGCCTGCCCTGCCGCTAGCGTGCTGTCAGAGCGGGTATTCAGTGCAGCTGGTGGCGTCATCACCGATAATGTACACGCCTGTCAACTGACAGCGCTGACAGGTTGACGCTTATTAAAATGAACAAAGCCTGGATTTCACCGGAATTCAAATCTCCTCCGGGGGAAAGCAGCTAAAGATTAACATTACTTATGTATCCGATTCCTCTTCTCTACTCCTCCTCCTCCTCCATGTCGTCTTTGCCTAACGCTGACCAAAAAAAACGCCATTTTTTAGAGGTCCAACTGGCACTCTTTTACCACAATTTTTCAGGAGGGCCCCCTACAGGCCCTCTCTCCAAACAATTTTTCCGGAGGTCCACCTAACAGGCCCTCTCTCCAAACAATTTTTCCGGAGGTCCACCTACAGGCCCTCTCTCCAAACAATTTTTCCGGAGGTCCACCTACAGGCCCTCTCTCCAAACAATTTTTCCGGAGGTCCACCTACAGGCCCTCTCTCCAAACAATTTACGTCTTTTTCCTATCTTTCTCTCTTTCCAAACTATTTTTCCGGATAGCTGCCATATACGGTAAACTGAGAAGAATACAGAGAAGACATGCCACACTTGATCAAGCTCATAATTTACGACTGTACCGGTTGATGCTAAATTTTTAAGTTGGGGTCCTGCAGTCGTCATTCACTGAATTTCACTGATCTCCTCAACGTCTCCTCAAAGAACCAAAAGACCATTGTGGAGAGAGCGGCACAGCTCGCCATCAAAGTGACAAACCCCAACGCCAGACTGCGCAGCGAAGAGAACGAATAAATATCTCTGTGGTTATTTGTGCTAAATAAAAGTTAAATAAACACAAAAAAAAAATTGATCTGTTCCTGTACCTGATCCACCCAAGTTGAATCTGTCCCATCATGAGAAAGTCCCCCCAAGGAGTCCCCACTGTAACTTGCTTGCCATACAACTACCTCACCCCCCGACACCTGTGTCTCGCCATTGTCCACCACCTCCTCAGACAACACTGGTAAATCCCCACTGTCAGCACACGGAGACTGCAAAAGGTCTTGCGAATTGGGGCAGAGAATGTTCTGGGGTAGCACATCAGAGAAGGGGTGACTATGGGGTTCCAGGGAGTACGTGACCACATGCAATCTCCATCTAAAAAGTCATACTGAGGCTCACCACCATGCTTTAAACTGCAATCGTATTACTGAGGCTCACCACCATGCTTTACAATGCAATCTTATTGAAATACAGACAATCAGGGGTTCACCGCCAGGTTGTCAGGCAGCATTTTTAAGTGGGTCACCATTACCATGTCCCTGAAAATTGGCGGTGATGGACCTTCGTTGCACCTAGTTGGGTGCTTCCCTAACATGTGATGGGCATGTGCCTCGCCTTTCTTGGTCTGGGTGAGCACAATTGCCATGAGGGTAACCATCAGGCTGTTGCCTGAGAATTTGGGGTAATGGTGGGATTAGGCAGCCTCAGAGGCATCCATGCATGCTGCCCCTGCTGTTTCCTGTCCATTTCCGTGGTGTTTCCATCATTTTCTGAGGTTTCCAGGTTTTCAGCCAGCCTTCCCTAGGCAGAGCCTTGGTCCCCTGCAAAAAATGCTCGAGTCTCCCATTGACTTCAATGGGGTTCGTTATTCGAAACGAGCACCCGAGCATCGGGAAAAGTTCGACTCGAATAACGAGCACCCGAGCATTTTAGTGCTCGCTCATCTCTAGTTACATCCCATATATCTGATAAAAGGTTTATCTGGGGAAAAATAGGGTCTTTGTTTTTTTTTAAAGAAACACACAAATTTCCTTAGCTGAGCTTCAGCAATAGATATAGCCCATAGACAGAAGAGATTTATCAAACTGGTGTAAAGTAGAACTGGCTTAGTTGCCCATAGCAACCAATCAGATTCCACCTTTCATTTTTCAAAGCTCCTTTGGAAAATGAAAGGAAAGGTGGAATCTGATTGGTTGCTATGGGCACCTAGGCCAGTTCTACTTTATATCAGTTTGATAAATTTCCCCCATTGTGTCTGGCAAAAACACCCTTGTTTCTAATCTCAGTTAACCCCTTTAAATAAAGGGAAAAAGTTACCTGCTATTACCTCCCACAACTATGTTAAAAATTACAAAAGACAAAGAAAAATGTTGTCAGTTGAGACAATGTGTGTATGCTTTATGGCAACTGCAATGAATGGGAGTTAAAGGGGTTGCTTCAGGATACAAAGCTCCGTACTTGGCTAACTTTGAAAGCTCAACCTTGGATAAGGGCTCATGCACATGAACGTCTTTTTTTCCGCGTCCCGTCTTTTTGTTTTTTTTTTGTGGCCAGATTGTGTAACGATTCACTTCAATATGTCTGCAAAATATACAGAAATTACTCCATGTGCATTGCATGTCCGTATGTCCGCATGGTCATTCTGCAAAAAAATAGAACATGTCCTATTAGGCCCCATTCACACGACCGTATATTTGCGGGCCCGCATTACTGCAGACCCGCAAATATACGGGGGCCGCCCGGCGTGTGTTCCGCATCGCTCGGAACACACGCTGTGCGGCCCCATTGAAAATGCCTATACTTGTCCTTGCGCACGGACAAGTATAGGACATGCTTCAAAAGAGCCGCGGCAAGGAGCTAGCTCCGTGCCACAGCTCCCGGCCCCATAGAGGTGAATGGGGCCGCATCTATTCCCGCATTTTTGCGGATAGATACGGCCCCATTCATACGGTCGTGTGAATGGGGCCTTATTGTCCGCATTATGGACAGGCATAGGACTGTTCTATTAGGGGCTGGGCCTTCTGTTAAGCAAAATGTGGAGTCCATGTGACCGGTATCTGCAATTTGCGGACCACAAAACACTCGACGATCATGTACATGAGCCATAATGGCTAAGTTATCTTGGGACAACCCCTTTGGTGGTTGCAGATGGGCCAACCCCTTTAAATGCACCATAAATCAGAATTGACAGCTTTGGATGGAAATAGGTTTAATATAGCAAGCCACAAATCTTGGAATCTTCTGCATAGCTATAGATATAAACCAATTATCAATTCAATGGAAAGATAATTAAGTTTTATTTCACTTCTCTAACCATGACAACAGCCATAATTTTAAGATACAAAATCATCGACCATTAACATTCACTGGCAGCATCAGAAATGGTAAATGATGTTTTCCCTCATGTGACGGCGCGCTGTTTTATCAACAAGCGGATTACTCCGCTTTCCTCTGTGCATCTAATTATTTTCCTTAGAAAAGCAGATGTGATTGACAGAAGTTGCAAACATTAGTGTGACTATAAATCAGCAGTTCCAGGGCGCTCACGGCTTGCATTGTTTCAGTATCTGGATTATTTAACTCGCCCAATCAAGATAAAATCATCTCAAAAGCATGTGCATCATTTTTCCAATTATTTTCACATTCATTATCTGGGATTTCCTGACAGCATTTTATTAGCAGGAAGAAAATGAACAGTCTATGAAATTGTAAAAGAAACAGCAATGAAAATGGTCTAATGCAGACACAGTGAACAGACTCCGGACGGCCCAGATGGACCACCAGTAGAGAGGATCTTTTGATCCACTGACAAGGATGAGCAGCTCCTACTGTCTCATTGTCCACCATCTAGACACAGGTTGCACCTTCAACACAGAATGGTCTCTGCTCGCACCATTTCCAGGCGCTTAGCAGAAGAAAATTTTGGTGTCACAGTGCCCATTACATGTCTTGCCATTGACAGCCAGCCACTGTTTGCAGTGGTGTCATGAACCAGAAACTTGGACTGCTATGGACAGGCCCTGGGTCGTCTTTAGTGAGGAATTCAGATTCTGTTTGGGATCCCATGACGTTCAGGTTCAAGTATGGAGGCCTCGTGGTGAGCTCTTCAATCTTGCCTTTGCTGTGGAACTACAGACTGCTCCAACGACGATCGGGGGAGCCATCGTTTATGACAGTCGGTCACCCCTAGAAATGATATGAGGAACAGCTCAGTGATATATGGAGGACATCCTGCAGCCACATGTGTTGACTTCCAACTGGCTTTTTTTCAGCAGAATAATGGTCCTCCACACACATCAAGGGTTTCTCAGGAATGTCCACCAGATTGCGACACTTCTTCAGCTTTTGGATTGCAACACTTATCTGATCAAGGACAACATCTACATATGTTTGTATGTTCTCCCCGTGTTTGTGTGCGTTTCCTCTGGGTACTCTGGTTCCTCCCACACTCCAAACACATACTGATAGGGACCTTAGATTGTGAGCCCCATTGGGGACAGCCTGATGCAAATGTTTGTAAAGTGCTGTGGAATATAGTAGTGCTATATACACTCACCGGCCACTTTATTAGGTACACCATGCTAGTAACGGGTTGGACCCCCTTTTGCCTTCAGAACTGCCTCAATTCTTCGTGGCATAGATTCAACAAGGTGCTGGAAGCATTCCTCCGAGATTTTGGTCCATATTGACATGATGGCATCACACAGTTGCCGCAGATTTGTCGGCTGCACATCCATGATGCGAATCTCCCGTTCCACCACATCCCAAAGATGCTCTATTGGATTGAGATCTGGTGACTGTGGAGGCCATTTGAGTACAGTGAACTCATTGTCATGTTCAAGAAACCAGTCTGAGATGATTCCAGCTTTATGACATGGCGCATTATCCTGCTGAAAGTAGCCATCAGATGTTGGGTACATTGTGGTCATAAAGGGATGGACATGGTCAGTAACAATACTCAGGTAGGCTGTGGCGTTGCAACGATGCTCAATTGGTGCCAAGGGGCCCAAAGAGTGCCAAGAAAATATTCCCCACACCATGACACCACCACCACCAGCTTGAACCGTTGATACAAGGCAGGATGGATCCATGCTTTCATGTTGTTGACGCCAAATTCTGACCCTACCATCCGAATGTCGCAGCAGAAATCGAGACTCATCAGACCAGGCAACGTTTTTCCAATCTTCTACTGTCCAATTTCGATGAGCTTGTGCAAATTGTAGCCTCAGTTTCCTGTTCTTAGCTGAAAGGAGTGGCACCCGGTGTGGTCTTCTGCTGCTGTAGCCCATCTGCCTCAAAGTTCGACGTACTGTGCGTTCAGAGATGCTCTTCTGCCTACCTTGGTTGTAACGGGTGGCAATTTGAGTCACTGTTGCCTTTCTATCAGCTCGAACCAGTCTGCCCATTCTCCTCTGACCTCTGGCATCAACAAGGCATTTCCGCCCACAGAACTGCCGCTCACTGGATGTTTTTTCTTTTTCGGACCATTCTCTGTAAACCCTAGAGATGGTTGTGCGTGAAAATCCCAGTAGATCAGCAGTTTCTGAAATACTCAGACCAGCCCTTCTGGCACCAACAACCATGCCACGTTCAAAGGCACTCAAATCACCTTTCTTCCCCATACTGATGCTCGGTTTGAACTGCAGGAGATTGTCTTGACCATGTCTACATGCCTAAATGCACTGAGTTGCCGCCATGTGATTGGCTGATTAGAAATTAAGTGTTAACGAGCAGTTGGACAGGTGTACCTAATAAAGTGGCCGGTGAGTGTATGTGTATAAAATGAAACAACACTTTGGTAGTCAAGTTTATCACCAAATGAGCATTTATGACAACATCTGGGACTCCAGCCTCGACAACCTACAATTGTGCAGTACCTATGAGTCCAGGTTCAATATTCGTGGGCAAATGTACCACAGGATCCCATACGGAACCTGTATGCCTCCATTTTCAATAATATCTCATCTTGTACCCAGACTAGAGGGTACTTAAGCCTCCTTTTAATTGTAGAGTTTTCCTCAGTAAATCACTTAATATCTCTTCATTACAGTCACACATACAATTACAACAACTACTTCTTGGTGCGTTATATTTTTTTTTGTTTCATTTAGTATAGCTGCCTAATGACTGATTATTGATTGTTGTCACTAGCTTGTTGTCCGAGTATATATCTGAAGTTAAAAGTAGGTAAACCACTCAAATAACAGGTCCATTGTAGTGAAACTGGAAGAATGTTTTCTCCCACTGTGTCTAATTAAAAGCTTATATACAAATTGGATTGCCTCCTTTTCCAGAAAAAATACCACACAGTTAAAATGAGTTTAGTATGCCTTCATATAAAGACGTTTTATCATCTAAATGTTACTGCAGTCTAGGTTACTTCTAATTTAAAAGGGTTTTCCGAGATAGGTTTTCCTGCGAGCGCCACTGCCTTCTCCATGCTCACCAAGCACAGCGCTGTACATTGTATAGCGGCTGTGCTTGGTATCACGCTCAGCCCCATTCACTTCTACGGGGCTGAGCTGAATGTGTTGTCACAATGTTGGTTTATTGTATTTTAGAGATCAATACCAATATTCCTCTGAATCCAGGGTATATGTATTACTGAGGCAATAGGAGGACAAGGTCTCCAATAGTCTACACAATTCAAGTTGGCCTCACACTCTTTTGGCTGTGGATAAAGGCTGTCAGCCCACCGCCACCACAGACATCACTTTTCAGCAAATAAGAGAGGTGAAAATTAAAGAATGGGAATCTTGGACCACAAAGCATAAAGAGAATCCTGAAACCCTGATGGAAAAGTCCATAATACTAGAGTTTTTCAGGCTTCTAAATTAACATTCACAGGATATTATCAAGGCTATCAATGCTGTCCTGCTTCCCCAGCCAGGCATTGGTACTGCTAAACTCACCCTCCTGGTTTCACTGCTATGGGAGGTGCCTTAAGTCCCTGAGGTGGCCAGCCATAGGCTGGGAAAGATTAGGGTACATTCGTGCTGACCCTTAAAGAGCTGGGGAGCATGCGCACCCTATAGGCTGAGTGGAGGGGCCTAGCCGGCAAACACATGCCGTGGCCTGTAGCAGGAAGGTGCACAAGGGTTTCAGGTGTCCGGATCCACTACTGTAGGGTAGAGAACGTCCAGTGGGTCTGGCCACCGGAATCCCTTGTGCACCTTCCTGCTACGAGCCGTGGCCTGTGCTTTCCAGCTAGACCTCCTCAGTCTGCCCGTGGGGTGCGCATGGTCCCCAGCTCTTTAAGGCCGAGCATGAATGCACCCTAGTCTTCCCCAGCCTATGGCTGGCCACCTCAGGGTACTTAAGGCACCTTCCCCTAAGGGAAGGGTGCCTGAGCAATAGGTATATGTAGCTTGCTAGTTCCTGCAAGGGTGTGCTATTCCATTTGACTTCCCGATTCCTGATTCCGATTTTTCACTGCCTAACCTGACCCATGTCTGTTTACCATATTGACTCTCCGCTGCCTGCCCTGCCCTTTGGCCTGTTTCACCAATTTGCACATACATTGCCTGCCCTGACCTTATCCTTTTATTGACCATGAATTTAGCCTGTTACATCCGTGCTTCGCACCAGTGTCCCTTGAACTCTGTGGGTCAGTAGCCAACCGCACGAAGACTACTCCAAGAGGTAGTGGCCTGGTGCGTTCCTATAGGGGTTAACGGGTGAAAACCAGGGAACTTCTAGGATAACACTATTAGGTTTAGCCCTAAGTCAAAAACGTTGGTTGGCACAGTGATTCCACAATTTTGTAATACTGATAATTGCCCTGTGTAAAGGTGCCACGAATCACCCAATGATCAAGCCCACGCATGTACGTCGAGTAAAAGCATCACTGGTGCAGGCACCTAAATCATCATTTCTGGCCATCAGATGGGGCTGTCTAAACAGTGATCTACTGCCCAGAAACAATGATTTCCTATGCAAATGAGCGATCACAGCAGCAATTATATGGAATTAACTGATTGTTCCCGATAATTACCTGCTGTGTCAGCCCATGTAAAGGGGCCTTTAAGAAAGTACAGATACCTCCAATCCACCCAGCAATGGCCACAAAACTCACTGCGCTGCCCTCTTTGTGACACACTAGCATATGCCCCAACCCGTGTAAGGCCCATTTTGCCCATGTTCCCACTTATCACCTACCCTTAGGATATGAGAATGTGTGATCAGTGGGAAGCTCAAACCTGATCAACAAAACCAAGGGGATTGACGCTTGTTTTCGCCCTAGACACATCTTATGCTGTGTCTGGAACTACAGCTTGGTCCTTTCAAGTAAATGGGGGGAAACTGAAGTGCTAGATACAGTCAGGGGTGCACCGCCAATGAGGCCAGGTGAGGCGATTGCCTCAGGCTGCACCAGGTAGGGACAAGTGGGGCGCAGCGGAAAGGCCTTGGGCAATGAGTGCTTTCATTGTGGAAGCGTTCATCTCTGCATATTCAACTTTATCGCTGTATTAACTAGTCTGTTTTGTAGCAGTATATGTAATGTTTTCCAAATACACCTTTAACTGTAAGGCTGGAGGGAAGGGGTTAGGTTGAGAATTTGGCATGGGGGGAATGGCGATATTTCAATTTTCGCCTCATGCATCAGAAAGACTATATTCACCCCTGTATACAGTGGCTTAGTTGTGTGCATGGTTGAGACAAAGACTAAGCCCAAGGAGCTTGTGCCACCTTGACAACCGTGTGCCACTGTGTTGGTACAGCAGTGAAGCGGTGATCATTTAGGGTTGGACCACAATCGCACACTAAGGTTTGGCCATCACTGCCCTTTAACTCTGGGCAAGTGACAGCTTCATCTGCAGGACTTTCCAAATACAATATCATACTACAGCCAATTTCTAATTGGAAGCATGAAAAAACAGACCTCAGTCATAAAATTCTGCATTTTATGGATTTTTTTTTTGCACTTTTAGTTAGGACTTCACAAATAAACATGTTGTAAAACAGTGCGTCTCCTCATTCTGTCACACAACACATCCTCCGCATTATGCCAAAGGCATTGAGTTGGAAACGTGTTTACAGTCTCCCTGAGCTTATGCAAAGCCGTTTTCTCTCAACACAAACCAAAGCTCTGTGTGACGCGCGAACACCAAACACGAGGACAACGGCCAAACAAGGCACCGCCATCACTGAGATTATTCTAATTTCTTCTAACAAATTTGCAACTATGGTGCATGATATTTTCTGTCGTCCAAATTGGATTGGATCTCTACAGCAAGAGGAAGCACTGGCTGCCTTCTACCATATGTAATCCACTTACAGCAGGAAATATTTGCTTCATGGAATTAATGCCGGCCCTTCATTATTCCAACTATTTAATTATGGGGATGAGTCATTATCTGAAGGTCTGTGACAGATAAAATAGGAAGGAATTATTTACAAAAATGTAGTTTGAATTGATCTGAGAGAGTAAAGTTCACTGTTGATGTCGTGTACAATGGTGCTGGCAAAAATAATCCTGTGAAATTTTATTTCACTCTAGGGAAACGGCTGATATCGAGGGAGCTCAGACTACACAGTTGGACTCCTGTTATAGGGGGCACTGCAGACTACACAGTCAAGCTGCTGTTATAGGGGGCACTGCAGACTACACAGCCAGACTGCTGTTATAGGGGGCACTGCAGACTACACAGCCAGACTGCTGTTATAGGGGGCACTGCAGACTACACAGCCAGACTGCTGTTATAGAGGGAACTACAACCTCCACAACCAGACTGCTGTTATAGGGGTTGCTCCAGACTACATAGCCAGACAGCTGTTATAGGGGTGCTACAGACTACACAGTCGAGCTGCTGTTATAGGGGGCACTGCAGACTACACATGCAGACTTCTGCTATAGGGGGCGCTCCAGAAAGGCTCAGACTGGCCCACAGAGGTACAGGGGAATCCCCCAGTGGGCCCCTGAGCAAGGTGGGCCCCAAGTCTTCCCACCCCCTGCACAAGTGACACATAAAACAGTGGACTTAATGCACTACATACATATATTCAATGTACAGCACCTCAACCAGCCAATGTTCATATAAAAACTTGTTAGATTATTTATTATATTTAAATGTATTCATACTGTGGGCCCCCAAAATTTTACTGGTGAGGTACCCCAGTCCAACACTGGCTCCAGACTACACAGTGAGACTGCTTCTATAGGAAGCACTCCAGACTGCTGTTATAGGGGTTCTACAAAGCCATACTGTTCTTATAAGTGGCACTTGCAGTGTCCTCACTGCAAGTCTGTAAATTGTTAGGGTGCTGCCACATGTTCAGGTTTTTTTATGCAGAGTGGGAGGTAGTGTTTGCCCTTTATACTTTCTCTCTTAATGTACTGTATTCTCTTAATGTATTGTCCTTTATGTGCTGTACTTAATGTACTGTATTTTATGCACTGTTTGTCCCATAAGATTGTGTATGGTTCCTAGTGGCTAGGCAGGGCTGGCTCCACCCTTTCTTCCCTAGGAGGAAATAGAAGCCAGTCTATTGTGAGCTGCAGATGAGTGTACCCCAGCAGAGCTGAGCCAGGGAATACTTCGACTGTGGATTACAATATTAAAAGTAATATTTAACAAATTATGTGCCAGCCCATGAAGGAAAGAGGTATTAAAGTAGCAGAAAGTTGAGTGACCTTATAAGGAGATTGAAAAGCATTTGTCATGAAATAAAATGCATTTACATTGTGGCTACAGCCTTCACTGCATATGGTGGATATAAATAAGGCTCTGATTGCCCTTCATATCTACAGGTAGGCCTGGACTAGCCCACAGGGGAATTCCCTGGTGGGCCCCTAAAAAAGGTGGGCCCCCAGTCCACCAGCACAGAATCTCAAATAACCTATATCAATAGAAAAAAAATGGGTAGACTATCCATTTTATTATTATAGACACATCAGAAGGTTAAGATGGCCTCTGGGAATAGAGGCAGGCCAACCAGAATCTTCTCTTCCCTGGGACCCACATTTTGAAGTTGTTGCAGAGACTCCCATAATCAATTATCTTGTAGCATCTTGATGCTGTCTGCCTCTGTGTGGGCAGGTAATATTTGCATGTCGTTGTACAGTGGGCCCCCAGAATGAATTTTCATGGTGGGGCCTAAGCATCCCAGTCCAACACTGTCTACAGGACAGAAAGATTCCACTGAGGATACTACAGAGCTAACATATAGCCAGAGTGATAAAACACACCCCTTGGTCAAGTTGGAAAGATTGTTGGACTATTGAAAACAGCCTCAGCCACTATCCTCCATATACAGCCTTGGGAATTGTGTATGTCAATGGTAAAGACTGCATCTAATGTGTATAGTGCCTGTGTGGACTAGTTATGAACTGTATTTCAGTAAATTATAGTGGATTTGTTGCATGAAACCTGGCTTCATCATTGACTCAAGTTTCACTCAAGTCACATTCCTGTGGCATACTGCACACCAGAGACAGCGCAGGCAGCTTGCTGTTACAGGGGGCGCTCTTGACTACACAACCAGACTGCTGTTACAGGGTGCTCCCTTGACTACACAACCAGACTGCTGTTATAGGGGTCGCTCTAGACTACATAGCCAGACTGCTGTTATAGGGGTTGCTCCAGACTACACAGCCAGACTGCTATTATAGGGGGCGCTCTTGACCACATAACCAGACCGCTGTTATAGGGGGCACTCTTGACTACACAACCAGACTGCCGTTATAGGGGTCGCTCGAGACTACACAACCAGACTGCTGTTATAGGGGGAGGTCTGGGCTACACAGTCAGATTTCGGTTTTAGCGGTTACTCTAGACTACACAGCCAGACTGCTGTAATATAGACATTTTTCACTATGGCTTTCTCAAAGCATGTCGCAGTACAACACAATCTGCCCAATCTCTAATAGGCATTCCAAGGTTCTTAGTTCTTTCACTACATACTTAAAGGTATTTTCCAGTGCTTTTATATTGACATCCTATCCTCAAGATAGTCTATTAATATCTGATTGGCGGTAGTCCAACATTCTGTATCCCACCAATCAGCTGTTCTGCAGTAGCTCTGGCACTGGAAGCCAGGATCAGAATTACACCGCCTCATCCACTCTATAGACAGCTGGTTACTGCACCAATGCTCCTACTGAACTGAACTGAACGGGAGCAGTGCTGCAGTAACCAGCTTCATCCACTACAATCCAGTCAGGATAATCTAAGTCAGGATAATCTAAGTGTTGTTCTCAACTCACACATTTACAGTGCTAACATTTGTCATACAGTGCAATACATATGCAGTATATCACAGTGCGGTATATATCCACAGGTCATTTATAAGTCGTGCTCCAGACTACAAATCCAGACAGCGAAATTGTGGGTGTTCTAGACTATACCGCAAGACTACTTATACAGATGGTGATCCAGACTACATAGCCATATCCGTAGCCATTATCATCATCAATCTTCAAAAAAAAAATCTTTTACACAGACAAAAAAAAATCCTTTTATATAGAAAATTCAAGTGTCATGGTCACACTATCTGGGGGTGAGCATGGGCACCACATGAAACACCTTCTTCCTACTTGGTGGCCAGATTCTGCTGGTTCTTCTCTCAGCTGGCCAGCAGAATCTTGTGTCCCGCGTTGGAGTCCATTGTCTTGAAGCTCCAGTACACAATGGCTCCAATCTCTGCCAGCCAATGTCTGGACACCTGTGGGTACTTTAGGAGCCTTTTCCAATGGAGAGGTGTCTGAGCTTTAGCTATTCTAGTTTTTGTTAGTCCTAGTGAAGGTGTCTGTCTGCCTGTGTAACAAACCCTGCCTGTTTAGCAACTCTGACCCTTTGCTGCATGCCCTGACTCCTGCCTGTTTATCATATTAACCTACAGCTGACTGCCCCACCTTGGACTTGTTTCTCAGATACGCACAATCTTTGCCTGTCCTGGCCTTGGCCTGTTTCCTGATTGCGAGTATTGATTGATCCCTTGGTGCTTCAAACCGGCATCTATGACTCCCATGGGTTAGCTGCCAACGACACTGCGACTATTCCAAGCGGTAGTGGCCTGGTGGCTCCCCTGCAGCGAAGACCAGATCCCTGTACATGGGTTAAAGGTTGAAACTAGAGGACTGCGCCTTCTGGAAGCCTAAAATAAAACCTGTTAGTTGACACAGAGGTTCCATCCCCCACTGTCTGTAACATGAAGACTATTTGTTGGGATGGATATGGCAGAATAAAACAATTTCAGTGTAGAAACACACTATAATGGACACATCTCTCTGGCGTGTCAAAGATTTTCTGGGTACATTAATGTGATCATGTAAGATCTACTCCAATATGCATACAAAAAATATAACACAGACAATACAAAACAAACCATCATGCTGATCCTTCTGCAAGGTTTACAAGGGACATTACTCTAACAGATATAAAATCAAAAATCCAATATTTTGGCTTTTAAGATCATTTAACAGGACCTCTCTCTTCAAGCATGGGAACAGGACTAGTCTAAATGATTGTAACATAATGGCCATAATGCTCCAAATGAACACTCACTGGGCACAACACATCATCATGGAACCATTCATGTACACAGACTGCCCAAGAAAACCCCTTTAATCAGCAAGCACAATTTTACATGTTTAACGGCAGCATATTTTTCTCTTTTAGTATATCCAAGTAATTTGTTCATGAGGTGGAATTTTTTGCACCAATCACGTCTCCTCACTTAGCACAAAATTGTTCCTCCTCGGTTCCTCCCCTTTAAGCAAAGCCCCATCCACTTTCTGCTAAGCCCCTCTTTGTCAAGAATATCAGAATGAAATGTAGAAACCCTAGATGCTCCAATGTGTGCTATTTTGCACCATTTTCTGGGGCAGATTTTTGGCACACTAGTAAATACTGTCCACTGAAGAAGAGAAACTGCAGCTGCATCTCCCTCCTCCCCTCATAGCCCCTTTTCCTTCTCTTTTATTTGCTGTGCTGCTAGAGACAGACAATTGGGGGGTGAGGAAGTTTCTGAACATTTACACAGAGCCTACCTCAGGCTGCTGCTGATACAATAATTCGGTGTTTGAGTGGATGAGAGAATCTAGTATCAGACTATAAAGTAATTTGTTGCTCTATTTTGATCGATTAGTGAGATTTCTGAGTGCTGGATTATTGGATTTTTACGGTACCTTAATATTAAAAGGGGTTTTCTGATAATTACTGTGGCATGCATAGTGACCTGCAGGTATACGACCTAAACAGCATGTAGGAGAAGAACGACCAATAGACGAGAGAAAGAGGTAGGTATGTTCTTTTTATTTTTACAGCATTCATTGGCATTACTAGTGTTTGCAATTATCTAGGGCAACCCTTTAAGCCCTTTTTGTGACCCCTGCACTTTTCTATTCTGGCTATGATCCTCCTTGCCTATATAGTAAATACAGACCTATTTGGTGGCTTTATTTCCAGCCGACACAATTAAAATGAAACCTCCTCAGGTTTGGTCACACTGGAAACTCATATGATCTTATCATCTTACACACTGTGTGACATACAATGCATTGCCATTCAATAGTCTGATGTAACCCATTGACCTGTAAAGGACAAACCTGAGAATCTATTCATCACACTGACAGGACAAGATTTCGCAGTGACAGTGTTTGTTCAGTAACGAGAAAATCCTACACTGTCTAAAACATCTTAAAAATAACATACAGAAAAAAAAGATTGGGAAAAAATGTAAAATTATAACTCCAGTTCGACACTTATATTAGAGAATTACATTCAGAACAATTCTTTAATTTAAAGAGGTTATGCAGGATTAGATAAAGTTCTTTTTCTTAAAGGGGTTTTCCGAGTTATATATATTGATGACCTATCCTCAGGATAGGTCATCAATATCAGATCGGCAGGGGTCCGACACCCGGCACCCCCGCCAATCAGCTGTTTGAAGAGGAGGCACGTGCCGTATCAGCGTTGCCTCCTCTTCACTGTTTACATGCTGGCCATAACGGGGGTAGTGGTGAGCAGGTGTAATTACACCTCACCACCGCATTCATTTCTATGGGAAGAATCGCTTCCATAGACTTGTATGGAAGCGATTCTTCCCATAGAAATGAATGGGGCGGCGAGGTGTAATTACACCTACTCACCACTACCCCCGTTATGGCCAGCATGTAAACAGTGAAGAGGAAGCAGTGCTGATACGGCGCGCGCCTCCTCTTCAAACAGCTGATCGGCGGGGGTGCCGGGTGTCGGACCCCCGCCGATCTGATATTGATGACCTATCCTGAGGATAGGTCATCAATATATATAACTCGGAAAACCCCAGCACTACTCTTGTCCATGTGCATGTCTAGTACTGCAGCTCAGTCCTTTTATACCAGGGGTGCACATACTTTTTTCATCTGAGGGCTACATTGTCATATTGTTCTATTTCAAGGGGATGCAAAAAAAAAAATATGTTGATCAGTGCTTGTTTGCATCGACCTATTACGCAGGCTGATGCACAGTGATTGGTGAGAGGAATGATCGCTACTGCAGTCGTTCTTCTCTCATTCAGTTATATTGATTATCGCCAGCACATTCCTGATTACACACAGACGAGCACTGCCGAGAATCATGCATCTTTCATCCTGCTGCTTGTTTATTAGGGTACACTGCTACTTTTTGTAGTGGGACTGATTGATTTTAACTGCTGAACTACAG
Source organism: Rhinella marina (assembly GCA_900303285.1). NCBI lineage: Eukaryota > Metazoa > Chordata > Amphibia > Anura > Bufonidae > Rhinella > Rhinella marina. Next base: position 60,770 of record ONZH01007916.1, on the reverse strand, counting down.
TTGTAGTCCAAATGAATGCGTTCAGTTGAATGCAATCTTGTGAACTGCAGCTGTCACTATCAGTCACGCAACAAAAAGTTGCAGTGTAGCTGTACCCTTATACAGGCCTGTTATCAGGAATCAGCTTCCCTAAGAATGATTGTTCCCAATAATTGGCCCAAAAATTGTGCAGTGCAATAGGGGCTCAAAAGGGTTGTCCCACCAAAAATATTTAGCAATTTTAAAACCAGCACCTGGATCTGAATACTTTTGTAATTCCATGTACTTAAATATTTAAGTACAGCGACTGAGTTATTTAATATAATTTATCTGTATAGCGCCACCTGCTGTTTGTGCTTTTTCTTATATCTCTGTCCACCTCGTTGAGGTGGATGTATATGCTCAGTTCCATTCTTCAACGGCCTACTGGGCAGCGATAGAGAGAATGTTGCTGCAGAAAGGAAACGCCCCCTGGACTGGACATGCCCTCTGAACTATCATCTTGATATAAATCTAGCAGAGCAATTGGAGCAATGAATGGGGAGATCTCTGGATCCATGTGAGGTACAGGGCTGGTTCTAGCTTTGATAGAAAATGACATGTCACATACTATATGATGTCTGATTTCATTTTGACATTAATCATGGGACAACCCCTTTCTGTGGAAACCTTCCCTGCAGAGGACGGCGCTTATTGGTTATTACCGCCTCTTGTCCCCAGTTTTGGTTATATCTGTATGACAGGTGCCATACAATAACCAGTAAGCACTTTTCCTTATTAGTGTGGAAAGCACTCGTTGGTTAACTCTTTAGTTAATTTGTTAGACTGCTAAAATAATTTTTGGATAACACACAGGGCTTTCTAATATATTTTTTAGCAATATTTTTTTATTTTAGGAAAAGTGTGCAAAAATGTTTTAAACAAGTAATTTTTTAAACTACAGCGCCTTATTCTTAAAATATGCAAACTGACATAAACACAAAAATAAATTATTAAAATGGGTTCCCTAGTTTGTGCTGCTCATATTGATATATAATATATCTAGTTTCACGTGAATGGGCAGTAATTGCGACAGTTTCTGTTAGCATAGACATTTTTATTTTGTCTTTTATTTGCATTTTATTATATTTTTACTTTTTTTGCCACATAATATTTTCTCTAAGAGGTCATTAAAAGACCTTTGGGTGACACTGACACTTAAATTTTTTTTTTTGTATTTTGCACCCAAAGAAGCCCCAGTTAAAGTTGAAAACAGGCTCCTGTGGAAGCATTGCACACAGGCAGAGCTAATCAGAGTCTGCTAAGACCTGGCAGCTCTGCTGTGCCCAGTGATCACGTGATAGACGTGGACCCAACCTGCTTCAAATATGGCGCTGAGGTCAGAAACACAGCTTATCATACAGGCAGTTGATCAGTACTCAAATTCCTCATACACAGTGTCAACCAGAGACTGCCCCCATAAGCAATGCCAGATTATATGTTTGGAAATACAACCGTGCTCACCTCCTATCTACTCTAGCATCTCAGATTTTAACAAGTGTCCCTTCACATGTCATAGTGCTTATGTTATGAAGCTGGTGCAAAGAGACCCAGAAAATCTGCAGGTATAAGCAGTAAAGACCAGTTCAACCTAGCCAATAATAAGTACACCCACATCCACACATCAGCTTGAACCCTTAGGCACCGGGTTCCTGCAGTTAAGGATACTGTCATGGCCACCATGGTTAGAGCCACCATCAGGGCAGTACTGGCGGTACGGCTGTCAGCAGCCTGGTGAGAAGGTTCATCTTGGGGGTGAGAGCATGGAGGATGGTACCTATCTTTTACTGCTGCTATTTGGTGCTGGGACCTGGAGCAATAGTTACTTCATCACGCTGACCGGGCCACTTCAGAGCTGCACGCCCGGTATATAAAGGGGTTGTCTTATCTAAAACATTGGTGGCATATCACTAGTGTGAAAGTCGCAGAAGTTGGACCTGCACCTATCTCCAGAATAGGCCCCAGCACGTGAAGGAGAACGCATTTCATAAGCATAGCTGCCACCCTATTCATTTCTTTGGGACTGCTGAAGATAGCAGAGCCAGTGCTCAGCTATTTTCGGCAGTCTCTTGGAAATTTATGTGCGGCTACTCTCTGCTCACTTCAGAAGTCCCACCTCTAGTATTGGTGGCATATCCTACAGAAATGCCACCATTGTCTCAGAGGAGACAACCCCTTTTAGGCTCCTTTACTTGGGCAGATTCAGCAGGCAATCATAGGGAATGAACTCTTCATTCTTGATAATTTCCTGCTCATCGGAGGAGATAAAAGCTGCATTTACAAGCCAACGATTGCTAGTTCTCTCACAGAATGATTGTTTCTGGGCAGCAGATCCCTGCTTATGCAGGACGATCTGCTGCCCAGATACAATGATTTTGGTGACCACATCAATGTCTTTCACGCGATGAATAAGTGTATGCTCATTCATCAGGAGACTGGCAGCACCTTTACACAGTAATTATTGGGAACAAGTGTTCCTAGGAATGCTCCTTCCCAATAATTGCCTCTATCATAGGCCTGTATAAAGGGGCTTATACTGGACAGATACGTCACACAACAGTACAACAGCTGAACAGAGTTTTGATAGAGGACAACTCTGTATGCATACAGCCAGGGACAGACTGGGAACTTAAAGTGACCCTGGAAAAAATACTAAAAGTGGCCCCATTTTGTAGTTGGGTCCAAATTGATGGAAAGCAGGGCAAGTAATACCATATTGTGGCACATTATACCACCCCAACAGAGCCAAATACCAGAGTCCATCACAAAATACTGCCAGCAGCACAAAATATATCCCCACAGGCCGGTCATGAGGAGGACTCAGGCAACCCCCTGGGCATCGGCCCACCAGGATATTTCCCTGTAAGGTCTATGGCCAATCCGCACCTGCATACAGCAACAGCATATGGAGCCCCTATGAGTCCATAGGTACTCTCTGCACCTCTGTATGGAGCACATCATGTTAGCATTCGATGGAACATGCCCCAATTTACTCTCCATTCAAAATCAGAAACACACATAGTTACAGTATGGGTAATCCTAATACCGCTATATTATAGATCCAGACCATGTCCACGTCTTTATATTGGTAATTTTTCTTACTTCTGCTGGAAAAGTTCTTTATGACACATTGCTAAAAATACATAAGCTGACTTATAAACTTTTTGCATTATGTTTGGGTGCCGCCATATTAAACATCTGGTTGTCTTACAGTTGGAGCTATCATTGAGAATTTATTTCTACCCTGTGCATCATTCTTTTTATGCTGAGTAGTTTAGGTTAACGGAACTGGATTACGTAGGTGTGAAGAGAAGTGTAAAAACAAGTGATAATGAGGTTATTACGGTATTTCAGGTATACTACGTTTTATCACATCCCCTCCCAGAGATGCAACCTCCTTTCATGTCTCACGTCTTCCTAGGGAGTTGCTTCAGCCACACAACTATCAGTGCACTTTGATTTCCTATGAGTAAGGCACATTACATTGTCATTAAATGTCTGCAGCAAAGCTGAATGTACATCTACATAAGATGAATCTACATTAGATATAGATATATATATATATATATATATATATATATATATATATATATATAAAGTAACATGTCTTAAACATGTAACCTTTTTTACCCTGTGTTTAGTATGCATCCTTGTAAAACATTGCCATGAAAATAGATGAGTGGATAGTTTTTTACCGTACATAATCATATCAGGTATTGGATGTATTCTCTAAAAAATAAAAGATCAAAATGAAACAAAAAATATTTAATAATAAGTAAAATAAATAAATAAAAATAAATAAACAGAAAATAAATAGGAAAAAATTACTTTAAAAAATAAAAGACTGAAACTAACACTGAAAGTAACATTAAAAATAAAAATCAATGTAAAATAAAAAATACATCAAATTTAAATACATAATAAACAAGTCATATATTTTTATTTTGGTTGTATTAATGGCTGATTGTTGTGCATTACTGATGAATCACATTGCTGCTTGAGAAAAGTCTCATTGAGAAGACTGAAACGTCGCTGCTCTGGTAAAATAAACTACACGCTTTTTTAGCACATTTTGCAAGGTAGTGCTGTGGAATTTTTCTATTTTATATATATATATATATATATATATATATATATATATATATATATAAAGTAACATGTCTTAAACATGTAACCTTTTTTACCCTGTGTTTAGTATGCATCCTTGCAAATCATTGCCATGAAAATAGATGAGTGGATAGTTTTTTACCGTACATAATCATATCAGGTATTGGATGTATTCTCTAAAAAATAAAAGATCAAAATGAAACAAAAAATATTTAATAATAAGTAAAATAAATAAATGAAAATAAATAAACAGAAAATAAATAGGAAAAAATTACTTGAAAAAATAAAAGACTGAAACTAACACTGAAAGTAACATTAAAAATAAAAATCAATGTAAAATAAAAAATACATCAAATTTAAATACATAATAAACAAGTCATATATTTTTATTTTGGTTGTATTAATGGCTGATTGTTGTGCATTACTGATGAATTAAAAGAGTATCTGTTTATGACTAGGAAATTGGAATGCGCATGCACGCTTTTGTGCCCGTTTTGGGTCCAGTTTTTAAAGCCAAACACAGCATTGGGTTTTTTACGGGACCATATGATATCTGTGTCCCAAAAAAGCCACAAAAATGTCACAAAGCAAAAAATGTATATAGTGCATGTTGTATTTCAACATGTACTATAAAGTAACACTTGGAATTCAGAAGAACTGTGTGTGAAACAAGCCTTAGGTCTCATTCACACGACCGTTGTTTGGGTCCGCAGCCAAGCCACATTTTTTGTGGCTCGGTTGCGGACCATCCTCTTTAATGTGACCGTTTTGCAGACAATTGGCATTTCTATAATGGGTGGCCCATTCTGCAAATTTTGTGGATCCGGAGTTTGTGGACCGCAAAACACAACGCGGTCATGTGCATGTAGCCTTACAGGGTACTTCCAATTTTTACTGGGGGAATCCAGGAGCCAGGAGACTGTATTTTGGCAATTTGTTTCCGGCATTGGCATGCCCCATATCACTTGACATGCCCCCTCTGTCATATATCATGCCTCTTTTTGTGACGTATCACGCCCCTCCAGAATTTAAGATCTGCCCCCCTCCTCCTGGTAACTGCAGGAGGAGTTAAAAAGAAGTGAGCTGCACATCCCAGGGCTCCAGATGGCGACCAAAATGGTCGCAAATGCGACTTAGATTTGACAAATGGCGACAAGACTTTTTAGTCTTGTCGCCATTTGCACCTGGACCCGATCGGCACCTACTGATACTAGGCTGCGCTACTGCACAGCCTAGTATCAGAGAACATGGAGCAGACAAAATTTTAAAAAAATCTCTCACCTGTCCTGCGCCGCGGCTCCGCTCCGGTGTCCGGCGCTCCTCTTCTTCTATGTGCCTGCACTGCACTGTCCTGACCGCGTACAGCGTCAGGACGTAGTGCGTGCACTCTGACCTGACGCTGCACGCAGCGGAGGAGCGGCGCAAGACAGGTAAGTGATTTTTTTATTTTATTCTGATGGTGGCAGTGTGGGCTGATCTGAGGTCTGAAGGGGGCACAAGTGGGCTGGCCTGAAGGGGGCACAAGTGGGCTGGCCTGAAGGGGGCACAAGTGGGCTGGCCTGAAGGGGGCACTGTGGGCTGGCCTGAAGGGGGCACTGTGGGCTGGCCTGAGGTCTGAAGGGGGCACGGTGGGCTGATCCGAGGTCTGAAGGGGGCACGGTGGGCTGATCTGAGGTCTGAAAAAAAAAAACCCACCAATATATTAATATATATACGACCGTGTGAACGTGCCCGCATCTATTCCGCAATTTTGCAGAATAGATACGGCTGCATTCACTTCAATGGGCGGCTTGTGAACTTGCCTAGCCGTGGCTCCGCAAGAAATGATAGAACATGTCCTATTTTTGTCCGCAACAGAAGGCAAGAACAGGCATTTTGATCAGGATGCCCGGCAGTGTTCAGCAAATTGCGGAACACAGGCCGGGCGGCATCCGTGGTATTGCAGATCCGTATTTTTGCGGATCCACAATACTACGGCCGTCTGAATGGCCAATTAATCACCCCATTTCTCAATTTTACATATAAAATATATTAATAAATGTCCAAAAAGTCCAAACTATTAAAATATAAAAAAAAATCTCCTATACAGTGAACACGTAAAAGAAAAATAAATAAATAAAACCTCACAATTCACTATGTTTTAGTCACCTTGTCCCCCCCAAAAATAGGATAGGACAATTCTATTAAGGGACGGATGTTCCGTCTTCTCCGCCAAGTCTTTTTTTTTATTATAATTTTATGTATTTAAATTTGGCGCCTAAAAATTTTATTTGGCTCCTAAATTTTTCAGGTTAGGAGCCAATGGCTCCTTGGATTTTTTTTTAGTCTGGAGCACTGCATCCGTGGTTATTTGGAAGAACTGCAAAGTGTACTTGGAGTGAGAATCAGGGAATACTTCTACTACCATCATTGCTGCTACTTATACACAACTATTGGGAAAAGACTACTCTGTGATAGAGAGTCAAATCAGTGGCTATTGATGCTATTTTACTGTGTATTCAGTAAAGAGAGACTTTATCATAACCAAGCAGGCATGATCATTGCCTTCACCATCTATCCGCCAGACCCTTTATTTGTCCTCCTGCCTTGCATCCATCTACCAAACAGGAATGGCATCCCACCTAACACCAGGCAGGAGCCCCAAAGGGTGCTCTCTCCATTTACTGTATGGCCCCAGGGAATGTTGGAGTGAGGACACCACTGTGAACCACCACCACTCATTTTTGCAGTACAGTTCAGTATTGCAAAGTGGGAGACAAAGTGCTTGTGGTTTGCCTATCAAGCTGATTTGAGCCCGATTTATCAACTATGTCTTTTTAACAAGTCCCAAATGTTGTTGCAACCTTTCTTCAGTAAAGGGGTAGTATAGAAAGAGGAGTAACATCTCAAGACAGATTTGTTAGCCTTAAAGGAGTTGTGCAAGAATGTTTTTGATTTTTGTTTTTTGTATTTTACAAACCCCTCACTTGGCCGAATGTGTAAATGAAAGCTTACTTACCTGCTTCCCAATGCTGGCACCCTGCAACTCCACCTCTGGGCCTGTGATGCTCCACTGAGATTCCTCGTTGTCAACATCCTGTTTGACATCGCCTCAGACAATCAATGGCCATGGTGGAAACAGGATCCCCCTCCGTCTTATAATGATTTGTCATGATGTAAGGGGAGCCGGTCACCACAGTGGCCAAAGATTGACTTCGGAGATGTAAAATCTGGATGTTTGCAGTGAGGGAGCTCAGAGGAACATGACAGGCCTGGAGGAGAAGAAGCGAGATGCCAGTGCCTGGAAACAAGTAAGTAAGCTTCCCTTTACAGGTCCAGCCAATTTGGTGGGGGAAGGGGGGGGGATCCAAACCCCCCAATTTTTCCACAACCCCTTTAAAGATGCACCAAGTTTATCAAACATGGTGCAACATTTGATAAATTTGGCAATTGCACAAATTACAGCCACTCATACTTCTGAAAAACTGACTTCAAATATTCCCTCCTAAGTGTTTTATTAGGGGACGTTTTTACATTGCATGTTTAAAATGTTAGGATAAAAAAAAACATTAAAAATGCTGTTAAAAAAAAAACACAAAAAGATGCATGGAGTTTATAGAGCAAAAAAGCCTCCCCAAAAAAGTACATTTAAAGAAGTCTTAACCACATTTCTTTTCTCATAAAAATACATATCTAGAGAAAAAAACCTTTAAAGGTTTCACAAACTGCAGAATACGTGTTTTTGTGTACAAGATTCGCTTTCTGGGTCAGTTTATGTTATTTTAGGTATAAATGCTCTTTTACTAAGTTATGCAATACTTAAAATGTTTGTAATGTTGTAATCAGTGGCGTAACTACAACTAACTGGGCCCCACAGCAAATTTTTGAACGGGGCCCCCCCAGAAACTTCTTCGCAACCCACAACTCACATGCAACCGTCACTCTTGTGACTAGTCAAGATTGAGCTCTCCCAGACAAGGCCTGACAGCCGCTCCATCCGTTTCCTATAGTGTCACTGTATATAATGTCATTGTATAATACTGTTGAGGGGGCCCTGACAAAAAAATCAATTAGTCTCCCTCTTGAGGGGGCCCCTTGTGGGTCTGGGCCCCAAAGCAGCTGCTTCCCCTGCTTCCCCTATTGCTACGCCCCTGGTTGTAATCCAGTAAGAATACTAATCTCCTCTAATCTGCAGTTATGAGTTTATCTGTCCTTAAAGGGACACACAGTTTCAAAGAAAAAGAACACTGAGTCTTCCATTGTAATTATTTATCAGGGAATCCGTCAGACTCCCCAATTAATAACTTAGGTGATGGGCTCTCTAGGCAGCGCCAAAATGAGCTCATGAGGTTCCTTAGCAACAAGCTCCACCTCCAGAGTCAACAGTTCTTATGTGGTCAACATCTATTCTCTGCAAATGCTAGAAGTAGTGGGTATTGGGTATACAACACCAGCTACATTTTGCATGAAATGTTGGGAATGGTCTACTGTGCTGATTTAGGAGTTATTATAGGGGTTGTTTTTATTTTTATATTTTTTTTTTAGAATTTGTATAGCATGTTATAGTAAATACTATGTACTGTATTAGAGATGAGGAGTAGACCACTGTATGGATCTACGGCAAGCTATACAACAGTGAGTGAGGCCTTTTAAGCTTATCTAATATATTCATTTTTCTAGGTAGACCTTGGACCTGCTATCCATTCAAATGAAGGTACAATCCTCCCAACAGCTACCAGTCCCATAATCTGGGGAAGACTGGGAACTTAAAGTGACCTTGGAAAAATCCTAAACGTGGCCCCATGTTGTAGGCGGGTCCAAATTGAGAGAAGACAGGACAGCATAAGTGGGCAGGGCAAGCAACATACCTCCCCAGCAGAACAAAATACCTCCCCAGCAGAACCAAATTCCACAGTACAACTGAAAATTCTTCCTCTGCAGAACCAAATAACACAGTACAGCCTAAATGGCACAGTATGAAACTATCACGGCGATACAGTTGAATTCAGGAGGCAGGAGCGGACTGGGAACTTAAAGTGGCCCTGGAAAAAATACTAAAAGTGGCCCCGTTTTGTAGTCGGGTCCAAATTGATGGAAGGCAGGGCAAACACAAGTACATCAGGGCCAGCAATACCATATTGTGGCACATTGTACCACCCCAACAGAGCCAAATACCACAGTCCATCACAAAATACATGCCCAAAAACTTCCACTGGTTGGCCGTGAGGAGGGCTCAGGTGGCCCCCTGGGCATCGGCCCACCGGGAAATTTCCCTGTAAGGTCTATGGCCAATCCGCCCCTGTCAGGAGGGCACCTATGGTCAATGGCCAGGTACATAAGTGCCTGATGCTTCTACAGATTGTTATTTATCTGCCTGGCAGCCAAGAGGAGGGCTTGGGTGGCCCTCTGAGCTTCGGGCCAGCGTGAAATATCCCTTTAGGGTCTATGGCCACTCTACCCATGCCCATAATAGATAGTGGAAACCTAGGAATGAAATGTAGTAATCAATGCAACCATACTTACCAATGTTTAGGTTGCTAAAACCAGGGCATCCAAAACCGCACCCTGGGAACACCCCGACTACACCTGGAAAGGCCTACTTATGAGCAGGGGTTCTCATTATCCCCACACATTTTGGGCCCGAGACAGTCCGAATTTGCTGGGACTGTCTCTGAAAATCAGGGACAGTCCCTGCAAATTTGGGACAGTTGGCAACTATGTGCAAGAAAACACAAATCCGACATTATGAGAAGCTGCCGCCTCCATAAACAATCTGTCAGAACTGTTGATTTTCATATAACTAGCCCGGGTGCGGCATACCACATCCGGACAGATGTGCACTGTGCGAACCAAAGATGATTGAAAGTCAAAAAGTGCATGTGGCCTTAAGGACCTCTCCTTCTAAGCACAAGTGGGTTAATTACTGCCTGAATTAATTGCACAAATTAACATGTGCACATAAGGGAAAAGCTGCCCTTTCCTGATAGAGTACTTGAAAACAGAACCAGTTAACATGCCAGCTGTAAAAATAGCTGTGGTTTATTTAAAGGAAACCTGTCAGGAGATTTGTGTTGCCTGTGGTTGTGCAGAATTAAATGCTGACAGACTTTCTTGTTACAAAACAATCTGATTTACTCTGAAAAGTTGCGGCAATTCAGAGAAAACAGAGCTTATAGGCATCTGTCAGCAGACTTGTACCTATGAAACTGGCTGACCAGTTACATGTGAAGACACCTGTGTTAGTCCCATGTTCATATGTGCCCACATTGCTGAGAAAAATGAAGTTTTAAAATATGTAAATGAGCCTCTAGGAGCAACGGGGGCATTGCCATTACACTTGGAGGCTTTGCACTCTCTACAACTGTTGCTCTCCACCTTAAATGTAATCACACCTGCCTGGCCCTGTCAATCAAAGTGCAATGGGTGTGACAGTTGCAGAGATTGATGAGCCTCTAAGTGTAATGGCAACGCCCCAGTTGTTCCTAGAGGCTCATTTGCATATATTAAAACTTCAGAAGTTGCTCCTAGAGGCTCATATAACATCATTTTTCTCAGTAATGCGCGCACATATGAACATGGGACCGACACCGATGCCTTCAGCTGCCAGGTGCACATGTAACAGGTCACACAGTTTCATTGGTACAAAACTGCTGACAGATGCCCTTTAAAAAAGAGCTGAGAACAGAGTCACGGGGCGGCTTCCCTCTGGCTTCTTCCCTCCTGTCTCAGCCTGATTGACAGGTTTCTTCCTATATATACAAATATGGAGTAAGTTTTGAATCTAGGAAATTTAGTGGCAACTGATTATGCTGCATTCAAACTCCCATGTCGGTTGTTGAGCAAGAATTGTATGTCAGTGACCAAATTGTCTTTTGACATCAGCAGTAATGCATTTTCTGGGTTGGAACATGTACCTGGATAAAAAAAAAAAATTCTATTGGTCTCTGTTCTCTACTTCCACTGTGCTGTTGTCCACCAGATATGATGACAATGTAATGTGTAGGATGATTGCCAGCGTCGTCGCATTGGATTTCAACATGCCTGATCATTTTTTCATCTGAGAGATAAGCTACACCAAATGTTTTTGTCTGCTTCTTGTCTCCATTTTATTATGGCTATACATGCAGATGGTGTTTTAGAGCTACATACAAACAGAGCTCTGACCCTTAGTGTTTCACATCAGTGTTTTCAGTCCGGGAAACATGCTTTATGTGGGAGCTGTATTTCCCAGACTGAACACTGCTCCTCTGAAGTGAACTCACAGCATCAAATTGATTTAATGTGAATTTTCATCTCACCGTGGGTCTGCTGGACGTTAATCACAGCATCATATGAGTAAAGTCCAGTAGACCTGAAGGAATTCACAGCATCATAAATCATTATGATGCTGCAAGTTGACCGCATAGGAGCAGTGTTCAGTCCGGGTACTACCCCCACGTAGAGCGTGTTTCCAGGACCGAATATGCTTTTGTGAAACTGGTATTAAAAATCTGGATATTAAGCTCTTTATACAAATTAATAACATCCTAAAAATTTATACTGATGCCACCCTATAAGACGTGGTAAAAATGGGTAAAAAACAATGACCAGGCCATTCTGTCCCAGAAGGGAATCCACCTTTCTTCTATGTACACCTCTGTATAACAACACATTTGTTAGGGCGGGTTTGCACTTGCATTAGGGTATTCCGTTATAGGTTCCGTTTTAACAGAGTTATAATGGAATATAATGGAATTCTCAGACGGAATGCAAATCGGAAGCCTTTAAGAGGCATTCTGTTTTGATCCGTCATAATAGAAGTCTATGGCCAAGCATAACGGATCCATCTAGTTTCCATTATCCAGGATGGAAAAGAAAGCTGCCAACAGGACTTTGCATAACGGAAACCAGTCAGATCTGTTATGCTTGCCCCTAGGTTTCTATTATGACGGATTAAAACGGAATGCCTCTGAAGGTTTCAGTTTTGATTTCCATCTTACGAATTCTGTTATATTCTGTTACAACTCTGTTATAATGGAACCTATAATGGAATTCCCCAATGCAAGTGCGAAACCACCCTAACTTAAACACTGCAAGCATAGGGTGCTTAAGGAATGGTAAAAGGGTTTGGTAAGGATAAGGAAAGGCATGGCTGCTTTCTTCAAAAAACAGCCCACACATATCCACAGGTTGTGGCTAGTATTGTAGCTCTAACCAGTTCAATGGAGCTGATCTGCAATTCCAGACCCAGTTTCATAACAGAATACTGCAAACACTGCATATTGTTGCCTGATATACCTAATTTTCATGGCAGCCCTTTCCTTTCCCCGTTTTCTATATCCCTTCATCTGGGCAGGATATCTACATGCAGAACTTCCTGTTTTCATCAGCGTCCTGTTGAGTTTTCTAACCAGTCCCATCATGCTTTGCTCTGTAATGTTTCACAGTGCTTGCTCCACCTGCCACACTATTCTCTCTGAAGTAGTCCCTTCCCTTACACCTCCCCTCTCCATGTTAGTTAGGTGGAGCAAGCGCTGTGATACATTACAAAGCAAAATGAAACATCCTAGAGCAACCATGACTGGAACCTTACAAAGCTTTATGAACCTAAATTTTTCAATAGTGTCCTAGAAGACAGCAGGCTAATATTTAGTAACATCTAATTTCCTTAACAGTTCTACTAACAACTACAGTATATACTGTATTTTTCAGACTATTAGACACACTTTTTCTCCTCAATCTTGTGCTGCGATCTTTCAGTGCATCTAATAGTCCAAATGTCGGCATTACAAGCAGGAGACTCTGAGCTCCATTACTAACTGACAGATCCTGGCTAGGGTTGCACCAGGTATTGAACTTTCGATACCCAATCATTTTTTTTCGCCAGGATCAATACGATACCGGGATTTGCTTTATTTCGCTACTGCACGCCATGTTCTCATCAGCCTCACAGTGGAGAAGGAGGGAGGGAGTTCCTCCCCCCCCACTGTGCCGCCACTGCCTGCCACCAATGAAAACATTAAGGGGGGAACTGCGCCGCCATTGCAAATGCTAGTAATTACAGTGTCAGAGGAGGGAGGGAATAAACTTACAGGGAGAATCTGCTTCCGTTGCGGCATCATCACAAGCTAGTGCGCGTGCTGAACTGCGGCAGTGTTATTCCCTCCCAACTCAAGTCCTCAGTCCCAATTTCAGCCCATGCCCCACAATGTGCAGCAGCAGCAGCATAGCAGGTATCCCAGTCAGTACACAAATGATGAGCCTGCCTGAAAATAAAGGCTGGCAAAACGATACGTACCAGGCACCCAGCAAGATTGGGGTTAATGTGACTCATTAACCCCAATCTTGCCACTGCCATGTTATAAACATGATGGGGATCACTTATTTTTTAATGTGAGGCTGGGCACATGTTTTTTTTTTAATTCGGAGTAAATCCCATCAGATGTGGTTGGGAAATCTATAGTTAGTGAATTTAAACCTGGGATAACCACATGCCTATCCTAAGGTAAGTACTAGGGCAGACTAGATGGACCATGTGGTCTTTTTCTGCTGCCAATCTTTTATATTTCTACATTTCTATTCTCGATTGAGAGCTGAAAAATTTTAAGGCCAGTTCAAAAATAACTTTTGTCATGTTCCACAAACTATTTCTGAACAGTTAACCTGCTGAAAGGGGCCATGGGGGAAATACCATTGCATAGGTTTTGCTTTGTGACCCTATGAGATAAGTGAACACCCCTTCCCTTGACCATTTTGCTGGTTCAACTGTTGTCCTTCCTTGGACCACATTTGCTAAGGACTAACCATTGCACACAGAGAACACCCTACAAGACCTGCTGTTCTGGAGATTTTGGAGACCCAGCCACTAACCATCACAATTTGACCCTTGTGAAAGTCACTCAGATCCTTACCCTTGCCCTATTTTCCTGCTTCTAACACATCAACTACAAGTAATGACTGATCACTTGCTTCCTAAAATATCCCACCCCTTGACAGGTGCCATTGTCACGATACAATAAATGTATCCATTTCCTCTGTCAGTGGTTTTAATGTTTTGGCGATTCCTTGTGCATATATAGCGGAGGAACTGTTTTTACACTGTTTTGATGCCCTGATGAGATGTCATACTGTGGTGTTGTGCCCAATGCACCTGTTTTGCCATACTGTGCACAGAATGACTTGGTAATTATGCACCTGCATGCATGATTGTATAATGAAAGTTAAGGTTTTCTGTTTTCTACGCAAGATATTAACCCCTTAGTGACCACTCATATGCCATTCTGTGGGCTTAGGCTAGGCGTCCAACTTGTTATGGCGACTTAGTCTAAGCACTGCACTTGTATCCCATGCAGTGGACAGCGGGGATCTGGCCTCAAATGAGAACTGGTTTCCTGCTCTAAAGGCTTGGACCGGTAGAAGAGCTTATCCAGGCCATTTAACCCCGAATGAAAGCCCCATGCCTGACTGCAGTGTATGTCTAGCAGGCAGCACCTCTCTAGCACAGCCTGCTCGTGTCAGTATACAGTAGCACTGACAGTATAATATACTGTAATGCATAAGCAGTACAGTGTATTATAGAAGCAATCAAAAGATTGTCTGTTAAAGTCCCTTTGTGGGACTTGTGAATTTAAAAAAAAGTGTCATTAAATAGAAAAAAAATCCATGTTAAAAAATCTCTTTTTTCCATTGAAAAAAAGCTTTTCAATGAAAAAAAAGACAAAAATAAAATTTGTTGCACATATTTGGTTTTGCCACGTCCGTAATGACCCACACTATACAATTATCATGTCATTTATTCTGTATGGTAAATGCCATGAAAAAAAAGAAAAAATGCCAAAATTGTTGTCTTTTCCTTCATTGCTAAAAAATATACACACTGCTAAAAAATGCAACAAAAAGCAACTAAAAAGTGTTATGTACCACAAAATGATACCAATGAAAAGTTATCCTGCAAAAATAAACACACATACTCATACAGCTCTATAGAAAGAAAAATTTAAAAAAGTTATAGGTCTTGGGATGCAGCAATGCAAAAACATTTTCTTTTTTATAATGAAAAAATAGTAATAGTAATAGTAATTTGTGCAAAAATAGTAAAACGCAAAATACAATATTTGGTATCACTGTAATTGTACTGACCCAAAGAATAAAGTAAGTTATCATCTTATTTATGCTGCATATCCTATCCTAAGGATAGTTCATCATTAGTAAACTCACAGAAACCCCTTTAATATAGTAGTGAACATGAGCTCTGTGTATAGATCCCCAAATTGTACCACTAAAGTAGAACTTGGCACCATAGTTCTTCTATATGTTTCAGTATAGTACAAGGGTTCATGCACATGACGTATTAACATATAATTGTAAGGATCCATAAAACATAAACATAAAATTAGACCCATAGACGTTGTGCTGGGGTTTCTTGGGTCCACATGATAAAATAATTTTGGGGGCTCAACCCCTACATCATCAATAATGTATAATAGGTTTGAATCAAATAAATAGACCCTAGTGGTAAGTGATTGGCTCCAACACCAGCCAAACGGGCACTTTTCTCCTGGACCTTTGGGGACAGGTATAGTATTAGCACCTGGGCCCACCAGAGGATCAGCCTGACCTCATCTATGATACCCTACTGTACCACTTACATTTCATATGGAGGTATAGAGTTTTTTTTATGTTTGGTTCAATACAATTTCCACTAACAATAGAAAAAAGGGTGCTAATGAAGAGGTGGTCCCACAGACACCCAGAGATCAGCTGAAGTCGAGGAGGAAGGTAAGAAAGTGCCACCATGAATGAAGCATTACACAGCGTTCATGAAAATCAATGGGCTGTCCATGTTAGGCATGAATGTATTGGGTCCTCCAGAGAAAGATGCTATTTGTAGCCACTATAGCCATTAAATAAGGATCCTGAATGGGGGAGGGGATCACCAATCTATTATCTTAGATATGTTTAGATATCAGAATTTTGGAAATGAGATTTTACATCCTGACAACTTCTTTATTGACTGTAAAAACATTGAGTTATAATTCTTAAAGGAGTTTTCACAGATTATCTCTCTTTATAACTGGCCCCCAGAGTATGTGCTACCCAATGAAAACAAATCATACTCGCCTGCTTCCCACCACACCGGCAACCTGGCTCCATTCACCAATCTTCTATTCCCCAACCAGAACTGTTTCCTAGCCTCAGTTGTGACATACTGCATCACTGCTGGGTCACATGACACTTGGGGACAGTCACTGGACGCACGTGACCCTGTCCATTCACTGCCCAGGGGCAAGAAGATCACCAGGCAGAGCTAGGGTGCCAAATCAGAGTGTCAGGGAGCAGGTAAATATTATTTATTTTCATTTGAAAACTAGTTAAGTAGGACCATAAAATCTTGAAAACATCTTTAAGTCTATGGCCAACTTTAGTAATTGAACATTTCCTTAGACCTCCACAGTTAGACAACAGAGCAATGCCATTTCTGCACCATTAGTATGGATACTGGAGCTTTTCTCAGGCCTACCAACAGATGGACAATTAAAGGACTATTCATCAGAGTCATAACATTGGAAGCCCTATTATAGCACTTGTCATAAATTATGGCTATAGTCCCATATCACTAATAGAGATGGATTGATAAATACATTGTACACATCACATATGGTGCTGGATTACATCCTAGGAACAGATTAGACCACTGCAGAGCGATGTCAGAATGATTTGCTTCTGCAGTCCTCAGTCTATATAGACGACTGTACTGTTGTCACTAGTTAGATAGATAGATAGATTGATTTATTAATTATTCTGCAGTCACTTGTAGCCCAGATATGTGATTGAGCATTTTGAATCTCTAAAAGTAGCTTTAAACAAACAGTAATAAGAATCATCAACGTCTTACATTTCCCCAAAAAATTGACGGGTGGATGGTTGGTTGGATGGATAGATAGATAGATAGATAGATAGATAGATAGATATGGGATAGATAGATAGATAGATAGATAGATAGATAGATAGATAGATATAAGATACTGTAAATAGATAGATATGAGATAGATATACATTAGATAGATAGATAGATAGATAGATAGATAGATAGATAGATAGATAGATATGAGAGAGATAGATAGATAGATAGATATAAGATACTGTAAATAGATAGATATAAGATAGATATACATTAGATAGATAGATAGATAGATAGAAGTGAGATAGATAGATACTTTAGAAAACAGATTTCTAGAAGGGAACCCCCTTTAAATAAGCGTAATGATTAGCCGCATGGTCAGATTTAGAGTTGATGCAGCCTTAGGCAGTCAGAGTAGATATGCCCTAGAAACTGCACATACCACATGCTTCATACTCTTCTACATAATAGCCCCTCCTTCACTATTTGCTAATGGCAAAGAGCAGCTATGAAGCTCCAATGGAACAAACTAAAACAAAATTCTAGCTTTTTTTAAATGTATGTGGCCTAGCTGTAAATTTAAGTCCAGTTTCACTAAATATAACTCAGGGCCCCTGTTTTACCACTCATGTACCAGACCAAAACATGAGCCATAGTGCCTACATATAACAATGGCACAATATAACGTATACAATATCCAATAAAAATAAAAAATTATATAAGGATTATTAGGATAAATCAACTAACCTGTTGTCTCACATTCCAAGTCTTCTGTGCAGGTTCCTCTACTCAAGCAGTCTTTCTTCAAGTTGTATGAACATCCCAACATGGATTTTCCCATAAATCTTTGCAGGTCAGAAGGATAAACCAGCTATCTTGGATTATTGTGGATAATTCATTCCATTGGTCTAGGAGATACCTGTCTTATTGTCATCCAAGAAGAAGCCTTGTAATCACAGAGAGAGATCTTGTGCCTTGGTGCTAGAAGAGTTACTTTGAGATGAGTTTTTGAAATATTCAAAATTCCCAACCCACTCCTTATGATCTCTTTCATGCTTCTTCACATTGAAGGTAATGGAATTGAGCAGGATGTCAAGTGCAAAATGCTGTTCTCTTTACCTTATGTGTATGACACAAAAATAACAGAAGGGATTTGATACATGGACTGAGCTGAGCATTTGTTTAACATAAATTACCCAGCCGAGACTATAGGAAGAAAGTTGATGCAGACCATTGCTACTGTATTTGGTTGTAGGCTGTAGATTTGGATTTTCTTTCTTATCTTTGTGTCAGAAGAGTTTAAAAAATGATCATTACAAATATTTTGATGCTTTTTTTACGTACACTGTAGGTGCATTTATTTTTGGAAAGAAAATTCCCTCTGATTTTTTTGGGGGGAAAAATTCCCTCTTTTTTTTTTTAAAAAAAAGGAGTATTAAACTTGAGATTACGTAATGTTACATTTTTCATAAAGTATTTTTGTAAAGAAATAAATCTACATGAATTAATAAATTAAGGCTCACAAATATATATATATATATTTATATATAACCATACGATATTTTTCAAAAAAAAATTTCCTGCTATATTCAAGAGCACCAAATGCACTGCACATACTAAATCGACCATGACTTTGTTCACAAAAGGTGTAGGTAATTTTAGTGTTAATTTCTTACCTCGCTGATGAAAATTTCACAAAATATAAATGATATTATATATGTATACATTTTAAGGACCTTTTTAAACATTTTTACCTATCCAAACAGTCTTTGTAATGTCTTTAAGGTTTTTTGTTCCCTGCAACTATGTTGCAATTCTCATCAGATTTTAAAAAATAAATAATATTTTGAGATATTTTAGATTCCAAGAAGGGAGGGGGATCACTTCAACAATTAACAATGAAATAAGTTATAAAATAGATCAGTGACTTGAAATACTGCAAAAATTTGTAACAAAATGTATTTCCAACAGCAAATACTGTCCAGGTGCTACCTAGAGACAAAAAAATTCTCTATTGTGAAATGTATCCATAGAAAAAAAAATCCCTTGTTCCAATGGGGTTTTAATAGGTTCATTTGGGCTCTGTTTGTGTTGATTATGATGAGCAGGAGGACCTCACAGGTCTGTTTCCCTGTTTGTATCCAGACAGAGCGCATACAAAGACTTCCTAAGGTCCACATTACTCTTGGCTTTTAAGTTAGTCTTTTCTAAGGTACCAGTTCCATTGTTGATGCCCTCAACATTTTCCAAGTGTACTATAGACTTGTTGAGTGAAGATTTACTGGGACTCCTCTTTAGATCTCCAGCACAACTACCCTGAGCACTACTAGGTTCCTCTTTTAAAATCACCTGCTCATCATGGTCAGTCTCTCTGTGGTAGAAGTAATTGAAGTTTGAAACAATGACAGGGACAGGTAAAGCAATAGTGAGTACACCAGCAATGGCACACAAGGAACCCACAATTTTGCCCCCAACAGTGACTGGCCTCATGTCTCCATAGCCCACTGTGGTCATAGTAACTACTGCCCACCAAAAAGCATCAGGGATACTAGAGAAATGAGACTCTGGGTCATCAGCTTCAGCAAAGTAGACTGCACTGGAAAATAGTATAACTCCAATGAAGAGGAAGAATATTAGCAAACCCAACTCTCTCATACTGGCCTTCAAAGTCTGTCCCAAGATCTGCAGTCCTTTTGAGTGCCTGGATAACTTGAATATTCTGAAGACCCTTACCAAACGGATGACCCTCAAGATGGCTAAGGACATGGCCTGCTGTCCATTGTTAGTCTGTTGCTCAGCCAACTCTGTCCCAAGCGTTATAAAGTAAGGGATGATGGCCACAATATCAATGATGTTCATGATGTTCTTGGAGAAGTCAGATTTGCTAGGGCAAGCGAAGAACCTGACAAGTAATTCAAATGTGAACCATATGACACAGGTAGTCTCTATGATGAAGAAGGGATCTGTCAGGCCACTGGGGGGAGTAGGCTGTTGGGTGTCGTTCAGCACCTTGGACAGCGTCGGGGGCAGCTCATTTTCATCCCTGAACTCTGGTAGAGTCTCCAGGCAGAAGGTGATGATAGAGATGAGGATAACAAGCACACTGACTATGGCAATACCTCTAGCAGAACTAGAACTCTCCGGATATTCAAAAATAAGCCATACCTGGCGCTGGAACTCATTCCTTGGAAGGGGCTTCTCCTCGTCTTTAAGGAAGCCCTCGTCCTCTCTAAACCTCTCCATGGCTTCCTCACCCAACTCATAGAAGCGAATTTCGTCTGCAAAAACATCAATAGAAACGTTGACTGGCCGCCTGATCTTGCCACCAGACTGGTAGAAGTAGAGGATACCATCAAAGCTGGGTCTGTTGCGATCAAAGAAGTATTCATTCCTCAGAGGGTCGAAGAACCTCATCCTCTTCTCAGGGTCGCCCAGCAAAGTGTCCGGAAACTGGTTGAGTGTAGACAGTTGGGTCTCAAACCTCAAACCAGCGATGTTGATGATGACCCTTTGGTTATTTTCGTGGTCCATGATACCCAGGTCAAAGTGGTGGTCCTCCTCCTCCTCAGGCAGGTTGTGGGGGTGATGATGAGCATGGGGTTCCTCCTCCTCCTCATCCAACCTGATTACCGTGTCTGCATTACAGTCCTTGATGTTACTGCCAGGATAGCTCATGATCATGTCGTTGCTTTGCAAGCGTTCGCCCACACCTCCTCCTCCACATCCACCTCCACCACCACCACCACCTCCTCCTCCTCCTGCTTGCCCGGTCCCTGGTGGCTGATATTGCTGCTGCCGCTGTTGCTGCTTCTGATGATGATGATGTTGTGGTCGTTGCTGGCAGCTTTCCCCACCGACTTCTTCTCTCCCTTGGCTGTAATCATTCAGCCAAGATGGTGCCCTGGGGATTTGAAGCAGTTCCCTCCTGATTGTTGTGCTGCCTGGCATGGTGGTGGTTGTAGCTCCATCCTCAGCTGTTGTACTGCCAGCTACAGCTGGGGCTCCACCGTTCTCCCAACTCACCAAAGCAATCTCCATTCTTCAAACATAAAATATTCATCAGCCCCAATCATTCTGCTGGATGTCACAGAAGATCCTCCTCCCCTCCCTGAGATAGTCACAGAGGTGGGGGGTGTAATGGGAATTAGAGTTGGACGATCTCCAAAAAATTGAATATACTGAATATATATGCAAGAGAGTAGAAGCAGAGCAAACCTCTGTGTACACAAATAACACAAGGAGAGGGAACCCAGATGAGAGACCAATCATTAATCCTGACGTCAAAGATGCTGCTTTTCTCCATCCATAGTTACCAAGCTTCTCTATGAAGCAGATGCCTGGCTTTCCAGAGAGCAATCTGTTCCTGTCTCTCTCCCTCTCTATCCTCCTAGCTGTGTACTAATCTGAGGGAGGGGGCACAACAGAGACACCACATGAATTGATTGGCAGCTCTTGGGCACCTCAAGTGCAACAGGCTGATGAAGACAGGTACCAGGATTCATATATCTATATATACTGTACATCTTATGTGCTGCTTTCATGGGGGGGATGTTATTTTAAGCTGACTCTGTGTCACACAGCTTCACAGTAGTTAATGCTGCCTTTTCTGTGAAAGGGAGGGGGATGGAGGAAGGGGAATTGTATTTCACAGTGGTTGTATTGCAATGCAAAGTATTCGCATAGAGGAGGCACTTACTGAGGTGCAGGCAAAGAATAGACAAATGGACTGGTGTGAAATGTTTAATTGGCAGCTTCTGCTAACAAGTGTAATGAGAGCAAAAAGTATCCAAGAAGTGGACTAGTTTATGAGTTTTGTTACTTTATGATGATGTGACTACTAGAAACCATGAGGAGTGGTACAATAAGAAGACTGCTATGAGAGCTAAGTCATCAGAAGTAGTATCCTGCTACATTCTTCTTTCTTGTTTATTATATTACTTGTAGTAGTTATTTGTCTTATGTATACATGATCAGTAATATGATCATGCAGTATTAATGCAGCAGTATTAGTGATATTTGTAATACACAGTACTTTGAAGCTTATTAATAAACAAGTGATGTATTATTAATATTATTATTATTATTATTATTATTATACTATTATAGTTTTATCATCATTGTGATAGCAGTATTCATTTATTAAAATTTGTATTAGAAGTCCAAAATTACTATTATCACCATTGTGATAGTAGTTGTAATATTATTATTGATATGTTTTTATTAAGATAATATATCAGTATTTGTCTTGTAGTATCATTATTATAAATTGTGATATATTATTATTATTAGTAGTAGTAGTAGTATTGTACTAGTAAACTATTACCATTGTGACAATAGCATTATTATTATTATTATTATTATTATTATGCCAATATGTTTGTAGTAGTCTAGTAATATCATTATCATTGATAAAATTATCATTGATAAAAGTGGTAATATTATTATCATGTGTACTAATAAACTACTCACTATTATTATTGTATTAGTAGTAGTCTAGTAATATCATTATCATTGATAAAATTATCATTGATAAAAGTGGTAATATTATTATCATGTGTACTAATAAACTACTCACTATTATTATTGTATTAGTAGTAGTCTAGTACAGAAGAAGTAGGTTCATAAGGAGTCTGACAGATAAGAATTTGGCATGAAATTGAAGGCATAATGTACAGATGCAAAATATAAACTCACACACTTGTATGGGTGATGTAACATGGCTTCACACAGCTGGAAGGTTGTAAAAAGTGTAATAATGTCAGTAACTGTGCATTAGGCATTACTGTTAGTATCAATATCATTATTGTATTAGTAGTAGTGCTATATTACTAGTGATAGTAGTGGTATAATGCATTTCACAGTAGTGGTAGCCATAGTAGTAGTAGTAGTAACAGTTGTAATATAGTGATACCCGTAATAGTAGTAATAATATATTATCATTAGTGATAACAGTGGTATAATTTACAGTAGTGGTATTAGTAGTAGCAATAGATTATTATAATACCCATAGTAGTAGTAGTCGTAATGGTAGTAATATGGTGATAACCGTAGTAGTAGTAATTGTAGTAATATATTGATACCCGTAGTAGGGGTAGTAGTAGTAGTAGCAATATATTATAATTAGTGATAACAATGGTATAATTCAGAGTAGTGGTAATAGAAGTAGTAAAATATTATTGTGATACCCATAGTAGTAGTAGTAATAGTAGTGATATAGTGATACCAGTAGTAGTAGTAGTAGTAGTAGTAGTAGTAGTAGTAGTAGTAGTAATATAGTGATATCCGTAGTAGTAGTAGTAGCAATATATTATCAATAGTGATAACTGTGGTATAATATATTTAGCAGAAGTAGTATTAGTAGAAGTAATACATTATAATGATACATATAGTAGTAGTAATAATAGTGATATATTATAGTGATTAGGGATGAGCGAATTGACTTCGGATGAAATATCAAAAGTCGATTTTCAAAAAACTTCGTTCTAATACTGTATGGTACTGTACCTTGCAACCGAACCCGAGTCCTGGAAAGGAAATATTTTTTTACAGTAAAAATACATTTCTGAAGTTATTACGCAAAGTCTTACTTGGAGACTTCGCGAAGTAATAACTTCGGCTCATTAGAGCCAATACATTCTAATACTGTACGGAGCGGAAGCTCCGTACAGTATTAGAACAAAGTTTTTTGGGAATCGACTTCGGATATTTCATCCGAAATCGATTCGCTCATCCCTAATAGTGTTACCCATAGTAGTAGTAGCAATATATTACCAGTAGTGATAACAGTGGTAAATTACATTTTGCAATAGCTGTGATATACAGTTTTATCAAATTTTTTCTCTAGTAGTAGTAAAAATAAAATGATTATTAGAGATAGTAGTAGTCTAATGCATTTTAGAGTATTTTTTTTATAGAAGGTGTTATTTTGCAGTACTAGTGTTATATGATTGTGATACTAGTAGTTGTGGTAATATACATTATCACTATTAGTGATAGTAGTGATATATTTTGTAGCAGCAGTAATAGTAGTATAGTAATAGTAGTAGTAACTATACATTATTAGAGATAGCAATGGTATACAGCATTTTGTAGCGGTAGTAATATTGTAATATTAATATTAGTAAAGATATATTATTATTTAGTTATGTTTTTTATTATTATTATTATTATATTAGCACGGATTTATGTATTATTTATTACTATTATAGTTGTGTGGTTGAAAACTGCTATATACAAACTCTTCCTCACAACCATAACTACAGTGTAAACAGGGGGAGAGCGGAAGGGCGCTAAATGTTTATGACTACTTTTAAAACTGCAAAAATTGTAAAAGACTAAAATGTCATGACATATGGGTTCTATAAACTGTGTTTTTGTTTTTGTTCTTTTCAACCTGTTAGCCTCTGGGGTGAAGTGATTTTATGTACACATTCCTTTGGGAATCATATATTTCACTGAATTATGTGAGGAAAGAGTTAATACAATTCCCTAGATTAGCAGACAGCAAATCTCCATTGAGGCAAAAAAAAATGAGCATGCACTACATAATTCCAAATATATGTACATACACAGAATTATACCAAGACGGTTCCTAAGTTGTGGAAAAATAGGTTGACTGCTTAGGGTAAAGACATGGCAGAGCTGAAAAAGCTAAACAGATGTCGTATCCATTGAAAATCAGCGTGGGAAACAGAGTTACCCTGAGCTAGGTTTTCAATTCCCGTGGGATTAAACAGTCCACTTTTGTAATCAAGCATATAAAATCCAACTTCAATTTCCCAGCAAATAAAAAAATGCTTAATCCACAGTCACCTAGAACATTCTGTGGTTGAGGTACCTTAGAAATATATATATATATATATATATATATATATATATACTGTATATACACACACAGGTTTGATTTTATATCCATTTTAGCACAATGAAGCAGTTGTCCTATGACACATGGAGTCTCTGTGGCTACTACAGAGGTGAAGACACTTTGTGTGCCACCTTGTGGTGCCTCCATCTTATGTAGCCTTTGTACACAGCCATGTTATAGAATATGTATCCCCTTGAATTTATATGCAGTACGCTATTAGAGAATATTGAGTTCAGAGATTGTGGTCCACCATTCAGGACCCTATGTTTTTTGAGACAAGCATGAAACAGCATCTCCCTCGATCTTTCTTCATTACACAGACAACTCATTGATATAAATCGGTCCTGTTTAATACATACATTCTCCTGTGGCGACGCTACAGGAAAATTAAACATTTGCTGCTGGTTTCCTCCACAAATTCTAGTGGATCACAGGGGATCCCAACAATGGGATTAAAAAATGGGGTTGCCGCAGCACTTACAGGTTTGTTCCTTCAGCAAATATAGTGGTGGTGCCGGCGGTGATGGATACCAGTCTCCAGTACCCCCAAACTTCACAAAACTAGAAAAGACTGCAGCACTCCCAGGTCTTCAAGAAGTTCTGATTTATTCACCAAAAAGTGCCACGTGTTACATATTTTTGGTAAATAAATCAGAACTTCTTGAAGACCTGGGAGTGCTGAGGTCGTTTCTACCTTTGTAAAAGGCCATACACATAAAATAGCTGTTGGTCAAACAGTCATTCCCAATCTCTTCATACACATGCTTGCTTGGCTCTTGGCAAATTAGGAAGAGGGTGAAGAAGCTTCTGACAAACTCCTCTGGCAGCAGCTTAACTCCTGAGAACAAAAAGATCCAACAGCTGAAATACAACTGCTCGATCCTTACCCCTTCCAACATCTGCCACCAATGGTTAGCCAGTTGGCTGGTCCCAGCAAAATCAGCGTGTTCAGCCAACATACGTCTAATTTGTAAATAAATATAATTTATAAACTGCTGAATTTTAATACCATGGCCCAGAGATGTAATGTGAAGTTCTTGGGGCCCATCCAAAATCTGTAAAGGGTGTCTTCTTATATGTTAGACAGGAATTGTGGCCCACTAAGGCTCCAGAGTCCAAGTACAACTGCAACCTCTGAACGTCCCATAGCTACACCCCTGGCATTACTAAAGAGGACAAATTAAGGACCCATGCTACCTGAGGTTAATCCTTCATCAAAATTTAAAAGGGTTATACGAGATAATAAAAAATATTGGACTAGACACTGAATGGTCTAAAATAAAAAAAATGTTATACTAACCTCTTTCTCCGGCTCCAGTCCGGTCCTCCTGTGGCTGCTTGTTTACAAACTGTAGCGTCCACATGTAGGTGTATGGCACCTGACCGCTGCAGCCGATCGCTGTCCTCAGTGGTAGACTGGTGAGGACAGGAATTGGCTGCAGCAGTCATGTGTCGTATACCGTAAAATCACCACTGTTTGCAAACAATCAGGAGGAGCACCAAACTGACAACGCAGAGAATGACCCTGTAGAAAGAGGTAAGTATGTTTAATACATTGTTTTTTTTAAATTATTTTAGAGCATTTTGGGGCTTTAATATCAGGAGTGACTCAGCTAGTTTTCCATTTTCAACTGTCTGTTAAAAAATCATTACCTTGGGGTTTGTTAGGAATCTCTGTTAAGGAAGTGTAGATGAATTATATACAATCTGGAAAGGTCCTTGTTTGAGGAATAGACCATATGCATGTATATGTTCTTGTAAAGCACATGCACTCTGCCAGGCCCGCAGTCCAGTAAGTAAATACAGTTTACATTTGCTTTTTTGGAAGCAGCAGGAGCCTGGAATTTTCCAGAGAAGTTTATTTTAAAAAATCTTGCCAGCAAGAGGCGCTGTTGAGTAACTGATAATTCTATGATTTCTAGTGAAGATAATGGTCATATGGTGCCTGATGTCCATTTACATCGACCTAGAATCTATATCCCAGTCATTTAAGTAGTGGTCACTGCATACGGGGGTGAGGGAGGCAAATATTTCTATCCACTCCTTCGGTTTTCAGAATGGCGCATTACCGTTTCGTTGATAGCAATTACAACCCAATTTAGACAATATTTTCACTATTGTCTCCTACTACACACATAAATGGTGAGGAATTCAACCGCTTAGTGCTGTTCCACCAGGAATTACAAAATAATACCCTGAATACCTAATTATCTGTAATTTTATCTTTATTTTTTTTTTATCTAATTTTCAAATTTGGGACTGTGATACTTTGCAATGGGATTGGAAGATGTGAGCTTCTCTTTGACTAATTTGGTACCGTGATTTATCGGAGCTGCAGTCAACGAGAAAGTGAGAACATAACCATTTTCTATTATTACTTTATGTACTTATAGCAATGGTGTAAATTCCCAGTTTGGTAAGTGCATGTGTGTGACCCCAATCTGCAGAAGTCAAGTGGACTCCAAATAAGAAGAACTTGAATGTAGGGGCACTGTACATGTGCAAGAAAAGGGGGCTGAGACCACCTCATTTTAAATATTGGGAGTGAGGGAGCTTCTGGACCCCACCAGTCTGTATCAGAAAAATATCTATATTGGGTAAGATCCCTTTAACTTAGCAAAAATATGAACAGGTATAGAATTTCAAAACCTCTTTGCTCCATAAGTGGTGTGGAAGTCATGCCATCTAGGTATCAGATGACATAAGCTGGCATGTAAATATAAAATAGTGCACTTGTTTATAAAAAGGTATCCGGTGCCATTAGAACACGGAAGGAAACATAGATCAAAGTGTCACACAAGTTGTCACATGATACGTGATGAGCTCAATTTAGATTTACGTCTTTAAATATACTATTGGCAAATAGACGGGTGAAGTATGTGAATCCTGCTCATCATCATCTAGTGCAGGTCTGGAGGGTCATCACTCAGACTTGCCAGCTTGCAGGATAACTTCAGGTAACTGCTTTGTCACCTCTACGTGTGAGAATCAGCATGGCCGTGATGTCATGTTATGGCAAGGGCCACCAATAGAAGTTATATGGCTAACTAGCAATAATCAAAATGAGCCCTACTGACCACTGAGAGCTCCACTATATGTACTGCACCTTTATTCAAGTTAATGTCCACCATTCCGTTGTCTGTGCTGAATAAGGGTTTTTTCCGGGATTCCAATATTGTGATAGGAATATTGTGACAGGATGGCCTGTCCTCAGAATAGGTCATCAATTTCAGATTGAGAACTGTGGCTCTTCCTAGGCTAGTGACATCACATTCATTGGTCAAATGGCCTATGTACAGAGCAGTCTTGTTCAGGTGAATGGGTCTGCGCTGCAACACCAAACAGGTACACGTAATTGGTAGGGTGTCGGGGGCCAAACCGATATCTGATATTGATGACCTGTCTTGAGGATAGGTCAACAATATTGAACTCCCAGAAAGTCTTTTTCATTTGATCACATATCTGTTTGTTTTACTGACTTGATAACGGATATATTTCTGGCTGTGCACAGCTACCAGTAGGGTGAGCTAGCTGCATTGGTATGAATCTGTAATGCAATAAGCTCCCCCTAATGACAGCTGCAAAGTCAAATTTCACAGTAAGCAAGGAAAGCAGTTTGGTGTTAGACCCATGCCAACCTACAGTGGGGTTCAATCTAAATCGGGAGGCAGAAGGAGTGCCTGATGCCGCGGGGTTAGGAACAACATTTCAAGACTGTGCTCCACGCCTGACCATATGTTATCCAATCTCTAGTGAACAGAGATATAGCTGGCATTGGATAAACTTGAAGCAGTTTTCTATAGAAGTCTCGTACATTGCAGTTCTCATTTTTATAACCCTCTGGGAAATGAAAACAGAAACATGATTAGTTGCTATGGACATCTCCTCCAGATTTCCTTTGCAGTAGTTTTGATAAATCAAGTTAATTTTGAGACACTTAATAGCAAGAAAAATAGCTTGAAGATATGTAGCTGTAATAACAGATATAGAAATACCAGTAAATGCAAAAATGCTGTGAAGTTAAAAGCTCTAGTTAAACCTAGTTTTAATGATTCTATGAGTGTGAAGCTCCTGGGCTCCAATACAAAATATATAACACGTCCACCAACTGCCATATGTCATTTATAATAGTGGTGTCTACTCAAGTGGCAGAGGCGTTTTAGGGTACCCTTGACATCAGGACCTGCCACCTCTGTAACCCCAATAGTTATGCCTCTGCTTTCATGTACACCAATCAGCTATAACATTTAAACCACCAAATGTTGTGTAGATCCCCCTCGTGCCACCAAACAAGCTCCGTTCAGCCATGGCTCCACAGACACTGAAGGTGCCAATCCAGTAAAAAAACTTATAGCCGGCACTAACACTCACCTCAGTGGAAAGCCTGAGACTTGTGGTTCCACAATGCCCATTGGTGCCTAGTGCACAATAGAAGATACTGCAATAAATCCAAGTTAGAAAGAAACAGCACTGCACTTGTCTTAGCATAAATTCACCTTCTTTGATTAGCTCCGCAGCTGGTACATATCACGGGTATGACTTGATACACACTAACTGGCCTACAACTCTGAAGGTGTAGCAGCTTATCCTTTAAAGGGCTTGCCCCATAAAAAATATTCTACACTTTTCAAACTAGCATCTGGATCTGAATACTTTTGTAATTGCATGTAATTAAAAAAAAAACTGCTGTTTGTTCTTTTGCTTATTTCTTTGTCCGGCTTACTGAGATGGCCGCACATGCTCAGTTTCATCCTTCAACTGCCTCCTAAGAAGTGTTAGGTCATCAATATCAGATCGGTGGGGGACCGACACCCAGCACCCCTGCCGATCAGCTGTTTGAAGAGGAGGCGTGCGCCGTGCCAGAGCTGCCTCCTCTTCATTGTTTACATGCTGGCCGTAACAGGGGTAGTGGTGAGTAGGTGTAATTACACCTAACCGCCCCATTCATTTCAATGGGAAGTATCGCTCCCATATCGGACCCCCGCCGATCTGATATTGATGACCTATCCTGAGGATAGGTCATCAATAAATTTAACTTGGAGAAACCCTTTAAGGAGAGCTGAGAGACGCCCCCTGAGCTGCAGCAGAAAAGACGCTCCCCTTGAGCTGTCAGCTTAATATAAATCTAGCAGAGCAATGAATGCGGAGATCTCTGGATCCATGTGAAGTACAGGGCTGGTTCTAGCTTTGTTAGAAAGAGATCGTCATGTACTAGATTTAGGCCAGCAGTGGATGCGCCTAAGTTATATAGAAGCAGGCGGCTCAACGTAACTTAGACGTCAGCACAAGAGGTATTAGGACGGTGGTCCCATAACTGTCGCATACTAGGAATACCCCACAAGACCTGCCGTCTTGGAGAAGCTCTGACTGAGCCATCCAGCCATCATAAGGTGGCCCTTGTTAAATTTGCTCAGATATTTATGACTGTCCACTTTTCCAACATATCAACTTCAAGAACTGACTGTTCACTTTCTCCTTAAGTCCCTAATAGTTCCCACATCTTGATGAGATAATGTTATTCTTTTCACTCATCAGTGGTTTGATAGTTATTGCTGATTGGTGTCTGTCAGCAGGCTTTCCTCTACACTATCGATGTTTCAGCTTTTGAATTAAGAATTTTTGAACATTTTAAGCCTTTGCTATTCCTCTTGGGGTTTCCACAAAACTGTGCTGAAAAGCTTTTAATGTCCAAATTTGTAGAGGACTTGCCTCTATCTTGTTCCATTTGTGGGGCAGTCCTAGTTCTTAGGACTGCCATCAGGTATGCATTACCACAAAACATGGTAGGAGCAAGCTGGACAACCTATACATAGACAGCAGAATCTTAAATTATCACCGCGGGACAATCTCCTATCAACATATTCCCTCACACAGGCAATGTCGAAATAGCTCATAATCTGAAATATCCAAGCAGCACCAATGTAGCCCGAAGAATACTGAGATTAGTAGAAAGTGAAGATTTCTGGAAAAACACAAGTGGTATCCTTCACCATCCTTTCCAACCTTGCATATAGTCTGGCAAAGCACATAATGGTGCAATTCTAACTTGTGAGCTGACTGTCCACTATTTGTCTCTTCATAGTCTTTGGGCTGGAGCTACATGAAGACTTTTTCAAATGTCTCTTTATGGTGTGGTCTACATACAACTTAAAGAATTCCTTTGGACTGCAGCTTGATTTAGTTATCCAAAGGGGTTGTCTCAAGGCAAGACCACCTGTAAATATGCCTTTTCATGGCATATAGACTTCATTCACACACACACACACACACACACCCCCCCTTCCATTATACTCGGAATGGAAGGGAAAATGTAAACCGTCACCACACCAGCATCTTCTTTTTAAAAAGGGGTTGTCTCCTTGTGACACATTTAAAAATGATTTTGCTAAGTCACCAAGGACATAGCCTTTTCTCTGGGACATTTCTTAAAAATACTATGTGGGAGTACCTGTACAAAGAATAGACTTGTGAATTTACTTACCCATCCGAAGTGCTGCCACAGCGGTCAGGTGACTCCCTTCAGCCTGTTTTCAGCAATTCTGCTGACTTGCCATTCCACAAGCAAGTCTCTTTGTTTCCTGTCCTGAAAAATGTACAAGTGCCATCTTTGACGTTGCAGCTGAAATCTTAAGCTGGAGCAACACTTCCAAAGTGCGTGCACAGTTACCTGTCTGTACTGTGCATGTGTCCTGTTGCCTGCTGTAATGCAACCCTACAGTGTTCTGTGAAAATTGTAGCAGAATAAAGATCCCAAATGCTGGAAATTGCAGGGGTAGACTTTTTGCGGAGGCATAGCTTTGAGCAGAGGTACACTGGGGTGCCGTCAGCTGGGTTTGCTGGGAAACCAGCTCTAGAAGCAGCAGATCCCAAAAGTTAAGGCAGTTATCAACCAAGACTGTTAAAGCAGGAGGACTGTGATTTTGAGCACAGCAGGTATTTGGCAAAACTACAAATAGGATTGAGGGAACAATGGAACAATTTAAAAAAAAAAAATCTCAATTAGGATACTGGAAAATCCCTTTTAGGATGGGTCATCAGTGTTTAATCAGTCCATGGCTCCATAAACATCCATGAGCTCACCGATCAGCACAATGAAGTGGTCACAGTGTTTCTGTGAGTACTACATCCCCATCATTGTTTACATAGGCATAGTGGTTTGAAAAACGGAAAATGTTATGTAAATTATTAAGGGAACACTGAGCTCACAAGGACCCTCACTGATGCTACAGTATATCCTAAAGACTGTTGACTGTAGGTCTGGAGAACCCTTTAATCTTTATTGGAATGGAAAGAGATCAAAAATCATAGAAAATCTGAGATTCTGTTTTTTTACAAAACATATATAATTTTGAATTTTAGCTTACCTGTCTTTCGGATTCCCCTTAAAGGCAAGAAACCCTATAATAACATATAATGACAATCCTTACCAGCTTCATGGAGCACCGATATTAGTCACCTCCCTGTCATTACAAAGATGTGCAGTGAAACAGGTCAGCGCACAATCTACTTCATCACTTTCCTAATCCTAAAACAGCTTGATGTTTTATGTGCCACGCTCATTCAGAGCTCTCAGATAGTGTAGTTTCAGTTTAAGCTCTTCGACTTCCGGATGGTGATTCCAATTGAATGTTTTGTGCTTGTGAGGATTAAACGCATAGTCAGTGGCAAATCACAGAAACATCTGTATAAGCATCCTCCTTCAACCGAGATCTAATCCACGGGAGGAAATAATGAATTAATTCTACGTGTATGATGTATTCTGTGGGCCGTGCCAGCTAAACAGTGCACTAAAAAATGCCATATTGAAAAAATTGTTTAAAAAATTGCAACGCAAGTTTGTGAATCATTTTTAAATAGTTTAGAATCAAAATGTTTTAAAGCCAGCTGTCTATGTAATACTATAATTTAAAATTTACAGAATGTTTGACCAACTACTGCTTTTATTACAGATATCCACTTTTCAGAGGCCATCACCTGATTACAGGACCAGCTATAATTGAACAGTGGGATTTCCTAGAGTTTGATATTAAAGACTTCAGCACTGCTCCTTTTCAGTTTTCTTCCTTGTCTAGATAGGACAACATCTTAAAGTAACAGTGTACACCGATATGTGGACCTGCTCATAAATAATTTATCAATACTATTAGAATGTTTGCCAAATCGTTGGGTGGACATCTTGAAGCCATAAACAAATCAGATGGACACTGGATATTCTAGTGCTAATAGCTAACACACTAGGGGATACCCAATAAACTGGTAAGAAATCAAAGCAACTGGCAAAAAAAAATCTCATCTGTCAAAGACCAAAGATCATTTGACTGAGGGCATCTCATAGGGCCCATAGACATGAAAATGAATACCCAATCTGGACAGAATAGGCACCAGCTATATGTGGTCTATGGGTACAACCTGCTTTGTCCATTGTTATATCCAGTCCTTACATCACTAAGTTATATTTGGATCATTTTAGTTTACAAATTGTATGATGGATCTAGTTTCCAAGACTACATAAAAAGAACACCTTAGGTACAGTCCTTTCAGAGCTTTATGTTAATTAGGAGACTCTTCTTGTTTCCAATGAGTCAGGTGGATGTGGCTCACTTTTGCTGGCCCCTTGATTGACCTTTCATGAGAATGAGTTTACTTTGGTCAGGAGCCTCTGTCTCAGATCCTATCTTATTCGGGCAAATTGTTGTGGTTTTGTGAAGCCACAAAACAGATGTGAACAAATCGTAATAGGATATTATATACAGTGTCCTAAACTGATGCTAGTAGCAGTGAGCGGAACATGAAATACACTAGAAGGCATTGTAGATGAGACATAATTTATATATTCATAAGGAATTGCAAAATCCAGAACATCTCTCAAAATACAGTATTTGTCACATTACTACAGCTACTTGAAAACTGAAATTGGTTCATAGAAAAAAAGGGGAATTTCAGTCAGCACATCACAGTGCGCAGATGCACGTTGCTATGGCTAAATGCACAAGGAAAGGAAAATACATACAATGCAACGGCACACTGCTAACCAGATAAAGCACAAAATACCATAGAGATATGAAGTATTCTGGAGCTAATGCTATGCTTGTTTAGTAAATTACAGATTCTTGGCAAATATATTTTGTACAAAATTATCTGGGCCCGTCCACCAAATCGTCAGCTACTTGAAAACTGAAATTGGTTCATATTATACTTACCAGAGGCAATGTATTCTTTCCTAGTAGTAGAGACAGTAGGAGTGGATAATTACACCCCAGCAATGTACATGGGCAAAAAGGCAATGTTTTTATGAAATGGGTAAGGGTTACCCAGAGTTAATATGATGTACGATGCATTGGGAAATGCTATTGTAACATGTGTCTGAATTACTGGGTTGTGTACAGCAAATCTTGCTTATGGGGTTTGTTTAATCTCCTGATGAGCATTTCTATGCAATATCTTCTAGGTAACACTGAAATAGGATTGTATGGTTGCCTAGCAACAGGAACATAATTAAGTGGGTGACAACAGTGGATTACTTTACTCCTCAGAGAACATTGTTTCTTACAAAAGTAGATAAAGGGGTTGGCTCAGTAACAATGTTGGTGAAATATAGGATAAAGGGTATGCCATCAATTCCCCAGTTAACTAGTGGGGGTCTGGAAATCTAAATGATTGCTAAAATGAATTGGCATCACTAGGAAAGCGCTGTGCCCAAGGATTACAAGGGCCTCTACCAACTACCTTCAAATCTATCTATCTATCTATCTATCTATCTATCTATCTATCTACGGTATCTATCTATATCATCACTGTCTAGCTACTCCCTTAGTAGGCATTATTTATATCAGGGGTGTACTGTACAACCTGTTGCCTGCGATGCGATTCTGTGCAGTCCCAACCATCTAGACACAGAGTGGGCAAGTATTAATGGACCACTGTGCAGCTATCTTTGAGTTCCCATACATGAGGAGAATGGTGTCCTTTGACTTCAGAAATGAGTCTCTTTCTACTATAGTTTATATGAAAAGCTAAGCTGTTACCACTATACCCATCTTCCATGGAGACAACCACATGCATGCATGGTCTCCCATTCTCTGGAGCGCCAATAGGAAAGAAGGACACTCTCCATTCTCCCAATAGGTGAGAGTACTCGAAATGGAACCTGCATTGTTGATATGCTAGTGTGCCAGATGCTAATATTTTATAGCCAGGGGCTAAATGTTGCCCCCCTGAGGTCCACATACTGCAAGTTGATATTCCTTTTTCCATAGGAGCCATTTTTAATCTGCAACAGTTTTAATACATGGGTATAAATCCAATAATGACATTAATTGTTGGAAATGTATTGTAGTGCACAGGAGGGCTCTATGACTCTCTCCATTTATAATGTATGACTGACTAATATAACTTCACTAATCCCCTTGATCTCATTGTATTTGAAGCAATAAGCAACCCCCTGGAATGTTAATGCATTTGTCTCTAGCATTTTGTCAGTATGAAGACCCGAGTGCTCTCTGTCTCCAATTGTTGACTAGATTAAAGGGAACCTGTCACCTCCTGTAGCGAAAAAAAACTGTTAGCAGTACCTTAATCTGGTGGCCAGGGTGACGCTAAAGAAGGTCTTCATAAGGAGAAGAGATTCCTGTAAATAGAAGAAAGTGATCTTTTAATCGTGGTCAGAACGCTGACTTGACTTGGCTTGAAGTCAAGGGGGCAGCGGCTAGTCAAGCTAACCACTCCCCCTGGTTAACTTGAATGACAGTTGCCGTTTGGCCGGGGATCGCGTAATTCTCGCGCATGCGCGGTGCGCAATTTCTCCCTGCGCGATCCCGGCCCCGGCTCTTCACTTCTGCGGCGCTTTTGTCCCTACAGCGCATGCGCCGCAGAAGCAAGCGAGCTTAAGGTACTGCTAACAGTTTTTTTTCGCTACAGGAGGTGACAGGTTCCCTTTAAGTGTATACAATGTAAAAAAGTTTAGATTTATTTTAAGATATGAGATCACATGGTCCAAGTTCACTGTTATTTGCAGAGTAGTAGCCTTAAGCGTCTGAGTTCCAATATATCAGGAGGCTATGCCCCACTGGGATGTCATGTCCCCTGGGAGGTCCAGTTGCTCCCCAGATGGGTGCTACCCCTTGCCACATCATGCCCCACTTAGGTGTTGTTTCTGATACCAGCCTCTTGCATATGGATGTTCTGGTGCCTCCAATGGTTCAGACAGACTGCTAGGTCATTACCTTTTTCAGGAGCTAACCTCTGAGTACTCATAGTTATATACTGTGCATACAATGTGTATACTGTCAACTAGAGAGCAGTCTCTAGTTGCTGAACTTCCATTACCAGAGTGCAGTGCATTGTGGGAGCAATGTTTGTCTGCTTTGTGGGAAAAGATTCTGTAACATAGTAACATAGTAACATAGTTTGTAAGGCCGAAAAAAGACATCTGTCCATCCAGTTCAGCCTGTTTTCCTACAAGTTGATCCAGGGGAAGGCAAAAAAAAACCCTGTGAGGTAGAAGCCAATTTTCCTCATTTTAGGGGGAAAAATTCCTTCCCGACTCCAGTCAGGCAATCAGAATAACTCCCTGGATCAACGACCCATCTCTAGTAACTATAACCTATAATATTATTACCCTCCAGAAATACATCCAGGCCCTTCTTGAACTCTCTTAGTGAACTTACCATCACCACCTCCTCAGGCAGAGAGTTCCATAGTCTCACTGCTCTTGCCGTAAAGAATCCTCTTCTATGTAAAACTTGTAATATATACATTTAAATCATTTTTGTTCTGACGTCAACTGTACACGGAGAAGGTGTCATCAGTAACTGACTGCTAACACAGAATGCTATCAATCAGTGATAACACCTCCCCTGTGTACAACTATCAGTGACTGACAGCTATCTGTGTATACACACTTACACAGAGAATGCTATCAATCAGTGATAACACCTCCCCTGTGTACAACTATCAGTGACTGACAGCTATCTATGTATACACATTTACACAGAGAATGCTATCATTCAGTGATAACACCTTCCTGTGTACAACTATCAGTGACTGACAGCTATATCTGTATACACACTTACACAGAGATTGCTATCAATCAGTGATAACACCTTCCTGTGTACAACTATCAGTGACTGACAGCTATATCTGTATACACACTTACACAGAGATTGCTATCAATCAGTGATAACACCTTCCTGTGTACAACTATCGATGACTGATAGGTATCTATGTATACACACTTACACATAGAATGCTATCAATCACTGATAACACCTTCCCGTGTACAGCTATCAGTGACTGACAACTATCTCTGTATACATATTTAGACCGACAATGCTATCAATCACTGATAACACCTCCCCTGAGAACAGCTATCAGTGACTGACAGCTATCTCTGTATACACACTTATACAGACAATGCTATCAATCACTGATAACACCTCCCCCATGTACAACTATCAGTGACTGACAACTATCTCTGTATACACACTTATACAGACAATGCTATCAATCACTGATAACACCTCCCCCATGTACAGCTATCAGTGACTGACAGCTATCGCTGTATACTCACTTAGACCGACAATGCTATCAATCACTGATAACACCTCCCCTGAGAACAGCTATCAGTGACTGACAGCTATCTCTGTATACACACTTATACAGAAAATGCTATCAATCACTGATAACACATCCCCTATGTACAGCTATTAGTGACTGACAGCTATCTCTGTATGCATACTTATACAGAGAATGCTATTAATCACTGATAACACCTCCACCGTGTACAACTATAACTGACTGACAGCTATCTCTGTATACACAATAACACAGAATGCTATCAATCACTGATAACACCTCCCCTGTGTATAACTATCAGTGACTGACAGCTGTCTCTGTATACACACTTACACAGAGAATGCTATCAATTACTGATAACACCTCCCCTGTGTACAACTATCGGTGACTTACACAGAGAAGGCTTTCAATCACTAAAAACATCATGTAAGCTGACTCCTTTCACTCAAAGCCCTTAAGCTCCCTCTAGTGGTGGCTGCAAGCAGCCAGCATGTTATTCTTTTTATCTATCTACATATGCCAGAGATTTGGAGCTTTGTATCAGAAAAACAGAGCTTCCACAACTATAAATAAATTAAAGGGGTTTTCCAGCAGTACAATATTTCTGTTGTTTCCTCAGCATGTTTCCTCATCGATATCAGATTGGTGGGGGTGCAACTCCCGGTACCCCTGCTGATCAGCTGTTTGAAGAGGCCTCTCCACTCCAGTTATCATTGCGATCTCCTCACCCACATACAATCACAGAGTGGTACATGGTATTGCAGCCCAGGCCCATTCACTTGAATAGAACTGAGCGGCACACAGGCCATATGACTAATGAACATGGCGTCACTGGCCTAGTAACAGGCCTCTTCAAACAGCTGGTTTTTGGAAAGGGTGGTAATATTATTCTAATATTTTTCCATCTGTAAGTAAATGCACTAGTGAAGGGATCTATGGATTCTTCTTCGTTTCTGGTAGATGCTCCACTTTTGATTAACCAAATACCACAGTGTATCAACAGGAAATTACAAACACACCTACAGTCATGGCCAAAAGTTTTGAGAATGACACAAATATTATATTTTCACATGATCTGCTGCCCTCTGGTTTTTATGTGTTTGTCAGATGTTTTTATCACATACAGAAATATAATTGCAATCATATTATGAGTAACAAAAGCTTATATTGACAATTAGAATGAGTTAATGCAGCAAGTCAATATTTGCAGTGTTGCCCCTTCTTCTTCAGGACCTCTGCAATTCTCCCTGGCATGCTCTCAATCAACTTCTGTACCAAATCCTGACTGATAGCAGTCCATTCTTGCACAATCAATGCTTGCATTTTGTCAGAATTTGTAGGTTTTTGTTTGTTCACCCGTCTCTTGATGATTGACCACAAGTTCTCAATGGGATTAAGATCTGGGGAGTTTCCAGGCCATGGACCCAAAATCTCTATGTTTTGTTCCCTGAGCCATTTAGTTATCACCTTTGCTTTATGGCAAGGTGCTCCATCATGCTGGAAAAGGCATTGTTGATCGCCAAACTGCTCTTGGACGGTTGGGAGAAGTTGCTCTTGGAGGACATTCTGGTACCATTCTTTATTCATGGCTGTGTTTTTAGGCAAGACTGTGAGAGAGCCGATTCCCTTGGCTGAGAAGCAACCCCACACATGAATGGTTTCAGGATGCTTTACAGTTGGCATGAGACAAGACTGGTGGTAGCGCTCACCTCGTCTTCTCTGAATAAGCTGTTTTCCAGATGTCCCAAACAATCGAAAAGGGGATTCATCAGAGAAAATTACTTTACCCCAGTCCTCAGCAGTCCACTCCCTGTACCTTTTTGCAGAATATCAGTCTGTCCCTGATGTTTTTTCTGGAGAGATGTGGCTTCTTTGCTGCCCTCCTTGAGACCAGGCCTTGCTCCAAGAGTCTCCGCCTCACAGTGCGTGCAGATGCACTCACACCTGCCTGCTGCCATTCCTGAGCAAGCTCTGCACTGCTGGTAGCCCGATCCTGCAGCTGAAACACTTTTAAGAGATGGTCCTGGCGCTTGCTGGTCTTTCTTGGGCGCCCTGGAGCCTTTTTGGCAACAATGGAACCTCTCTCCTTGAAGTTCTTGATGATGCGATAGATTGTTGACTGAGGTGCAATCTTTCTAGCTGCGATACTCTTCCCTGTTAGGCCATTTTTGTGCAGTGCAATGATGACTGCACGTGTTTCTTTAGAGATAACCATGGTTAACAGAAGAGAAACAATGATGCCAAGCACCAGCCTCCTTTTAAAGTGTACAGTGGTGTCATTCTTACTTAATCATGACAGATTGATCTCCAGCCCTGTCCTCATCAACACCCACACCTGTGTTAATGGAGCAATCACTGAAACGATTTTAGCTGGTCCTTTTAAGGCAGGGCTGCAATGACGTTGAAATGTGTTTTGGGGGATAAAGTTCATTTTCTAGGCAAATATTGACTTTGCAAGTAATTGCTGTTAAGCTGATCACTCTTTATAACATTCTGGAGTATATGCAAATTGCCATTATAAAAACTGAAGCAGTAGACTTTGTAAAAATTAATATTTGTATCATTCTCAAAACTTTTGGCCATGACTGTATATGTAGCTTCATATGGACAAGCAGTCAGGTGCAGAAGCTGCATCTGCTACTGATTTCTAATTAGCTTTTGCTGTCAGGTTCATTGCTGGAAATATTCATTGTTGCTTAGCAAATTCGACATGCCTGGAATACTGTGGACCTTGCACCTCGTAATAGAATGAAGTCATCGGTTTAGCTGAAATCTCAGTTCTGCTTTAAAATGCGTCTTTTGTCTACACTGCAGAAACTCGTCATCCACAGGTTCCTAGATACCTGATAATCTGCATAAATAATTCTTCTACCAACAAACAATATTGGTACGAGAGCCTCTTCTTCTGTTTCTCTTCTTCAATAATATAGAGGGTCTCTTACCCCTAATTACTAATGTTGTGAACATATCATATATACCCATTGATGAAATTTGGTGGCATTCACACTCAGTGAGGGCTCATGGAAATAGTGAAAAGATACCATTGATAAAATTGAGCGTTCTGCCAAGTGTACTATACCTTTATTAAAGTTTATGCCCTGTTTAAGGAATACAGGGGTCATTCATGAACATATATGCCAGTTTTGTGGCATATATCTTGCGCAGATTCTGCCCCATGCCCTGTTGCGTCAGAATCTGCGACTTCTTTCCTGCTCACGCCAGGTCTAAAAAGGGAACGTGACGCAGGCTGGGGACGGGCCTGCATGCCCATCTCATTCATCATTTTCTACGCCTGTTTTAGGCATAGAAAATAGTCTTCCTAGCTGTCTTACATTTAGAATCAGATGTCTGGCACCTCTCCATAACTTCGCTGATTCACAGCCAGCGCAGATGCTTATTAAGACTGGCGTTTTAGACATTAATAAATGTGCCCCTACTTTCATAATGTATGTGATGAGCGAACATGTTCGGCCGAATAGTGTATTCGGCCGAACACCGCGTGTGCTCGAGCACCATACTCGAGTCCCCTCCCCACACACTAATTAGCCAATTAGCATGCGGGAAGGTACTGGCATTCACTGTAATGCCAGTAACCATGTTAGCTACTGGCATTACACTGATTGGCTGGCTGGGAACGCGTCATCGGGTGCTATAAAGGTTACATGTGACCGGCTCATACTGAGCCAGGGAGAGCTGCTGCAAGCAGGGACAGATAGAGTAGGGACAGAAGAACGCTAGGCAGGGATAGAATTTGCTCAGAAAAGACCCAAAAGCCCTTTTAAGGGCTATTATATCTTGCTGGCAAACATTTTTTTTATTTTGGGGGTGTTAAAAATAGCGCTAGGTGGCTTGCCATTAACGCCACCTGTGCAGCTGCTGCATGCTGTATGATACTCTCTGTATACTATATACCTGACATCCTTTGCTATTATTTCTGCTGTTAAGCTCGCAGTACCTTTTTTGCGTCTTGCTGTATAACATTTGCGCAAGGAGGGACTTATAGTGTAGGGATAGGATTTGGCTAGGCAGGGCTAGTATTTCTGTTCAAAAGACACAAAAGTCCATTGTTATATCTGGCTGCATTTTTTTTTCTTTTGGGGCAAAAAGAACGCAAGTGTGCCTGACACTACCAGCACGCGTACAGCGTGTGTATTAGAACCTTTCAAAAGTCTATATACTTGACATCCGTTGGTATTTTTTCTACCGTTAATTTAGGCCGTTGTTCCTCATTTGCGGCTGCTCTATAATGATTGCGCATTCTAAATATTTGACATTCGGTGAAATTTTTCTGATCTTACACTTAATAAAAATCTGCACTACTGTACTTGTGACAAAGTTGCATATATAATATATTGCAATATCATATATTGCATATAATATGCGCAAGGCGAGCAATAAGGGACGGGGAAGTGGGCGTGCTGCTGACGCAGAGGCGATGGCTCTGGGCGCAGTGAAACTGTGCCTGCTGGCAGAGCCCAAGATACAGTCATCCAAAACTCCTAGCTTCATGTCACAGTTTGCAGGGCGGCGCAAGACACAACTCTTGTCGCCACACCAGTGCGAGCAGGTAGTCGGTTGGATTTCAGCTGATAATGCTTCCAGTCGGTTAAGCACCACCCTCTCTTCCACAAAGTCCAGTAGCCAAGAGTCTGGGCAACCGCATCCTCACCCTGATTCTCCTTCCTCCCATCATGCAGAGTCTGGCAAAGAACTAATCCCACATTCGGATATTCCGAGGAGCTTTTTTCATCACCGTTCCTTGGCTGGGGCCCCTCACCAAGGCCACTTGAAGTGGGACATGAGGAGATATTGTGCCCTGTTTCCCAACCTATTGAGCAAACACAGTCTGAAGAAGATGGCGGTGGGGAACGGCAAGTAGCGTCTCACGAGGTGCATGATGATGATGAGACACAGTTGCCAATAAGTCAAGGGCAACTAGTGCCTCAAGAGGTTGTTGATGAGGATGAGATGCAGTTAAGTCAGATTCTTGTTAGCTCACCATGTGAGGAGGAGGAACCGAGTGAGGAAGTGGAAGAGGTGGTGGACGATGAAATTGCTGACCCAACTTGGGAAGGTGGCAAGCCGAGCGAGGACAGCAGTACAGAGGGGGAGGGATCCGCAGCACCGCAACAGGCTGGAAGAGGCAGTGGGGTGGCAAAAGGGACAAGGCAGTCCACGCCAACCAGGCCCGCAACTGTTCCCCGGAGCAGCCCCTTGCAGCAAGCTCCCTTGCCAAGGGTTAGGTGTTCTGCAGTTTGGCGTTTTTTTTTAGGAAAGTGCTGACGATAAACGGATTGTAATTTGCAACCTGTGCCATACCAAGATGAGCAGGGGCGTAAACACCAGCAACCTGACCACCACCAGCATGATCCGCCACAAGCACCCTAAAAGGTGGGCCAAACGCCTTGGTCCACAATCTGGGTCTGCAGGTCACAGGCCATAGCTCTAAACGCGCAGCTTTCTAAATTGCTGGCCCTGGAAATGTTGTCGTTTAGGCTGGTGGACACCGAGGCTTTTCGCAGCCTGATGGCGGCAGCTGTCCCTCATTACGCAGTCCCCAGCCGCCACTATTTATCCCGGTGTGCCATCCCCGCCTTACACCAGCATATGTCCAGAAACATAACCCATGTCCTGACCAAAGCAGTTACTGGCAAGGTCCACTTAACAACTGACACATGGACAAGTGCTTCTGGCCAGGGATGCTACATTTCCCTGACAGTACACTGGGTGAATGTTGTGGAGGCTGGGAGCGAGTCGTATCCTGAGATGGCACAGGTGCTACCCATGCTGAGGATTGCGAGCCCTACTTCCATCCGGATTTCCGCAACCACCTACAGTAGCGGCTGCAACCCCTCCTTCTCTTCCTCCACCTCCTCCTCCACTTCCCATGCAGAATTGCCATCTTGCAGCACCAGTCAGACTTCTGTCAATAGCTGGAAGCAGTGTAGCATAGCAGTCGGTAAGCGGCAACAGGCCATGCTGAAGCTTATTTGCCTAGGTGACAAACAGCACACCGCCGCAGAGCTGTGGCAGGGCATAAGGGAGCAGGCTGAGCTGTGGCTCTCGTCAGTCAACCTGCAGCCAGGCATGGTTGTATCTGATAACAGCCGCAACTTGGTGGCGGCTTTGGAGCTGGCCAACCTCACACACATACTATGCTTGGCCCATGTCTTCAACTTAGTGGTTCAGCGGTTTCTGAAAACCTATCCCAATTTGTCTCAGCTACTGGTGAAGGTGCGTCGCCTGTGTGCCCATTTCCGCAAGTGACCTACAGCTTCAGCTGGCCTGGCAACGCTGCAGCAGCGCTTGCGGTTGCCAGCTCACCAACTGCTGTGCAACCTGAGCAAGCACTGGAATTCCACCTTCCACATGTTGGGCAGGCTTTGTGAGCAGCAGAGGGCAGTAGTAGAATACCAGCTGCAACAAGGTCGGTGCCTTTCTAGTCAGCTTCCGCTTTTCACAAGCGACTAATGGGCATTGATGTCTGACCTCTATGAGGTTTTGCTCAACTTTGATGAATCTACACAGACGGTGAGCGGCGATAATGCAATTATCAGCGTAACCATCCCACTTCTGTGTCTACTAAAAAGCTCATTGCTCACAATAAAGGCCAACGCTCTGCGTGTGGAAGAGGCGGAAATGGGGGAAGACCCTACACAGGGTGAGAACCTGACCACCCTTGGTTCATCTTCTCAGCGCGAATTGGAGGAGCAGGACATGGTTGCCACCGCTACACAGGATAGCCATACCACGTTTACACCATCTCATCGGCATGGATGGGCCAAAGAGGAGGAAGAGGACGAGGAGGATATTGAGAGTCATCCTCCTGGTGGGGAGAGTGAAGCCTTGTCTGTTGGGACTCTGGACACATGGCTGACTTTATGCTGTCTTTCCCAT
Organism: Rhinella marina; assembly: GCA_900303285.1. Lineage (NCBI taxonomy): Eukaryota > Metazoa > Chordata > Amphibia > Anura > Bufonidae > Rhinella > Rhinella marina. The sequence continues at coordinate 16,452 of ONZH01007916.1, read as the reverse complement.
GACCCTCGCGTTATACACATATTAGCCAACACCGATTACTGGTTGTTCACCCTTCTCGACCCCCGCTATGAAGAGAACTTCTCATCTTTAATTTCTGTGGTGGAGAGGACAAGTAAAATGTTGCAATACCAGAAGGCCCTTGTCGAAAAATTGCTCCAAAAACTTCCATCTGACAACGCTGGCGGCAGAGTATGTAGTAACTTGGGCACCCGAGTAGGGGAGACGAGGGGAAAATGCAGCAGTTCTAACAGAGGCAGGGCGACACTCTCCAAGGCCTGGGACAGTTTCATGACACCCCGCCAGCACCCTCACCCTGATGAGCGGCCTAGTGTCACAAGGAGGGAAAAGTTTTGGAAGAAGGTAAAGGAGTACCTAGCTGACCGTGTCAACGTCCTCAGTGATCCCTCTGTGCCTTATAATTATTGAGTGTCTAAGCTAGACACGTGGCATGAACTGGTGCTCTACGCCTTGGAGGTGCTGGCCTGCCCTGCCGCCAGCGTTTTGTCTGAGCGGGTATTTAGTGCCGCTGGGGGCATAATTACTGTTAAGCGCATTTGCCTGTCAACTGAAAATGCTGACAGGTTGACGCTTATCAAAATGAACAATGCCTGGATTGCCCCTGACTTCTCTACCCCACCAGAGGAAAGCGGCTTAACATGAAGGAACCTTAAATGTGGCTTTTAGGCTGTATTGAATACACTGTATTCCCATGTACCCCTTCCTCTTCTCGTCCTCTTCCTCTTCCTCCTCATCCTCAATCATATGAAACTGCTTAGGCTGCCCTCGAAGTTCACCAGCTGGGCCTGCACCATAATTTTTTAGACGGTCAGCTTACCAGCTGGGCCAGAACCATAATTTTTTACACGGTCAGCTCACCAGCTGGCCCTGCACCATAATTTTTTACACGGTCAGCTCTGCTGAATGTCAACCATAACTTTTTACATGGTCAGCTCTGCTGCATGTCACCCATAATTTTTTACACGGTCAGCTCTGCTGCATGTCAACCATAATTTTTTACACTGTCAGCTCTGCTGCATGTCACCCATAACTTTTTACACGGTCAGCTCTGCTGCATGTCAACCATAATTTTTTAACACACTCAGCTCTGCTGAATGTCAACCATAACTTTTTACATGGTCAGCTCTGCTGCATGTCACCCATAATTTTTTACACGGTCAGCTCTGCTGCATGTCAACCATAATTTTTTACACTGTCAGCTCTGCTGCATGTCACCCATAACTTTTTACACGGTCAGCTCTGCTACATGTCAACCATAATTTTAACACGTTCAGCTCTGCTGCATATCAACCATAATTTTTTACACGGTCAGCTCTGCTACATGTCAACCATAATTTTTTTTACACGTTCAGCTCTGCTGCATGTCAACCATAATTTTTAACACGTTCAGCTCAGCAGCAGCACGTCACCCTTATTGTTTTTGAGTATCAGCAGCAGGCCATCAATCCGAATTTTTCAAGGGTGTGTCTGATGCACTTTATGTGTAATAAAGGGGGTATTGGAGTGCCTGTTCCTTGTAATTTTTGGCAGCCCTTTCCCTTAGTGCATAGGCTTTATAAGTGTAGGAGTCCCACAATTATACCACAATGTGAATGAGGCCCTCCTTTAAGTGATATACCAGTTGTATTGGAGTGCCTCATCCGTGTAATTTTTGGCAGCACTTGCGCTTAACGTACAAGTAAATATATGTTTCCTAACAATATTTCCTCTAAAATCGATGTTATCTTGGGTTTTGGGGGGTATTTTTGTCATTCCGTAAAAGTGGCGTAATAGTCGGACATCATCGTTAATAGCAGCGACTTTGGTGTCCAAGGTGAATCCAGACATCCTCCCCATGCTGTTCCCTAACCATTTCAGTGGAGTTTCCACCATTTTCTCACATTTCCCTATCAACCAGACACCGTCCCCTCTGCAGAGCAGGGGGTGCCTAGTCTTCTCCCACAGACTTCCATTATATTCGGGTGCTTGGCCGAGCACTCGAGCACCACCTAGTGTTCGACCAGAGCACTCGGGGTGCTCGATCATCACTAATAAATTATAATTTAGGATGCCAACACTAGGGGGAGCTAATTTTAGATTTATACAGTTAGCACATGATGGGGCTTTAGAAATCTGTATGCATCCAGCTCCCTTAAGCTGCAGATAGCTGCAATGATAATGCCATGACAAGCAGGAGAAGCAATTCAGTACCAGGCCCTTATAGACATTGAGTGTCCTGTCTTTATGGTAAGTAATGTGTCCATTCATGTGATTTAGTCATGATACTATTGTAGAAAAGTTATCAAGTAGTTTATGAATTTAAAAATCTTCCAATTTAAACATAGTAGAAAATTATTTTTTTTCCCAAAAACCAACAAAAGGGCATACATTACAATTGTGAATGTACATTTTTATGTCCGATGTATTAATAATAGCATAATTAAAGGAAATGGAAAGCGGGGGTGACAATAACATTAATGCTATGGTCTGCTGGCAGTAACAGTAATCTGCGGTTTCATATTTCTTCATTCTGTTCCTGTTAATAAAACATTCTATGTTGGGCAGTGTTTCCAGATTATACAAATAACCAGCAGAAGGAAAATTACCGGACGCAGAAAATCAGCCGCACAGGACATCAAATTGCTGTTTATAGGAACCTAACTTGTCTTCGTTGTCATCACACTGCAGCATGTCAAAGACAGGCAATACCTGGTGGCCGACTGGGGATTTCCTGCAAAAAAAATGGCTGCATGTCACAAGGTGCTGAGAGGGAATGGATTTACAGTAAAATGAGGTGTTAATTTTTTTATAAGAAAAACAGAAACTGCCACATTTGATTATAGACTCGGATAGGGTAATGAGGCTCATCAGCAGTACATGGAAATAAATGGAGCTGAGTTGCAGTACCACACATAACCTGCGGACAGGTATGGTGCTTTGCCAGGAAGAAAGAGATACTGATATTAAAAGGTGTTTTCCATGACTTTTTTACATCAGTGTCTGATCGGTTAGGGTCCAACACACGCTGCAGCACTGCTGCCTTCTTTCAGATCACCAAGAACAGCGCCATGAGTTGTACAGTGGCTATACTTGGTATGGCAGCTCAGCCCCATTCACTTCAATGGGGCTGAGCTGTGCCCAGGCCATGTGACCAATAAATGTGACGTCACATGGCCTAGGCTAAGCTGTGAGAAGGCCTTGGCGCTACTGCAGGCACCATTGCCTTCTCAAACAGCGGATTGGTTGGGGTCCTGGGTGTCAGACCCCCTCCAGTCAGATACCAATGACCTATCCAAAGGATATCAGTCCATCAGTATAAAAACCCCTTTAAAATGATAGCCACTCTGGAGGGGCTGAATTATTAAAGTTTACAAAATTAGAAAAAAAAGTGTCTGATTCTTTTCCCCCAAACTTTGGGTTGTATTTGGTATTGCAGTTCCACTTTATGAAATGAATGAGGGGTGAGCCACAATACCTGGCATTCTGGACAAGCTATTCTGGATTTTCGGATGATGAAATAAAAAATGTCAAAAAGACAACATAATTGGTCACCCATTTGGTCTTTAGCTTCTAGATACAGTGGTCCCTCAAGTTACAATATTAATTGGTTGCAGGAGGACCATTGTATGTTGAAACCATTGTAAATAGAGTAATCGGTTCCAAAGACCCAAAATGTCATCTAAGATAAGAGAAAATGGTGATTTAAGAAAAATAAGCAGATAACTAAGACTGATAAAACAAGTCCTTACATATAACAGTTGGGAATAGCTGCTAACTGGAAAATAATCCAGCTATTTTACCAGAGAAGTGACCTTGAGTGGTTGGATCTCAGTCTGAGACATTGTATGTTGAGTCTGGTTTCAACTTACGATGGGTCAGAAAAGACCATTGTATGCTGGAAATATTGTATCCTCAGGCCATTGTATCTTGAGGGATCACTGTATATGAGATTCATGAATATACTTAAAAGGAATGTAGAATAAATAAAAAAAAACTGCCTTTTGTTTAAATCAAGTTTTTACGTTACACATATTTTTAAAATTATTTTCATGCAGTTTCACATTGGCCACTAGGTCTAAATATCTTAAGAATTCCTGTTCTTTGAAAGCAGCCAAAAAGGTTATAGACACAATAGACTGGAGGGGACTTCATTAACTTTTATGGGAGAATTTTCTTCTGTGACCTGTAAAAGAGTTCAGGAGGGACTAGATAAGCCGCAGGGACAGACTAGCCATAGACCCTACAGGGAAATTTCCCGGTGGCCCATGCCCAAAGGGCCTCCTAAACCCTCCTCTTGGCCAAAAGCCAAGTACAAAAAGATCTGATGCTCTGAGCAATAATTAATTTAGGCAGTATTTTGTGGTGCACTGTGGTATCTGGGGCCGCTTTTAGTTTTTTTTTCCAAGCCCACTTTAGGTTCCCAGTCCGCCCCTGATAAGCTGTGATATCATCTACTGTGAATGGTAGATCCTGTGTCATCTATACAAAGATGATATCCAGGGTCGTAGCTAAAGGCTCATGGGCCCTGGTGCAAGAGTTCAGCTTGGGGACCCCCCTTCCCTCAGCACTGGTGCACCTAGCTTTTCTGCCGGCCAAGTCAAAAATTGAACCCCCCCCATGCCAAATTCTCACCCTAACCTTTTCCCTCCTAACATTACGTATATCATTACAGAACATACAGGGTAAGGCTACATTCACACCACAGCTGTTTTTGCGGCCTCCGATTTGCATATTTTGCGGCTCAGATGCGGACCCATTCACTTAAATGAACACTGTGTGCTGTCCGCATCTGTATGTCCATTCCTATTTTTGTCCGTTTTGCGGACAAAGATAGGCATTGTTACAGTGGATCCACAAAAAATATGGATGCCATACGGAACATCATCCGTTTTTTTTGCGGATCCGCAATTTGCAGACTGCAAAACACAACATTCGTGTGAATGTAGCCTAATACAGCGCCTCATACCTCTTACATCCAGTGACATCTCCTCTGATGTAGATCTTCTCTTCCCTCATCTTCTCCTTTCAGACCAGACCGACATTTTTCAGCCATTTCTCATCTCTGCAGTTTGACAGAAAAAATTCTTAGTTTATTACTTTTCCATCATCCTCCCGTCTTCTGGACAAATCATTCTACCACCCCCAGTACTGTGCCACTAGTACCACACAGATAGTGCCCTTCAATAATTATTGGCACACAGTGTCCTAAAATAACTGCGCCCAGCAAATAGTGTCCTTGACAGTAATAGTGTAAGCATAACGTCCCCCCAGTGCCAGTAAGTAATGCCCCCCAGTGCCCCCATGTGCCAGTAAGAAATGCCCCCATGTGCCAGTAACAAATGCCCCCCAGTGCCAGTAACAAATGCCCCCCCCCAGTGCCAGTAACAAATGCCCCCATGTTCCAGTAAGAAATGCCCCTAGTGCCCCCATGTGCCAGTAAGAAATGCCCCTAGTGCCTCCAAGTGCCAGTAAGAAATGCCCTCAGTACCCACATGTGCCAGTAACAAATGCCCCCAGTGCACCCATGTGTAGTAACAAATGCCCCCAATAGAGCTCTGGTCCGTGATTGCACCAATAAAAAAAAATAAACACTTATACTTATCTCCATTTAGCTGGCAGCGATGCAATGCAGGCCTCTTCCGGCCTGTGTCCCGCGCTGTACGGCTCAACGGCTCAGGCGTCGTGATGACGTCATCGCGCTGCCTGAGCCGGCCTCTGATAGGCTGCAGGCCTGGTGCCTGTAGCCTATCAGAGGAACGGGCAGGGTAGATGCCTCTCCCTCCCCTGTCCCACAGCACAGGCTTCTGTTTTGCCATCCAGAGGACGGCGATACAGATGACTATGGAGATGAGCGCTTCCACAATGGAAGTGCTTATCTCCGTCTGCCCCGCCGCCGTTGCCCCCCAACTGTGACCAGGGCCGTGCCGCACCTTGCCTAATTGGCAGTGCGGCCCTGTAAATGGCAACTGCGACCGCTGCCCCTATAGCTGATGATATCTGTCATTGTAATCCTGCCTGTGATGATAATGCGATGGTGGCTACTAAAATGTACAGAACAGGAAGTCTCAAAATATTATTAGGCTTAGTGGATGGTAGATGACAGTATGGTTTTTTGTAGATATATTTAGTGACAAGATAAATCAAATAAAAAATCTAAATTCTAAAAATATGTTTAACATAAAAACTCGATTTAAATAAAAAGCCATCTTCTGATGAAACACTGTGTGTTCATGTTCAGAAACAGTATGTGAATGGGTTTTGCAGAATGATATTCACAAGCATTATTCTGCAAATGTAATGCAGATTTTTTTTTTGCTAGATCTGCACCACTATTCTCCCACATCTAAACATGGCCTGAGATGTAGACATATGCATAGATCTTGATCGGATTTGTTTGGCACATGCATCGAACAGGAATCCAGCATAATGTAAATAGTCCCTCTCCCTAGTGTATCTGAAGATAGAATTACCAGAAGTCAACACATTTCTTCCTCTACATGAAGCCTTAATAGTGGGAAGGGGTATGCGTTATTAAGGTTCTATGCATTGACAATCTACTTTTTTTTTTTTTTTTTGTCTACTTAAGTCAATGGGCTATCTACGTAATGCATGAATTGTGTCAGAGACACAATTTATTATGGAGGTACTAATAAGGAACCGCACACTAATAACTCTAAATTCCCTAGCACGGTAATTAAAAGTTGGTTTTATGAATTAGGCAAGCCTTTTAATAAGCTTTGCAAATGACATGTTTCACAGATGTTTGTTGCAGATTCTTAAAAACAGTGGCCCCAGATTTATGAATGTGTCTGCTAGGAAACATCAAAAAAATAGCAAAAATTGGCACACTTTTTTTCCAGCTTGTTAAAAAGGGCGCAGAGCTTAGATGGAAAAGGATGGGGCCTGAGATGCACTGTGTTGCACCAAAATTATATCACAATTCTGTCGTAAAATTCTGTCTCAAAGTAAGCCAACCAATAGTATATATAGAGTCAGACAAAAGTGTCTGTCCCTGCACCAGATTAAAGGTGGACTTACGGTACATGTACCAATGAGCAGCAGATTGGCAGGAAGGAATTTCTGGCCAGAAACAATAATTTAGGTGCCTGCATGAATGACAGTTTCACCCGATGTATGAGCGATCTGCACCTTTAGAAGGGCAGACTGTCAGAAACGAGAGTTCGCAGGAATGCTCATTCCCAATAATCTGCCCGATTATCTGCACATCTTTATCCACTTTTAGGTCCTATTCACAGCAATCAATGATTTCCATCAGAAATTGTGAGCCAAAACCAGGTGTGCGTCAAAAGCACAAAACAGGTGCAAATCTTTCCATTATACGATATCTCTGTCTAACCTCTACTCTTGGTTTTGGCTTACAATCACTGATGTAAATCACTGACCAAACAATGATTTAACAGTTAATTAGGGCTGAGCCTAAATTGACGGAGCCTTTGTAATAAATATAACTAGACTTTAGGCTGAAAAATCCATTGGTGTTTTGTAGAACAAATTTTAAAATAGACTGTGCCATTTTGTAAATTTGTGGTAAAAATTGGTTTCAAACCCAGCAGACCATCCAAAAAAGGCAAAAAGTTGGATACTTTTTGATACATTACCGCCTAAGTTTACGCCATCTATAGAATTAATAAAATTTGGTCCAGTATGTTCAGTGGATATTGTATTTATAACATGATAGTAGAGATTAGCAAATCTATTCGCCGCTTCGTAGATTCGTATCGAAACTTGGAAATTTTCAGCTGCGAAGCGAATCCGAATTTCTTTAGATTCGCTTCGTATTATTCGTAAATCTTCGCAAAATTTAACACGCTAATGATACGTTCGAAAAGTATGAAACGTAAGAAACGTACTCATTCTGCGTGAGGCGGGACAATGACGATACGCCCACGCAAGAGTGGGAAAGTGAAGATACGCCCCCCTCAGAACTGGAAAAAACGAGCCTGGCCCACCGGGATCTAACTGTTTTGCACGTATAGGGAGTGAAGACTCCTCCCTCAGTACTCCACCCTCCTCTGAAGTCTGAACCAGTTTAGACCAGCGCTGACCTCAGAGCAAGAGGCAAGCATCATGGCTAAAAAACAGCTGCGTCCAAATTGGAACAAGATGTATTTTGGGGACGACTTACCTGAACCACCACCCGCTCAAGACATCAGGGTGTCACAACTCTGCCAGAGAAACCCAGCTTCAGTGTCTGTGTCTTCCTTACCACCTGCTGAGGTTGCTGTTGCTGTGACTCGTGAGGCGGCTGGAGCGTCTGCTGTGACTCGTGCGGCTAGAACGTCTGCTTTGGCTTGTGTGGCTGGAACTTCTGCTGTGGCTCGTGCGGCTGGAACGTCTGCTGTGGTTCATGCGGCTGGAGGGTCTGCTGTGGCTCGTGCGGCGGAGGAGGCTGGAGCGTTCACTTCGCCGCCCAGGAGGAGATCCACCCCTTCCATACACCAGAACCCAATTGTTCCACCATCTGTGATGGCCCATGCACTGACCCTCTGGGAATATAAAACTGCAGTGGAGGACTGGGTCATACAGGTACTCGACCACCCTAGGCCGGGAGATCCTTCATTGGAACGCCAAAAGGGAACTGTGCTTTGGTTTTCCGTTGGGAGAGGGTCTGGCTTCCTGCAGGATGACGAGGATGGAAAGGAATATTTTGTGGGCCGCAGGTCGGTGAAACGGCCGTACCTGCCACAACATCGTCATAGCCTGTACGTGGGGGATCAGGTGGAGTGCACCCCCATGGCGTCCCTGAAAGGCCCATTTGCGACCGGGGTTACCCTCCTTTCAAAGCCTCGGGTGCCTACAACGGAACCAGAAGTGTGGCCGGATGAACCAGCAAGTCCAGGACACTTGCGCTGCCTGCAGAAGTTCCCAGATGGCATCCTCCAGTTCAGGGAAAAGCCATAGCCTTAGCCTCTGATTCCTGGACTGCCAGCACCACCACCACCTCCACAGTCCTTACAGCTGGGTCAGCTGACCACGTTATCGTTCACCTTCCAATCCACGGTGGTCCACCAATACCAGCTGCCATGGAAGATGAAGCCAGCAGAAGCCGGGGAAGCTGGGGCTTCTTTCCTGGATTTCCTTACCCCTGCTGTCCCAGCAGGAGCATCCGTAAAAGCGAAAATGGCTGCAGCGTGTGTCACCACCACCCGGACCCCGTCAAGTTCAGTAAGAAGAGGGCTCTGGAGTTCCACCACCGCAGCGAGCATGGCCTACAAGAGGCAGGAACGTCCTCTGAGGAGCTTCAGCAGCAGCTCGAGCAAGGAGGACTTCAGGTCCCTCATATGAGGAACCCAACTACTGGCAGTGTCAAGGACACTGCAGGAGGACCTATGGGAGCCAAACCATGGACTGCACCTGACGGGTGAGATGCTAGTTGGCAGTTGTTTTTGTTTAGTTTGTGTTGCCCCCGTTTGACTCTCACCCAGATGGGCATGGCTGTCAGGACTCCCCTCATTCTGCAGAAAATTCCCTGTTGCGCGGAACTGCGCCTATTTTCCTTTTTACCCCCTTCTCAGGTTATTTGGGAGCCCCCTTTGCAAAAAGGGTTCTCTATTTGCTGCTATTCTCTATTATCCATGTGGATTACACATTATCTGTTTGGATTACAATTTTACCTCACGTGGATTACAATTGAATTTTGGAATATGTGTTCCAGACAGACAGTGTTTTATCATGCCAACTAGGAGCCATAAGGAGAGACTCTAACGTATATCTGAGCCTTTTATGCTTGCAAATCTGAAATTGATTGCACTAAAATGTTTGCATCTTTGCTGTATTTTAGCTACACTGTTTTTAATGGTTCAGCACTTTAGCCCATTGTGTGTATTCTTTTTCTGGCACTGCAATGTGTCCTATTATGCACTTATTGTACGGTATTTTTAGTAAATTATTCACTTATTGATAGCTAGCAGCAGTGAGCACCTTATTTATTGTATGCCGCGGCCTAGCCTCGTGCGCATGACGCATTCGCGCATCAATAGTACGCTACGGATTCGTACGCACTTTTGTACGCTAATGCTTACGTATTGCGTACTTTTAACTACGCTGACTGCGCTACGTAATTTGGGCAGGAATGTTCGCAAAAAAACGTGTAGTTTTTTTTTTACGTGGATTCGACTAATAAGTTCGTTTAAATTCGAATCTTGTCAGAAATTCGGCGAATATTCGGCCAAGCAAATTTTGAATGATTCGCTCATCTCTACATGATAGTTTATAGAAATGTGACAAAGGTTCAGTTTATAGTTAATAAATGATACACAATAATAAAGACAAAAAAAATGACTACAGTACATTATGTTACATTATGTTACAGATCTACGGTACGTGTACCCTCACTCCCGGAGGCTCCAGAATGGGGTCAGACATCCATGTATACAGTATGTATAAGCCAAGTCAGGTGGCAGTCTGTATCTTGTGCTGATGTGTTAGGCTACTTTCACACTAGCGTTTTAAAATTCCGGTATTGAGTTCCGTCATAGGGGCTCAATACCGGAATAAAACGCTTCAGTTTTGTCCCCATTCATTGTCAATGGGGACAAAACTGAACTGAAGAAAACGGAATGCTCCTGAAAGCATTCCGTTCCGTCTTCAGACCGGAGAACAAACCGCAGCATGCTGCGGTTTGCTCTCCGGTCCAGGCATCCGCACCAAGACGGATCCGGAATGACCCCTAATGCAAGTAAATGGGGGTGGATCCGTCTGGTGTGACCATAATGGTAACCGGATCCGCCCTCCATTGACTTTCAATGGAGTCCATTACGGATCCGGCTACACATAGACACATACAGACATATACATAAACATACACACACATATAGACATACAAACACACATACATACTTACATGCTCCCGGCGGGTCTTCGGAGCGTCAGAGGGACAGGACGGCTCACACAGGTCACGATTCCCCACAGCTCCCTCTGCTGGGCGCCTGGTGGAATCGTCATCTGATGACGATTCCACCAGGCGCCCAGCAGAGGGCGCTGTGGGGAATCGTGACCTGTGTGAGCCGTCCTGTCCCTCTGACGCTCCGAAGACCTGCCGGGAGCATGTAAGTATGTATGTGTGTTTGTTTGTCTATATGTGTGTGTATGTTTATGTGTATGTATGTACTGTGTGACATGTGTGGGGCCGGAGCGCGGTTCCGGCTCCACACATGTCACTGCGGCAGGCCTGATCCGGCAGCACCCTTCACCTGCCGGATCAGGCCTGCCGCCAGTGTGAAAGTAGCCTTAAGAGATGCCAACTGTACTGCAAAACATAATTTTCACAGACACTTGAAGAATAACCAAACTTTCATAAAAAAAATATGTATATATATATATATATACAAGTGATCCCTTAAGTTACAATATTAATTGGTTCTGGGGCGACCATTGTAAGTTGAAACCATTGTAACTAGAGTTCATAACTCTATGGAAAATCAATTATTGGTTCCAAAGCCAAAATATGTCGTCTCAGAATAAGAAAAAGTAAAGTTTTAAGAAAAATAAGTAGATAACCAAGATACATAAGTAAAATAGACAGGAATAGATGCTGGAAGCTGTAAATGACTTTCTATGGTGATGCCAGGATCTTCTTCAGGGTCTTGAATAGTACATAGATGTACCAGAAATATAAAATAGAGTTGCCACTCAACTGATCTCTACAAAACATTTAAAGGGGTTGTCCAAGTTATAACAACTTTAGCTAATCTTGCTGGCAACCTACCAAAGTTAACTTTAGTAATTTACACTTACTATTTATTTTGCTGTCTTTCAACGCGGCCGATGCGGGTCACATGACCCCCGACGTCATCCACCCAGCTCCAGTGGTGACGTTTCGTGTACAGGCATCTCCTTGCTTGAGGGAGTGGCCAGGCTCTGTACACGAAACGTCAGAGCCTGGGTGCCCGCCTCCTCTCCGCTTCTGTCTGCTGGCAGGCTGCTGTAAGGGATCACGCATGCGCTATCCTGACAGTCCCGGCAGCCCTGTTACAAAGATTATTGCAGCGCAGTGTGCCCGGCGATCTATCTCCCCAAACAAGTAAATTCATCATTTGCATGGTTTTGCATGGGCACGGCTGCATGCTCACTGTTGCCAATGACTAGCTTCAGCTGCCACAAGCAGTACATTACTGCTAAAGCCAGTGATTGGCTGGAGTAGTGCATGTGACCATGCCTATGCTGCAGCAGATGTAAACACCACGCAGGGACCAAAACATGGACATGTGGGAGGCAGCATGGAGGAACTGAGCGGCAGAAAGCAGGTAAATATGAATCTTCCGTTTATGGAGGCAGGCTGGAAGAACTTGCAAAAAAATAATTATTCATGGAGAACCCCTTTAAGGTGGATTTACAATATATTGGCCGACTGAGAGAACAATTGTAGGGAAGGAAACGTTCCTTCCAGACAGTCAGCTGCTCATTCAGTAAAGGAGACCATGCATTTACATGCAGCAATCTCCTTCACTGTATGAGGATGGGGAAGATCGCTATAGCAATCCCTCGTCCTCATACAAAATCATGATTTCTGAGCAGCAGACCACTGTTTAGACACATGATGCTACTCAGAAGCCATGATCGGTGGTGCCTGCATGAACAACAGGATCGCCCAATGAACGAGTGTTTCACTTGTTCATCGGATGATCAGTGGCACATTTATATGGCCAGATGAACGAGAACAACCATTCGCAGGAATGGTCGTTCCTGATAATCTGAATGATTATTGCATGTCTAAATCCACCTTTAGTACCGCAGAGGAGCTATTAGATAGACAATAAAGGTATTTTATCAGTGAAATGGCCGTGTTGATTGGTTGGATCTGAGCCTGAGACATTGTACGTTGAGTCTAGTTTCAACTTACGATGGACCAGAAAAGACCATTGTGTGTTGAAAACATTGTATCCTGAGGCCATTGTATCTTGAGAGATCACTGTATACAGTATATATATAATACATATAGCTGCACAGAATACTGTCAGCTCTTTCCTCTTTCTCCTTCTCCTCTTTGCTCTGGTGACAATTTTTTACAGCACAGTGTGGGTCATGGGATTCCTGGTCTTCTGATAAAACAAGCAGAGCATAATGTTGGAACCCATTATAGCATAGTTTGTAAATCTGAAAAGAAAAACACGCTGTACCCCCATTCAGTTCAGTCTATTATCCTGCAAAGCCAATTATATAAGAAGGTCCCCTATTTACCATATGCCATTAATAACACTCGTCTCTTCTCATTTGGCAGAGGAGCATTTATGTCCCATCAGGCACCAGGGCCCAATGCATGCATCCTCTATTCTATATCTATCCCACCTGCCACTATTCTTGGCCTTGGTAGCCCAGGAAGTTACACCACCATTAAAATAGTTTTAATAATCCTGTTTACCCTCAAACACAGAGTTAGAAAAATCTATCTGGTTTCCTGTGTCATCTGTCAGCATCAAATTTTATTATGACTAATGTATTCTTGGAATCAAAACCCAGCTATGCAGAATGTGGCGGCAGCTTACTTCACGTAGGACTGTAGAATAAAGAATATTACAGTATATCTAGTGTTCTTCTTATTCATATATTACTACAAAAACATCTAAGGAATATACACTTAGGAATAGACACAGACATCATGTGCAGCAAATTTCTAGTTCTTAAAGGGAATCTGTCATGAGAACATGGTGTATAAACGACAGGCAACATGATATAGAGCAGGAAGAGTAGAGCAGAATGATATATAGTGCCTTGAAAAAGTATTCATATCCATTGAACTTTTCCACATTTTTTCATGTTACACCCACAAAATTTAAATGTATTTTATTGGGATTTTATGTGATAGACCAACACAAAGTACGAAGTATGTGTGAAGTGAAAAGAAAATGATACATGGTTTTCAACATTTTAAGAAATAAAACATCTGAAAAATGTGGATACCCCTAAATAAAATCCAGTGTGACCTACTGACCTCAGGTGACCTTTCACCTAATTAGTAAATAGAGTCCACCTGTGTGTAATTTATTGTCAGTGTAACTACAGCTGTTCTGTGAAGGCCTCAGAGGTTTATTAGAGAACATTAGTGATCAAACAGCATCATGAAAACCAAGGAACACACCAGACAGGTCAGGGATAAAGTTGTGGAGAAGTGTAAAGCAGGATTAAGTGATAATGAAATATCCCAAGCTCTGACCATCTCACGGAGCACTGTTCAATCCATCATCCAAAAATGGATGGAGTATGGAAACTGCAAACCTACCAAGACATGGTAGTCCACCTAAACTGACAGCCCAGGCAAGTAACACACTAATTAGAGAAGCAGCCAAGAGGCCCATGGTCACTCTGGAGGTGCCTCAGAGATCCACAGCTTAGGTGAGAGAATCTCTCCACAGGACAACTATTAGTCATGTACTCCACAAATCTGGCCTTTATGGAATCGTAGCAAGAAGAAAGCCATTTATAAAGCAAGCCATTTTGCCACAAGCCGGGTAGCAGACAAAGCAAATATGTGGAAGAAGGTGCTGTGGTCAGATAAGACCCAACTTTTTGGCCTAAATGCAAAATGCTATGTGTGGCAGAAAACTAACACTGCACATAACCTTGAACACACCATCCCCACAGTGAAACATGTTGGTGGCAGCAAAAAAAAAAAAGTGGATGAGTTCAAAGGGTATGCATACTTTTTTGAGGCACTGTATACAATAGTTGTGTGCCAAAGATTCAGTTTAACCTGTGATTTCGTGATTTTGTGAGGTCAAGGAGGCGGTCCTATCAGTGATTGACAGCCTTCCCTCTATGACTGTAATTACAGAGATAGCTGTCAATCACTGATAGGATTGCATCCTTTACTCCAAAGCATGCAACATGCAACACTGGTGTTGCAACTGGGATCAAGCCCAAAAGTGAAGGGGCACTTCCTCAGATTCTCAGGCGAGTGGCGCTTACTTGAAAAATCATTTTTCTTATGTCATGTGGTTGGGACTTGGGCCCTCCTCCACTTCTCCATGTGGCTAAAGTCAGTGCTTTGTCTGAGCAGCATCAGGATTTTGTATACACTGTGACAGAGACCTTGTGTGATGGGGTGCCCAGATATAACCCCACTGAGAAGTGGGGGAGGGCCAGAGTCCAGGTCATATAATGTGAGGAGAGTGCTGCTTCACGTAAGTGTCACTTGTCCAGGAATCTGAGACAAGCCCCTATCCCTCCTGGCCTGGTCACTTCCTTAAATGGTCCGGCAGTGATGCAAGCTGGAGCAAGATTTCAGGGAGCAGAGTCTGTGACATACTGGGCTGGCTTAAAGTGAAACGTGGGAGGACTGATAATGGCATTCTCCAGAGTACATGGGCACTTGCATTCAGGGAGGAAGCACTCCATTAGCATATATTTTCAAACTTTGTTTATTCGACATCAATTACACGGAAATAAGAAACAAAAGGTACAATCTGGTACCTGTCACCTACAGGGCAGTGATAACAGTTTAATATGCCTAAATTAGGTGACAGACTCAGTTTAAGCAATTATGCCACACAGTCAGGGGTGCACCACCAATGAGGCCAGGTGAGGCGATCAGGTAGGGGCAAGAGGGGAGCAGCGCGAGGGCCATGAGCGCTTTCATTGTGGCAAAGGGGTCAGGTTAAGAAATTTGCATGGGGGAAGGCGGCGACATTTCAGTTTTCCCCTCAGGCAGCAGAAACTGTACTGTGACATCGCTGTGTTTATTATCCCTGTACGGTGACATCACTGTGTTTATTATCTCTGTACTGTGACATCGCTGTGTTTATTATCCCTGTACAGTGACATCGCTGTGTTTATTATCCCTGTACAGTGACATCGCTGTGTTTGTTATCCCTGTACAGTGACATCACTGTGTTTATTATCCCTGTACGGTGACATCACTGTGTTTATTATCCCTGTACTGTGACATCACTGTGTTTATTATCCCTGTACAGTGACATCGCTGTGTTTATTATCCCTGTACAGTGACATTGCTGTATTTGTTATCCCTGTACAGTGACATCACTGTGTTTATTATTCCTGTACAGTGACATCACTGTGTTTGTTATCCCTGTACTGTGACATCACTGTGTTTATTATCCCTGTACAGTGACATCGCTGTGTTTATTATCTCTGTACTGTGACATCACTGTGTGTATTATCCCTGTACGGTGACATCACTGTATTTATTATCCCTGTACGGTGACATCGCTGTGTTTATTATGTCTGTACAGTGACATCGCTGTGTTTATTATCCCTGTACAGTGACATCACTGTGTTTATTATCCCTGTACGGTGACATCTCTGTGTTTATTATCCCTGTACAGTGACATTGCTGTGTGTATTATCCCAGTGCAGGAAGAGGTAAGTGGTCTGTGTTTGTGTGTTTGTTTTCTATTTTTCAGGGTCGTGAATGCAGAGGACTACGTCGGATTTGGTGGACTACGTCGGACCAGTTTTTTTTTTTAATAAAATGGTCAA
>ONZH01007915.1:0-133058 GCA_900303285.1 Rhinella marina | reverse complement strand
GTCAGCGCTAGGCGCAGGGACCCTGCCTCTTTCTATCCTCTCCCGGATGAATCACTGAGTTAAAGTCCCCCCCCCCCACAATCTTGAAGGGACACCCATCTGCCATCAGCTCGCCCTCCAATTCCCGGTAGAACCCAGAGTTAGTCGCGTTAGGACCGTAGATGTTATAAATGGTGAATTGCGTACCCTGAACCAGGAGGGATACTTGGACCCATCTGCCCTGATCATCTGCTTTAGACCCCAAAATCTGACATTGGAACTGCTTGTTAATCAATATAAGTCCCCCCGCCTTTCTGCCAACAGACGCCGAACCTAACACCTGGCCAACCCACAACTTTTTCATCCTATCAAAGTCCCCCACCCCCAGGTGAGTCTCCTGTAGCAGCGCAACATCAGGGTGCATCCTCTTAAGGTGCCGCAGCACCATCCATCTCTTATTGGGTGATTTCAGCCCTTTAGTATTCCATGAGACGATTTTCATACTGAGGTATACAGAAGATGCTAATGTGTTGGAATTGTTGAGGACCCCGCGTCACAGGGAGCAGGAAAAAGCACAATGCTGCTAAACTGGTACCATAACCATATAAAACCCCTACCGCCCCCCTTGGACCCCAACATTAATTCCCCCATTACCCTCCGCCACCCCGATCTCCTTACACATTTTCCGCTCTTCCTTTTTTCTGGGTCACCCTCCCCCTCCCCTCGCTATGTCCGCTGCATGTAACCACAGATCCCTCCGCGTCAGCTGTACTATGGTGAGCCCAAGGCCTATGAGGCCGTACATAAACTTGGTATATTGCGTAACTAATATAGGGCAAAGCCCACTCCTAAACCATATCAAACACTTGTCCCCAGGCTCTGCTATGCCCGATTCAGATTCCCTGCAAAGCCATCCTTATCCCCATCATCTAATTAATTAGAATAGTACATTACAATGTAATATAACTTCCACTGATCCACCGCCGGATTATATGGATCAATACCTGCCGGGTATAGAAATAGAACAGAAAACATATATTTAAGTACGAAAACCATGAAAACCAAAACCGGGGCAGGACCTTATCCGCGTCCCACCTCCCTGAATGTTATAGTCTGAAAGGATATATAACTGTAAACAGTCAGCGGTCCTCATCTCCCAATCGCCTCTGTTTGGGAGATCTCCTGTCTCTCGGCGCGATCTCCCACATCATCCTGTCAGACCCCTCCATAGGGCTGGAAGAGTTCCATTCAGGTCCTCGAGATGTCATCTCCGGCTGCTCCGAATCCTGATCCGATCGCGACGGTGATGGTCGTTCTCGTCGATTGTCCAGCGAAGAAACTCCTCCGCTGCTTTAGGGTCATGGTATGTAGTGACTGTGCCATCTTTGTGCGTCACCCACAGGTTGGCTGGGAATTGCAGCTGAAACTTTACTTGTTTCCGAAATAGGGCTGAGCACACCATGCTGAAGCTCTTTCTCTTTTTCGCCACCGCCGCAGAATAATCAGCGAAGAGCAAGATATTATGCCCCCTAAGTGTCAAGGGTGCTCTCCGGAGCCTGGTACGCCCTTAGTATGGCCTCCTTATCATTAAAGTCCAGGTAGCGCATGATGACCTGACGCGGTCTGGATTTCAGCCCCGGGTGTACATTATTGTCACCATCTTGCAGCTTAGAGGAGGGCGGGGGACCTACACGATGGGCCCTTTCCACTGTATGAAGACCCTCCAACCCCAGTGCTTGCGGGAGCTCCGATTCGCAAATAGCTTTCAAGGCCTGTGGCCTAATGGCCTCCGGTAGCCCCCCTAACCGCAGATTATTTCGGCTGGAGCGGTTCTCCAGATCTTCCAGGCGGTCCCTCAGGATAATATTTTGGGTGGAAAGCTCCTGAATTCGGTGATGAGCCTTGGCCGCGTCTTCTTCCACTGCTGCCACTCTATGCTCCAGCTCCTCAAATCGCTGGTCATGTTGCAAGATGGCGTCCTGTATTTGCTGAAGTGACGCCGACAGCGTCTTCGATAGAGTGTCTCTAATGTCGGGGGCCAGATATTTGGCTACCTCAATGGCTAGTCGCTTGTAATCCAGATCACCAGGCACGATGGTATAGTCGCTTGCCCGGTCGTTCTCCGTCTCTGCTGGCGTCTGGCTTACTGCCTCCGAATCAACTGTAGATTCCGGGCGGGAATCCGCCATCTTACTTAGCATGGCCTGTTCGTCCGAGGGTCTACGGCTGGATATCTTGCGGCTCCCGCTCCTCAAAAGATAACGGTCCATGGACCGAAAGATGCAGGTCAGCAAGAGGGATCTCTCCCACACCTCCAATCCCCCTTTAGAGTCAGAATGGACGGAGCGGTGCGCTGGTTAGCGAGGTGAGGGAGCGGAGCTACTTCACCCCGTGGCCATCAGCCCAGCGCCGGAACCGGAAGCAGGTCAGCCAGTTTCATAGGTACAAATCTACTGACAGCCTTTTAGGCCCCTTTCACACAAGCGAGTTTCCCATACAGGTGCAATGTGTGAATTGAATCCTGGCCCATTCATTTCAGTGGGGCTGTGTACATGAGCATTATTTTTCACACATAATCTCTGAGTTACATGAAAAATTGCAGCATGTTCTATATTCTGCATTTTTCACGCAGCCCCGGTCCCATAGCAGTGAATGTGGCTTCAATGAAAAATGCATTTTAAACTAATGGTTGCTAGGAGATTTATTCTTAAGTTTTTTTTTTTTTTGTTTTTTTTTCAGGCGTGTGGAAAATGTATCAAAACTGATAGCATCCACTTAAATTGCAGACAACACTAACTGCACTGAACAACCACTGAACACAATTATAGACAAAAACTGACTGAATTTGCGTGCAAAACCATCAGTTTTTTTCCCTTAGCAGATCTGGACACAGGCCTTAGGCCTCTTTCACACAATCGATACAGATTCTCTCAGGGTCTGTTCGGGGGAAAAACGGTGCTTTAGCACACAAATTCAGTCAGTTTTTGTCTATAATTGCGTTCAGTGTTTTTTTTGTTTTTTTTCTGCGCAGGTGCAATCAGTTTTTGATGTGTTTTTTTTCACACATTTGGAAAAAACCAAAAAAAAAAAACAAAACTGAAGAATAACTATGTACATCTCCTGGCAACCATAGGTGAAAAACGCATTCTATCCGGATACCTTCTGTTTATCTCACAAGCCCCATCCACTTCTGTGGGGCCAGGGCTGCATGAAAAATGTAGAATACAGAACATGCTGTGATTTTTCCTGAACACAGAGATGATGCATGTACACAGACCCATTAAAATGAATGGGTTGGGATTCAGTCCGGATGCTGTGTTTGCTCTACGCATCACACCCGGACGTAAAACTCGCTCGTGTGAAAGAGGCCTAATGCCAAGCAGTTACAGGGATGCAGACAGCTCCATACTGAAAGCATCTCCCAAGCTGGGTTCTAGGTGGAAGGGGTTTGTGCCTTTTGTAGATGTTTCCAAATGTTCGTCAGTCCTGAATCTCCTAAGCTCTACTTCCTAAAGTGTCCCAAATGTCAGTGTTCAAAGACCTTCAAAGGTAAATGAATACCTCTGATGCATCCATTTAATTACAAAAAGTGATGTGAAAGAGGTCTCCGCCTCCCTTAGAGTCCTCTGTTGCATACTTCTTTATTAAAAAAAAAAAAAAAAAAGACAAAACAGTACAACGTGTGTCAGTAAAATGAGACACTTTATCCATTGGGTGCCATTGGTGTCCGACGTGTCAGATCCATTTTTGGCTTCATGTGACTAAACAGAAGAACAGAGTACCCAGTGAGGATGTGAATGAAGCCGAATTGTGACATTATGTTCTTTTGGTTTGTTTAATGCCTCTTCTTTGTGTCTTATTTCTTTGTACTATTTTTTTTTAAATTTAACCAAGGAACAAAACTAATGTTCCACATAAGGGTGAGTTCTAACAGCAGTCACATGGATTCTGCACCTTAAATAAACACAGAAAACGCATACATTTTTCTCCCTGCTTTTAAAATTGTGAACTATCAAAAACCACATGGATTTTCAGATTCTGTGGAAACTCAGAGTGGGGTTCTCCAGGATTTACCAATTGATGACCTATCCTTAGGACAGGTCAACAAAATGAGATCAGCAGGGATCCTGTACCCCACATCCCCGTCAATCTGCTATTTGGCAGTATCTCTGGCACCATAACTACTCAGTTCTCTCTTTTATGTATTGGATGGAGTTGGTCACTGCAGTGCTGCCCAAATTGTAGGTATGGCTGTGTTTTGGGGAAGCTATCCTACATTGTGGTATGCTTGTTTTGAAAACTGTTTTTGGAAGTGACACACTGTCTTTAATATGTGCAGGTTTTAAAGCAGCATAAAAAAGGCATGAAAACTGCATCAAAAATGCAATAAAATCTGTGCTTGTGAGTATATTGGTGATGTTATTGCAGGTTTACATGGAAGGGATCTCTTGTCTAGGTGTGCCACAAAGTGGCGCTAGCAAGACAGTGCTCTTTCCTCGGGAGATACCTCTTTGTGTATTTTCCCATGGAGCATTGCTAATAAGTCTCAATACCATGGAGCACTTCCAGTAAGTCTCCATACGGAGCCATTATCCCACATAAGTTGTAAGGTTAATGTCCTTTTCCTCACAACCCATTCACCACGGCAATATTTTTGTGTGGAAAATATCTTTTATTTTCAGACTCCTTGTTCTAAAGGGAGCATGTCTGGTTTGTGTAAAGCTTGGTAAATCTTTCTGGAGCACTGAATACCAGTGAGTTCAGTTACTGTATTGTCTAACCTGGGCTAACCCTTTCTTACTGGGGGTGGGGACTTTTCAAGCATAACAGATGTTTCCAATGACCAAGGCTTGTGCTTTGTAAAGAACTATAACAAAAGTGGATCCTTGAAAGTTGTCTGCTCTGATATCAATTATCCCCTAAAGCCACTTTAGAAGTTTGATTATACATTTGAAATCAGTGATGAGTCCTCTACCCCTGAGGGCACCGAGAGGCTGCAGTGATCATGGGACCGAGCCACTTTTGGTCTAAAGAGGAGCCGAAGCTGCCAGGAACAGAGGTTCTGGTTGTTTAGCCAGAAAACCCCTTAGGGTGGCTTCCCACATAGATTTTGTTTTTCACTTTTTATGTTTTGCTTTTTTTTTTTTTTCTTGCACCTGGTGAAAGACTATAGAAAATATAAAGCACAGGACAAATGGACGTTTTTGTTAATTAGTGACCCAGAAATGCCAGAAAATATATGTGTAGGGGCTGTAAATATCACCTGGCTCATGTTTAGGTTTGTGGGAGCCATATTCTGCAGTATAGAGAATGTATCCTGGTGCCTTCAGGCATCTGAGATCTTACAAGTATGTTTATGAGGATCATGAGGTCAGTGCTCTACCGAAAACCTGTGTATTCGAAAAGCACTCCAAATAATTTGCACTGCTGTCTTCTAAGAACGTAATTGGAATGGTAGGTAAAACTTTATAATGCATTTGCACGTTATGTCAAGCAAAATAGCTCATCTTTTAGGAGAGACATCTGGAGTTCAACATGATACATCTGTCCTTGTTCAGACTGGATTGATGATGTTTCCCAACAGGTATGTTTAGTGTGCTGACAATAAACAGGTTGAATCCTCCTTTAGCTGTAAACACTTTCATACACCTTATGATGCAATGTCTGTTTACAACACTTATGTCAGGGTTAGACAATGTAGTCCAGGCTCTAGGAGCTGTTATGAAATCTCAAATGTGTCAACAGGTTCATTGACAAAATAGAAAAAAATATTTTCTTAAAAAAGAAAAAAACAGCAATCAATAACTAAAGCCACCCAGCAAAGTTCTTACTATAACTGCACCCTAGATTTTGTTTTGTGTAAGCATATTTATGACAAAAATGTGTTTAAGCTGACTTATCTACCCTTTTATACCTCTTCTTGTTTTATCAGTCATTCTTAAGTTGTCCTCCTGTGTTTCAGGCACATGCGGAAAACAGAAAATGCCGCTGGAGACAGTCCGGGTTGTGAAGCTGATGAGTTTTCAGATGAAGCAAATGCCGAAACCTTCTATAGCACCTCTCCTCCCAGCACTCCCCGACAGATGAAACGCATGTCAACCAAACATCAGCGGAACTGCACGGGGAGGCAAGTCAATCGAACTTTATGTAAAGGTCAGTGATTCTAATAACGCCGTACATTAATCTAGTCTCCATGAAGCAATTTAAAAATGTAATTAAAAATAGCCAATGTAACATCTAATAATTATTATTACATGTGTCTTTCTTATTTTGAAATGTGCCTTTGGGGGGGGGGGTAAACTTCCTATGTAATGCAGTTAGCTTTCTTGTATAAATAAGGCTATTTTTATGTATGCATTTTGGCTTCCAGTTTTGCGATCCGGCAGATGATCTTAAAACCAGACCAAAACGTACATTGGGGGAAAAAAGTATTTAGTCAGCCACCAATTGTGCAAGTTCTCCCACTTAAAAAGATGAGAGAGGCCTGTAATTGACATCACAGGTAGACCTCAACAATGAGAGACAAAATGAGAAAACAAATCCAGAAAATCACATTTGTCTGATTTTTAAAGAATTTATTTGCAAATTATGGTGGAAAATAAGTATTTGGTCAATAACAAACGTTCATCTCAATATTTTGTTATATATCCTTTGTTGGCAATGACAGAGGTCAAACGTTTTCTGTAAGACTTCACAAGGTTGGCACACACTGTTGCTGGTGTGTTGGCCCATTCCTCCAAACAGATCTCCTCTAGAGCAGTGATGTTTTGGGGCTGTTGCTGGGCAACACGGACTTTCAACTCCCTCCAAAGGTTTTCTATGGGGTTGAGATCTGGAGACTGGCTAGGCCACTCCAGGACCTTGAAATGCTTCTTACAAAGCCACTCCTTCGTTGCCCTGGCGGTGTGCATGGGATCATTGTCATGCTGAAAGACCCAGCCACGTTTTATCTTCAGTGCCCTTGCTGATGGAAGGAGGTTTGCACTCAAAATCTCACGATCCATGGCCTCATTCATTCTTTCATGTACACTACACAGATCAGTCGTCCTGGTCCCTTTGCAGAGAAACAGCCCCGAAGCATGATGTTGCCACCCCCATGCTTCACAGTAGGTATGGTGTTCTTTGGATGCAACTCGGCATTCACTCTCCTCCAAACACGAGGAGTTGTTTCTACCAAACAGTTCTACTTTGGTTTCATCTGACCATTTGACATTCTCCCAATACTCTTCTGGATCATCCAAATGCTCTCTAGCAAACTTCAGACGGGCCCGGATATGTACTGGCTTAAGCGGGGGACATGTCTGGCACTGCAGGATCTGAGTCCCTGGTGGCATATAAACAGGTGCCATTACTACAGGTAATGAGTGGAGAACAGAGGAGCATCTTAAAGAAGAAGTTACAGGTCTGTGAGAGCCAGAAATCTTGCTTGTTTGTAGGTGACCAAATACTTATTTTCCACCATAATTTGCAAATAAATTCTTTAAAAATCAGATAATGGGATTTTCTGGATTTGTTTTCTCATTTTGTCTCTCATAGTTGAGGTCTACCTATGATGTCAATTACAGGCCTCTCTCATCTTTTTAAGTGGGAGAACTTGCACAATTGGTGGCTGACCAATACTTTTTTTCCCCACTGTTTCCGCTTTGATCACACATCAGGATGCATCCGTTCAGTTGCGTTTGTGTTAAATCGAGATGGGCACAAAACGAAATGGAAGGCATCCTGATGAATTCTGACTGGATCTCTTTCCTTTCAGAATGCATGGGGACAAAACAGAACCGTCTCGGCCCGGTTTTGAGAGCCTCTGCCACATTTCAAAACCGGAATGCCAAAATGCATATGTGAAAGTTACTTAGTAACATAGTTTATAAAGCCAAAAAAAGACATCTGTCCATCCAGTTCGGCCTGTTTTCCTACAAGTTGATCCAGAGGAAGACAAAAAACCCCTGTGAGGTAGAAGCCAATTTTCCCCACTTTAGGGGAAAAATTCCTTCCCGACTCCAGGCAATCAGAGTAACTCCCTGGATCAACGACCCATCTCCAGTAACTATAACCTGTAATATTATTAGACTCCAGAAATACATCCAGGCCCCTCTTGAACTCTTTTAGTGAACTTACCATCACCACCTCCTCAGGCAGAGACTTCCATAGTCTCACTGCTCTTACCGTAAAGAATCCTCTTCTATGTTTGTGTTCAAACCTTGTTTCCTCCAGGAGCAGAGGATGTCCCCTCGTCACAGTCACAGTCCTGGGGATAAATAGATCATAGGAGAGATCTCTGTACTGACCCCTGATATATTTATACATAGTTATTAGATCTCCCCTCAGTCGTCTTTTTTCTAAAGTGAATAACCCTAATTTTGATAATCTTTCTGGGTACTGTAGTCCACCCATTCCATAGCTCTGCTATGTCTGCCTTGTTCACAGGAGCCCAGAACTGTACACAGTACTCCATGTGTGATCTGACTAGTGAGTTGTAAAGTGGCAGGACTATGTTCTTATCACGGCATCTATGCCCCTTTTGATGCAACCCATTATTTTATTGGCCTTGGCAGCAGCTGTCTGACCCTGGTTTCTACAGCTTAGTTTGCTGTTCACTAAAATTCCTAGGTCCTTTTCCATGTCAGAGTTACCCAATGTTTTACCATTTAGTATGTAATGGTGATTTGCATTATTTCCATCCATGTGAATAACCTTACATTTGTCAGTGTTAAACCTCATCTGCCACTTCTCTGCCCAAGCCTCCAGTCTATCCAGATCCATCTGTAGCAGTGTACTGTCCTCTTCTGTGTTTATTACTTTACACAGTTTAGTGTCATCTGCCAAAATTGATATTTTACAGTGCAAGCCTTCTACAAGATCATTAATAAATATATTGAAGAGAATAGGGCCCAATACTGACCCCTGTGGTACCCCACTAGTGACAGTGACCCAATCTGAGTATGTACCATTAATAACCACCCTCTGTTTTCTATAACTGAGCCAGTTACTTACCCACATACAGACCTTTTCTCCCAGGCCAAGCATTCTCATTTTATATACTATATATGGTACTGTGCCCAAAGCTTTCGAGAAGTCCAGATATACGACATCCATTGATTCGCCACAGTCAAGACTAGAGCTTACCTCCTCATAGAAACTGATTAAATTGGTTTGACATGACCGATCCCTCATGAAACCATGCTGATACGGAGTTATTTACTTATTTTCATTGAGGTACTTCAAGATAGCATCTCTTAGAAAACCCTCAAACAGTTTACCCATGACAGATGTTAACCGGCCTATAGTTCCCGGGCTCTGTTTTTGGACCCTTTTTGAATATTGGCACCACATTTGCTATGCGCCAATCCTGTGGAACACTACCTGTCAGTATAGAGTCCTTAAATATCAGAAATATGGGTCTGACATTACTTAACTCTCTTAGGATACGGGGGTGTATGCCATCCGGTCCTGGCGATTTGTCTATTTTTATCTTTTTAAGACGCCGCTATACTAGATAGAGATATATACACTCACCGGCCACTTTATTAGGTACACCTGTCCAACTGCTCGTTAACACTTAATTTCTAATCAGCCAATCACATGGCGGCAACTCAGTGCATTTAGGCATGTAGACATGGTCAAGACAATCTCCTGCAGTTCAAACCGAGCATCAGTATGGGGAAGAAAGGTGATTTGAGTGCCTTTGAACGTGGCATGGTTGTTGGTGCCAGAAGGGCTGGTCTGAGTATTTCAGAAACTGCTGATCTACTGGGATTTTCACGCACAACCATCTCTAGGGTTTACAGAGAATGGTCCGAAAAAGAAAAAACATCCAGTGAGCGGCAGTTCTGTGGGCGGAAATGCCTTGTTGATGCCAGAGGTCAGAGGAGAATGGGCAGACTGGTTCGAGCTGATAGAAAGGCAACAGTGACTCAAATTGCCACCCGTTACAACCAAGGTAGGCAGAAGAGCATCTCTGAACGCACAGTACCTCGAACTTTGAGGCAGATGGGCTACAGCAGCAGAAGACCACACCGGGTGCCACTCCTTTCAGCTAAGAACAGGAAACTGAGGCTACAATTTGCACAAGCTCATCGAAATTGGACAGTAGAAGATTGGAAAAACGTTGCCTGGTCTGATGAGTCTCAATTTCTGCTGCAACATTCGGATGGTAGGGTCAGAATTTGGCGTCAACAACATGAAAGCATGGATCCATCCTGCCTTGTATCAACGGTTCAAGCTGGTGGTGGTGGTGTCATGGTGTGGGGAATATTTTCTTGGCACTCTTTGGGCCCCTTGGTACCAATTGAGCATCGTTGCAACGCCACAGCCTACCTGAGTATTGTTGCTGACCATGTCCATCCCTTTATGACCACAATGTACCCAACATCTGATGGCTACTTTCAGCAGGATAATGCGCCATGTCATAAAGCTGGAATCATCTCAGACTGGTTTCTTGAACATGACAATGAGTTCACTGTACTCAAATGGCCTCCACAGTCACCAGATCTCAATCCAATAGAGCATCTTTGGGATGTGGTGGAACGGGAGATTCGCATCATGGATGTGCAGCCGACAAATCTGCGCCAACTGTGTGATGCCATCATCTCAATATGGACCAAAATCTCTGAGGAATGCTTCCAGCACCTTGTTGAATCTATGCCACGAAGAATTGAGGCAGTTCTGAAGGCAAAAGGGGGTCCAACCCGTTACTAGCATGGTGTACCTAATAAAGTGGCCGGTGAGTGTGTGTATATATATATATATATATATATATATATATATATATATATATATACACAGTCATGGCCAAAAGTTTTGAGAATGACACAAATATTATATTTTCACATGAGCTGCTGCCCTCTGGTTTTTATGTGTGTTTGTCAGATGTTTTTATCACATACAGAAATATAATTGCAATCATATTATGAGTAACAAAAGCTTATATTGACAGAATGAGTTAATGCAGCAAATCAATATTTGCAGTGTTGACCCTTCTTCTTCAGGACCTCTGCAATTCTCCCTGGCATGCTCTCAATCAACTTCTGGACCAAATCCTGACTGATAGCAGTCCATTCTTGCACAATCAATGCTTGCATTTTGTCAGAATTTGTAGGTTTTTGTTTGTCCACCCGTCTCTTGATGATTGACCACAAGTTCTCAATGAGATTAAGATCTGGGGAGTTTCCAGGCCATGGACCCAAAATCTCTGTTTTGTTCCCTGAGCCATTTAGTTATCACCTTTGCTTTATGGCAAGGTGCTCCATCATGCTGGAAAAGACATTGTTGATCGCCAAACTGCTCTTGGACGGTTGGGAGAAGTTGCTCTCGGAGGACATTCTGGTACCATTCTTTATTCATGGCTGTGTTTTTAGGCAAGATTGTGAGAGAGCCCTTGGCTAACAAGCAACCCCACACATGAATGGTTTCTGGATGCTTTACAGTTGGCATGAGACAAGACTGGTGGTAGCGCTCACCTCGTCTTCTCCGAATAAGCTGTTTTCCAGATGTCCCAAACAATCGAAAAGGGGATTCATCAGAGAAAATGACTTTACTCCAGTCCTCAGCAGTCCACTCCCTGTACCTTTTGCAGAATATCAGTCTGTCCCTGATGTTTTTTTCTGGAGAGAAGTGGCTTCTTTGCTGCCCTCCTTGAGACCAGGCCTTGCTCCAAGAGTCTCCGCCTCACAGTGCGTGCAGATGCACTCACACCTGCCTGCTGCCATTCCTGAGCAAGCTCTGCACTGCTGGTAGCCCGATCCCGCAGCTGAAACACTTTTAAAAGACGGTCCTGGCGCTTGCTGGTCTTTCTTGGGCGCCCTGGAGCCTTTTTGGCAACAATGGAACCTCTCTCCTTGAAGTTCTTGATGATGCGATAGATTGTTGACTGAGGTGCAATCTTTCTAGCTGCGATACTCTTCCCTGTTAGGCCATTTTTGTGCAGTGCAATGATGACTGCACGTGTTTCTTTAGAGATCTCTAACCAGCCTCCTTTTAAAGTGTCCAGTGGTGTCATTCTTACTTAATCATGACAGATTGATCTCCAGCCCTGTCCTCATCAACACTCACACCTGTGTTAATGGAGTAATCACTGAAACGATGTTAGCTGGTCCTTTTAAGGCAGGGCTGCAATGATGTTGAAATGTGTTTTGGGGGATAAAGTTCATTTTCTAGGCAAATATTGACTTTGCAAGTAATTGCTGTTAAGCTGATCACTCTTTATAACATTCTGGAGTATATGCAAATTGCCATTATAAAAACTGAAGCAGTAGACTTTGTAAAAATTAATATTTGTATCATTCTCAAAACTTTTGGCCATGACTGTATATATATTATATAGTCTTCCTGGGTCAGACAGGGCACTTTTAATGGGGAATTTACTTTCATATTCTGCATTTCATCTGACAGTTTATTTTCCTCAGTGAATACAGTGGAGAAAAAGATATTTAGTAGCTTTGCTTTCTCCTCATCGCTCTCTGCAACTCCCCCCTCATTACTCTGTAAGGGCCAACACCTTCAGGTTTATACTTTTTACCATTTATATAATTGAAGAACATTTTAGGGTTAGTTTTACTCTCTTTGGCGATTAATCTCTCGGTCTCTA
This sequence comes from Rhinella marina, assembly GCA_900303285.1. NCBI lineage: Eukaryota > Metazoa > Chordata > Amphibia > Anura > Bufonidae > Rhinella > Rhinella marina. Next base: position 120,493 of record ONZH01007915.1, on the reverse strand, counting down.
GTTTGGCTGCTTTTATTTGTCTTTTACATATTTTATTTTTTTCCTTATAGTTTTTCAATGCTTCCTCGCAACCCTCCTGTTTTAGTGATTTAAATGCTTTCTGTTTGTCATTTATTGCTTTCTTTACAGTTCTGTTTATCCACTTTGTTTTTCTTGTTCCTTAACCTTTTATTCCCATAAGGTATGTACCTCTCACAATTAGATATTAAGATGCTTTAAAAATATTCCATTTTGTGGCTGTCTTTTTATTTTTGAGGACTTTGCCCCAGTTAGTTAGGCCTATGGCCTCTCTTAGTTGGCTAAATTTAGCTTTTTTGAAGTTTGGTATTTTTGTTCCACCCTGAAGAAACGCTCTTGAATGACAGTTGGAAGGTTATTATATTATGGTCACTATTTCCCAGCTGTCCCCCCAACCTGCACATCTGTTGTTCTGTCAGGTCTATTGGTTAATACTAAGTCCAGTATGGAAGTAAATCACAGAAAAATAATATTAGTGCACAAAAATAGATGCAAACAATATATACTGTATAAACTAAGACCTCATTCTGATATGATAAAATCTGAGACTCTTAGCCAATATATTTTGATCAAAACACATCTGTGCCCACCTACCCAGCGTCACGGTGGTCTCAGGTCAGGCAGGTCCTACGCTAAACCTAACTATGCCGTTGGGCATCTATATCTAGGAGCGTGGACGCCGCACATATAGGTGTGTTGCTCCTAGTGACCTCTATGTGCATACAGCAACCGATGAGAGGAGGAGCAAACACACTACTAAGTCCAGTATGGCCGTCCCTCTAGTCGGGTCCTGAACCAGTTGGGAAAGGTAATTGTCTTTGGTTATTTCCAAGAACCTGTTTCCTTTATGAGATATACAGGTTTCAGTTTCCCAGTCTATATCTGGGTAGTTGAAATCCCCCATAATAACGACCTCATTATGATCTGCCGCCTCGTCTATTTAGTTTAGAAGTAGATTTTCTGTGGACTCTGGTATATTAGGTGGTTTATAATAAACTCCTATTAGTATTTTATTATTGTTTTTGGCACCATGTATTTCTACCCACAGTGACTCCACATCTTCTTGTCCCTCACTTATATCTTCCCGGAGTGTGGGCTTTAGACAGGACTTTAAATAAAGGAAGACCCCTCCCCCTCTCCGGTTTTGGCGATCCTTTCTAAACAGACTGTAACCCTGAACGTTAACTGCCCAGTCATAGCTATTATCCAGCCATGTCTCAGTTACTCCCACTGAGTTGACGACTGTTTCAGAAACATCACAGGAAAAAAGGCTCCTGATTCAGAATTCAAGGTGCAGCACTTGTTTGAAGTCAGGGGCAGCATAAAAAGTTTTACTTCCTGGTTCTGTAGATTAGGGGTGGTGAGAGCGGGAAGCTGCTAATGAAATAAAGAAAGATTACAGCCTCTCATCATCTATTCCTTGTACAGTTTTCAGTGACCTTGGGGAGTCTACTTCATGTTATCACTCGCCTTATCAATTAAAGCAGGGATCAAAACTCTTTGTTGTGCTGATTGTGAAACTACAATTTCCAGCATGCTCCATTCATTTCAATGACAGTTCTTTGAAGAGCCGAGCAAGTATGCATACAACAGCTGGAATGCTGGAGGTTGCCTACCCCTGAATTGGAGGGTGTATGTACCCTCTGATTACTATATTTTTTTTTTTTTTGTGTCTTAGGCTTTGGCGGGTTCAGGCCTTTAGCCACAGGGTGTTTTATGCTTCTTTTACACAATTTTATTTTGATGCAAAAGGCGTATAAATGCACTTATGCTTGCCAAATGCTGGGTGACATTTTCACAATATTCAAGGTGTCTTCTTTCAGGAAGTATGAGTATGGGGTTATGATGTGTGTCTGTGTATTATTTTTTTATTTTATAATTCCGGTTTTATTTGTTTTTGTCAAATATGAAAATTGTCACGGCAGCGAAATCCTCAAAGAATTGCTAATATGTTCCTATACTTACTGTAAAACTTTTTTAGCTTTTCTAAATGACATTCAATAATGTGTCTGATATTGGCCAACTGTAGTGTGGAAAGGACCAAAATAACACTATCCAGTTGGCTTGAAATTAGTATGATGTTCAAATGCAAAAAAAAAAATCCTTTAAAGGGTTTATCCAGGAATTGATAATAATTGATCAGTACAAATTCCCTGATAATGTATATGATTGTGTATTAACTGCTATGTGTAAATCTGCAGCTATGAAGCATGTCATATGATTGAACTTGTGTGCAGTATTTCTTAGTGTCTTTGTCAGCGTTATATGAAGTGCCAGATCAGTATGGTGGTCCAACGGATTTTTTCTGTATTTATTTTCTAATGGGGCAGGCTGTAAGAATGGGATAACTACACCAGTTTTTTTAATTTAAAAAACAATGATTGGCCGGACAACCACTTTAAAGGAAATGCGTTGCCTCGATTTTTCTTTCTGCCAGTTTAGACCTAATACTGTAGTGCCACACTTCTTTTTTTTTTCTAATTGGGTTTTGTAGATTTTTTTTTTTAATTATGTTTTCTGTATGTGATCAAGAGGGAAGCCATCTTGTCTGAGCTGTTAACAGATTTAGACATATGTTCTACAGCAGGTACGTGGGCCATAGACACAGTAGTCTAGGGGGGATTTATTAACATCTATGTGAGAATTTTGTACGCATGCTCTGTGACCGGTGCAGAGCTCATTATTCAGGGAAGGAGTAGATAAGCTGTCGCCATAACCTATTGTGGTATCCTGTGTTATCTATACTGGTTTTAGGTCATTGTGATCCTTCCTGTGATGATAATGAGCTGAATACTGAAAAGTGATCTGTACAGAATAGGAAGTGTCAGCCTATTAGGCCAGTGTGAAAACTTCAGGATCTTAGTGTATATATATATATATATATATATATATATATATATATATATATATATAGTGTCAGGAAATATGATAGCAATCGTTTTATGATGACACATTCCCTTTCATGTCGTAGTCAAGCCAAGATATCCTGCAAAAATAGCTGAATAGCAACATCATTCTTTTAGCAAAGGTTCAACATCAACATTTTTTTCCCCGTTGGTCATGTTTGTCATTAGTGGGTCATAAAATGTTAAGAGCTAATTTACTGCAAGGTGAGAATTTACAGCCATATATTATTCAGTTATGTACTTGATTCATTATGAGTTAGGAATTATAAATCTGCAGCTATGAAGCATGTCATCCAGCAGTAGAATGGTTGGGGCAGTTGTTTTTCCTGTGTAATGTGTAATACTGTTAATATAGCAGCATTTTACAAATCTGCATGTGTGAAATTTCCATTACCAAGATGATGTTTTTACACTTGTGAAATCTAATTTTGTTTTCCTATTTTAAATCTTAAATTCTCTTGCTAATAAGTCTTTATGAAAAATAGACTGCATGTTGTCCTTAGACGGTTCCATGTTATGGGTGACTGATGCAAATGGCTGTAATTTATCTTTAGGTCATGAACCTTTTTCGGGAATTCAATGCACTGAGCTTTCTATGTGGACAGATACATTCTAAGCATAGTTGCCTTTTTAACAAACAAAATGTTATGTTTATTTGAGAGTCTGTTACATTGCATATCGCCATGCAAGGTTATGTTAATGGATGTAGGGCTGTGGGCAGTTGCACCTGCTGCTTGTTATGCTGCATTTTTTGTATCCTGTAGGAGAGTAGCGCAGTTCCTTTATTAATGGGCATCTGTTAGCAGATTTGTACCTATGAAACTGGCTGACCTTTTACATGTGCACTTGGCAGCTGAAAGCATCTGTGTTGGTCCCATATTTATATGTGCCCTCATTGCTGAGAAAAATGATGTTTTAACATGCAACTGAGCCTCTAGGAGCAATGGGGGCGTTACAATTACACCTAGAAGCTCCACTTTGTCAGCAACTGCCGCGCCCTCTGTACTTTGACAGTGGCCCTGACCCTGTCATTCAATCAGAGAGAGCAGAGCCTGTAGGAGTAAAGGCAACGCCCAGTTGCATATTAAAAGATAATTTTTCTCAGCAATGCAGGCACATATGAACATGGGACCAACACAGATACCTTCAGCTACCAAGTGCACATGTAACAGATCAGTCAATTTCATAGGTACAAATCTACTGACAAATGCTCTTTAAGCGCAAATAAACTTTCTGAGCATGTCTGTAAATATGTATACTTCATGAAATAACAATGCTGAAACAACTGCATTGTGTCATCCTGTTATTCCTCTTGTAAATGTATTAATAAATTGACATCTGGTTATTACCATTTCCCTTGGTTATGGGTATGTCTCTACACAGTCTGACACTGTCAGCAATAATTCCACAGAGATGCGTTTTACCCCATTGAATAGTGGAATAGTAATGCCTAGTGGTTTACTTACACATTTCCAGGAGGAATAACAGATACAGCGCAATGTGGAAATTTAAAGCACAATGATTGAGAGAAAAAACCTTCCTGTGCTGAACCTCCCCTTTCTTTACATTTCAGAAAAGATGAGCACACCAAATCAGACACCTCCGAAAGAATCAAATAAAAATACGGATAATGTAGAGGATCACAGCTATCGTCAGGAAAAGAAGAACAGAGCAACGCTCAGGACTACAGAAAGAGATCGCAAGAAAAACGTGCAATGCTCCTTTATGCTGGATCCAGGCTGTGGATCCTTGCCAAAAAAATCCATACCAGATGTTGACCTTAATAAGCCTTACCTCAGTCTTGGCTGCAGCAGTGCCAAGCTACCGGTGTCTGTGCCTGTTCCTATTGCCAGGACCACACGACAGACCTCAAGGACAGACTGCCCGGCTGACCGCTTGAAGTTTTTTGAGACTCTACGTCTCCTGCTTAAGCTAACTTCAGTCTCTAAAAAAAAAGAAAGGGAACAGAGGGGTCAGGAAAACACCTCTTCTACGTGGTTTAATAGATCACATGAACTATTCTGGCTGGAGCTCCAAGCCTGGCATGCTGGCTGCAGTATTAATGACCAAGACTTGTTTCTTTATACAGCTCGACAGACTATACCAGAAATTATTAATGAAATATTAACTTTTAAAGTAAACTATGGGAGACTGTCATCTGTCAGCAATGGGGGAGATCTCAACGGGACTTTCTCTGAGGGGACGTGTACTAGTTCTCATGAAGCTGTTGCAGGTGGTCACTCGAGCTATCATGACCACATCCAGAAACAAAGAGTCTCCTTTGAGCAAGTAAATCAGATAATGGAACTGCTAGAGTATATTGAGGCACTTTATCCATCTTTACAGGCTCTCCAGAGAGACTATGAAAAATATGCTGCAAAAGACTTTCAGGCACGAGTGCAGGCACTCTGTTTATGGCTTAATATAACCAAGGACCTGAATCACAAGCTCAGGATTATGGGAACCGTTCTAGGAATCAAAAATCTTTCTGACATTGGCTGGCCAGTGTTTGAAATATCGTCACCACGTCCATCAAATGGTCCAGAAGAAGAGGGCAATGAAATGGAACAAGAAGGGGTCATGAGCACAGAAAGCTCAGGAACTTGTACAGAAGAAAGTGACGATGAAAAAGATGAGATGGACAACATGGATGCCAGGCAGGACGCCGAGAATAATTTAAACAGCAAATTAAAGGTTTATTTTATAAAAGAGGACACCTTTCAGAAATTGGACAAATTAATGTCGGAGGATGACTCCTGCTGGGCAACTTCAGAATGCAGCCATGACAATGGCTGTAGTAAGGATTGTTTGACTTCAATATACCGACCCTTTGTGGATAAGGCATTAAAGCAAATGGGGCTGCGAAAGTTGATTTTAAGGCTCCATAAATTAATGCATGGCTCACTTCAGAGGGCGCGCACAGCTTTGATAAAGGCTGAGCATAAACTGGAGGTTAGTATTCATGAGCTTTAGAAGATATTAAAGGCATTGTGACTTCTGAATTTCTGAGAAAAATGATGCATTTTCAACCAGTGTCAATAGAAGCATGTGACATTGCGTATGATTTTAGGTAGGACCTGACAACTCTGCATTTGAATTTTAGTAAATTCTTGTATGAATTAATAGTTCTGGATCATGTTGTGTTGATCCTCTATTATTCCAGACACTGGCAGCGCTGGATTGGACAACATCAGACTGTATGGTAACACCTAGTTACTATGGCAGGACACAGTGGGGGCATTTATTAAAGCTTTTACACCACTAATGTGGGGTAAAAAAGTTGTAAATGATTGTGCACTCCACATTTGAAACTTTTACAGCTTCTTGACATTTTTCTGAAGTGGCGAGAAAAGGGGCAGTCCTTAGCGAGAGGGGGTGGGGTTTACCACCCCCTGCCTGCGCAGCTCCTGGCTGGCATAGACTTCAGTTTCTGATGCACCGAGTGCTAGAGATACAACTAATTTATTAGGAGGCATTTGTCTCTTAATACGTAGAGGGAATTTTTCATACAGTCTTAAGAGCTCACTTCTATCAAAAATGTTTTTAAATCACACATTAATAGCTTATTTGTGAATATACTATGTCATTTTTTTAAAATTTTTTACAAAATGTATGTTTTGTGGGTATAGTTTTTGAAGTCACTCAATATTTTTTACTTCCATTACCGACTCTTTCATTTTCTCATACAGTATGTTTAGATTTTAGAGTCGGACCGTTCACTTTGTCCAGTGAGGGAAGAGGATGGGTGACTTAGTGCAATCACACATTGCACTAATAAGTGCTCTTCTATGGACATCTTTATCTATGTCCATCAAGAGGACAATTGAGATGTCATTCTACATCTACTTTTACTAGTGACTAGTCATGAGTGAATCGATTCGTACAAATTTGAATTTTTTAACAAATCACCCTCTGCGAGCAGTGAAGGACTTGTCCCCCTGCCAGTTATGCTTGCAATGCTCATGTCTGGGTACACCCAAAAATGTAGCAGCGCATGCGCAGTCGGTATCTGCGCAGCAGCAGAGCCTCTGCACTTGCTCTGCCAATTGATTTAGCAGAGCAAGCGATTGATATCTGATACTTGTACTGGGATGAGTTGTATGAGATTAGAAAAAAAACGATCTGACTTCCAAAGCTAGCTTAGCCACTTTTGTCCATGACTGATATCTGGTATTTCAGCCTTTCCTATTAAATTGAATGGGGCGTGCCAGATAAAGCCAATGGATAAGAATGCAGTATTTAGTCAAATTAATCTGCAGCATTATGTAAAGAGTGGAGAACATGGAGGATCTCTTCATCCTAAACATCTCTTAGCAGCACCTGGATGCTAAAGAATAGATGGAAATCTGTAGTCTTCTGTTGAATTGTCTTGTTTTTTTTTTCATGACGCTTTATATCAAAGTGCAATTTCTGAAAATAGCTCTTTGCAAATATGTATGGGTAATAGAAGGACTATTTTGTACCTTTGGGAAGTTACAGTCTGTACTTCTTGTAGCAGATAAACACTTCTGTAATATTAGGAGCTCAAGCCTTTTGAGGTTTTGCTAAATTATTACAAGTAATTTTTGCCTCTGGAATATTTTGTGCTTGTTGAGCCTGAATTTTTCTCTTCAGAATGGAAGGCAGCTACACATATCAATGTTCAAATAATCTATCTGCCTGCTGTGGACTTAGAATTATAGTGTATTAATTTTACTGTTGTCTTTGTGTTTCCCTGAGTACAGTCTTCAGAGTTCCCAGACCTCATGTTATGCTCTGATTATTTACCGGACCTGCTGAAGCAATCTTCTAGTTCCGTGCAGAACTTGAAACCATCATGGGAACCTATCTCATTAGAAGAGCTGAACGCCATGGACCTGCCATCTTTTGAGCCAGCCTTCCTAGTCCTTTGTCGTGTTCTTTTAAATGTAATTCATGAATGTCTCAAATTGAGATTAGAGCAAAGGCCAGCTGGAGAACCATCACTCCTGAGCATTAAGCAGGTTGGTACTGTTTGCTAGAGACTATTCATTTTTGCTCCTGAGCATTACTAAAGGTTTTAGGTATAGTGATAGAGTGGTTGCATCTTGATAATTAGAGGAAATTAGATAATTAGAGGTTTTCCAGGATTTTTATGTTGACGGTCTGTCCTCGGGATAGGGTATCAGTCTGACACTGTTCCTGAGTAACTCTGGCTTTGGAACTACACAGTTCAGTCTGTTGTGTAGTGGACGGATCTGGTTACTGCAGTGTTTTTCTCATTGAAGTGAATGAGAGCAAAGCTACAGTAACCAGATAGATCCACTACATATTGGACAGAGTTGTGTAGACCCACAGCTACTCCCAAACATCTGATTGGAAGGGATATTGGGGGAGGAGGGGGGCAGACCCCTGCAGGTCTGATATTGAGGCCATTAATATAAAAATCGTGGAATATCCCTTTAAATGCAGTAGTCCCCTTTAGTCATGTGACAAATGCCCATGAAATCATCAATACCTATGGCTTTGGTCCAAAATTATATATTTAGGTGCTGCAGATCTGTTGTATGAATTTCTGCTATTGTCCCATTCATCCAAGAGGGGCTATCAGAAATCTATGCACTTGGCACCTAAACAACTGCGTTGAGATGAATGGAACTCAGAAAATACTGCATTTAGGAAGTTGAACCCTGTCAGTTTGTCTCGGCCTAATCAAGTTCAGCTTCTCTTTCCTCCACTGCACTGACCTCCTTGATGTACAAAAGATGGAAAAATGTGATAGTGATGTTACATCCGTTCAGTTGTGACTGATTATAACACATATTATGGCTCTTTGTATTGGCTACGAAGGGATCGGATCCTGTCGTGTGTTTTCTGGAACACAATCCCATTCTTGGCACTAGATGGCCATATATTTATTTGCCAAGAAGCCTTTTTTACGGCTGTGTGAAGGTGGCAGCATCTAGATTTAGCACTGATCCTGCCAAAGGGGTGCAACTAGTAAAAGGTGATCCACCCCGTGTAAGTGCACAGTGTCCTCAATACCCTCTAAATGTGGCCTCTTGTATTTAAGCTTATAAAATATGGGTTGCATCCACAAGTGGTTACTTGATCTCTTTTCCTTGCAGTTAGTGAGAGAGTGCAAAGAAGTGCTGAAAGGTGGTCTTCTTATGAAGCAATACTATCAGTTCATGCTCCGAGAAGTACTAGATGATTTTCACAAGCCTGACTGCAACATTGATGCTTTTGAGGAAGACCTGCACAAAATGTTAATGGTAAACTTTTCTTTAATGTCATTGGATACGTTTTCACCTAATGTCTCTTTAACACCTTGATGACATTTGCTGTACATTTACGCCATAATGGCCGATGGAGCAGGTCCAAGGGGCTCAGCGCGCGTGCCAGCTGTGTTACACAGATGACACCCACCCACAGTGACCAAGATTGGAGAGGACTCCAATCCTAGGCGTTTAACCTCTTAGATGCTGCGGCACTTAAGTAGTCAGAGAGGAAGACTGCAGAATAGTCTGAATGCAGAATCCCCGTAGAGTTTTGAACAATCAAATGTTTTAATATGTAGGGGGACTAAAAAGAAAAGTAACATTTTTTTTCTTAAACTATATTATTAAAAAACAAAAGTATTAAAAATTATGATTGCCCACTTTTCTTGATTTTGCATATAAAAGTAAATAAACAATAAAAAAAAGAAATGTGATTGTAATTACTGCGGCTGAATGATTATGATATTTATTTGTAACAGGAAAAAAAAAAATCAAAAATTCAAATCAAAGACGTATGTGCCCTAAAATAATACCAAGATAAACTACAACTCACTCCACAAAAAACAAGCACTCACAAGGCTCTACAGAAGTGGATATAAAGAATATAAAAACATTACATGGTTTATTACTGTAATTGCAGTGACCCGCACAATAAAGCTAATGTGAGTTTCAGTGCGCAGTGGACACCGTAGAAGCAAGGAAGTTTTTTTTCCCCTTACTTTCCAATACAGGATATGGTAAATTAAAGAACTTGTCCCACATCTGTATGACCATATTGAACATCCCATGCTTTCCGGTCTAGGCATCCGCACCAAAACGTTTGGTGTGACACAATGGTGAACGGATCCGTCCTCCATTGACTTTCAATGGAGTTCATGACGGATTCGTCACCTGCACACATACATACATACATACATACATACAGACATAGACATAAACATACACAGACATATACACATACACATACTTATATGCTCCCGGCAGGTCTCCACAGCGCAGGAGGAGCAGGATGGCGCACACATAGGACGATTCCACCCGGCGCCCAGCAGAGGGCGCTTTGGGGAATCGTCCTATGTGCGCGCTGTGGAGACCTGCCGGGAGCATGTAAGTATGTATGTGTATTTGTATGTGTATATGTCTGTGTATGTGTCTGTCTGTGTGTATGTATGTACTGTGTGACGTGTGGGGCCGGCACCCTTCACCTGCCGGATCTGTGCTGCGCTAGTGTGAAAGAAACCTAAAAGAAAAAAAGCAAACACACCATAGGGCAGATTGTTTGCAATAAACAATATAGCTGATGCCAGAAGGCAATCTTTGATGCAGAATCTTCACCAAATTCGGAGGACAAAATACTTCATGTGGATGGCCACCACAGAGTGTCGTCTTCTCTGTTAAAGGGAACCTGTCACGTCCCACACATATTTAAAACTGCAGCCATTACCTCATATTAGTCGTCAGTGTGATCCTAATGATGCCTTTATTACATTAATCTGATCCCCCAATCTTCATGAAAACGTTCTTTTATTCCCGAACAGCACGCTCCCTGAAGTCAGCTTGAAGTCAAGGGGGAAGCGGCCTCCTTGCTTCAAGCCAGTAAAACACGCCCCTCTTTGCTCTGATTGACATCCCCCTTTGTGCCAGGGAGCGGTGCGCTCCTACGTGTTGCGTGATCCCGGCTCCTCCTACACTCTGCCAGCTTTCATTTATCTGCTGCGCACGCTCAGACAGCTCCAGCGAGCGTGCGCCCGCCCGTCCTCTCCTATGCACGCAAGCCGACCGCCCGCAGACACGTCCGCCCGCGGGTCCTCAGCTTCATCACTGGAGCAAAAGAGCCGGGATCGCGCAGCACGTAGGAGCGCACCGCTCCCGGGCACAAAAGGGGATGTCAATCAGAGCAAAGAGGGGCGTGTTTTACTGGCTTGAAGCAAGGAGGCCGCTGCCCCCTTGACTTCAAGCTGACTTCAGGGAGCGCGCTGTTCGGGAATAAAAGATCGTTTTCATGAAGATTGGGGGATCAGATTAATGTAATAAAGGCATCATTAGGATCCCACTGACGACTAATATGAGGTAATAGCTGCAGTTTTAAATGTGTGTGGGACGTGACAGGTTCCCTTTAAGGCCTCATGACCACAACCATATCACTTTTGTGATCCGCAGATCCTGGATCCGCAAAACACTTATACTGGCTCTGTGCATTCCGCACTTTGCGGATCAGTTAAGAAGGAGAGGAGAGGGGGGCTGATAGAGGAAGCGTTGCGTACCACTGCACTGCTCTTGTGAGGCATTGTCTGAGGCACATTTCACATTGTTTTTTTTTGTTTCAGGCACAGAATCCGTTTTTTAGAGAAACTGGATCCATTCTAAAAACTGATGCAAAGTTTGCATCATTCAAAGAGGACACATCACCACTCCTGACATGTCTGTTTTAATAGCTTCATGCATTCTCTATCTAATAACAATTCTAGAGCCTCTATTATTATGGCTCTATGTTGTGCCATTCCTTTATTATTTCTACTAGAAGTTATGAATGAATTGCTAGCAGCTTGCAGTAAGGGTACAGAGGGGAGGTAACAAGTTGGGGGTGTGTACCTGCACAGACTCACTCTATTGAATCAGTGCTGGCATTTTCAGACTATAGGTACACACTCCCAACTGGTTACCTCCCCTCTGTACCCTTACTGCAGACTGCTAGAAATTCATTCATAACTTCTAGTAGTTATAATAAAGGAATGGAACCACACAGAGCCATAAGAATAGATGCTCCAGGATTATTATTACATGAGAAATGCATCTAGCTATTAAAACACGCATGTCAGGAGAGGTGACAGGTCCTCTTTAAATTAAAAAAAAAAAACTTATACTATTTTGCCAATTTTACCATTAACTAATGACATTTATTTGATTGGTTGAATTTTTGGACAAGAGGTTTGTCACTGGGCGGGGGCAGTCGCGTTTCTTCCTTTTTTTTCTTTCTTTGAATCAGTGAAACTAATGAAAAAAATGGAATCCATTGTATGCATTTGATTTACCTGATCCTCTTTCAACTGTTTTTTGCTGGATGGAAAAGATGGTGTGAAAAAACACTAACGGTGAATTTCCTTGTGAGTGGCTCTCTTTAAATCTAAAGAGTCATGCACACATAATATTTTGTGCCAAAAACCACCAGATAGCTGTGTGGTGTAAATGCGACACTAGATAATTGCTGTGGCAGCACCAAGAACAGACATGTTCTTTCTTGACATGGTCGTTGCTAGAAACTGTGACTCAACCCCCCCCCTTTTCCATTTGAATGCAGTAGGAGGCGATTTCCACCCCCACCCTCTCATCCACTGTTTGTGGTGTGGATTTGGGAAATTCGGCTGTTAAATGCTGTTTGCACATTCCCTAACACGTCTGTCTTGAGATGTTACTTCGCTTTCTATGACGCCTCTTTCCTGGAGTAAGATTGCGACAATTTTTTTTTTTTTTTTTTTTTTTTAAATGTTTTTTTAAATCTGGCTTAAATTAGCTCAGCAGAATAACCATGCTCACATTGCAAAACACTGACGTGTGAATGAGGCTGATTTCCACAAAGGACAAGCTCATCTGAAAGTGGCCTTAAGCCTTATTCATTTGGCTCCAAATAAAATTTTGACCAAAGCATTTGACACTGTACCGCATAAAAGGTTAGTATATAAAATGAGAATGCTTGGACTGGGAGAAAATGTCTGTATGTGGGTAAGTAAATGGCTCAGTGATAGAAAACAGAGGTTGGTTATTAACGGTACATACTCAGATTGGGTCACTGTCACTAGTGGGGTACCACAGGGGTAAGTATTGAGCCCTATTCTCTTCAATATATTTATCAATGATCTTGTAGAAGGCTTGCACTGTAAAATATCAATTTTTGCAGATGACACTAAACTGTGTAAAGTAATTAACACAGAAGAGGACAGTACACTGCTACAGATGGATCTGGATAGACTGGAGGCTTGGGCAGAGAAGTGGCAGATGAGGTTTATCACTGACAAATGTAAGGTTATGCATATGGGAAGGAATAATGCAAGTCACCAGTACATACTAAATGGTAAAACATTGGGTAACTCTGACATGGAAAAGGACCTAGGAATTTTAGTGAACAGCACACTAAGCTGCAGAAACCAGTGTCAGACAGCTTCTGCCAAGGCCAATAAGATAATGGGTTGCATCAAAAGAGGCATAGATGCCCGTGATGAGAACATAGTCCTGCCACTTTACAAATCACTAGTCAGACCACACATGGAGTACTGTGTACAGTTCTGGGCTCCTGTGAACAAGGCAGACATAGCAGAGCTGGAGAGGGTTCAGAGGAGGGCAACTAAAGTAAAAACTGGAATGGGTGCAATACAGTACCCAGAAAGATTATCAAAATTAGGCTTATTCACTTTAGAAAAAAGATGACTGAGGGGAGATCTAATAACTATGTATAAATATATCAGAGGTCAGTACAGAGATCTCTCCCACGATCTATTTATCTCTGTGACTGTGACGAGGGGACATCCTCTGCGTCTGGAGGAAAGAAGGTTTGTACACAAACATAGAAGAAGATTCTTTACGGTAAGAGCAGTAAGACTATGGAACTCTCTGCCTGAGGAGGTGGTGATGGTAAGTTCACTAAAAGAGTTCAAGAGGGCCTGGGTGTATTTCTGGAGTGTAATAATATTACAGGTTATAGTTACTAGAGATGGGTCGTTGATCCAGGGAGTTATTCTGATTGCCTGATTGGAGTCGGGAAGGATTTTTTTCCCCCTAAAGTGGGGAAAATTGGCTTCTACCTCAGTGTTTTTTTTTTTTTTTTTTTGCCTTCCTCTGGATCAACTTGCAGGATAGCAGGCTGAACTGGATGGACAGATGTCTTTTTTCGGCCTTATAAACTATGTAATGTAAACCATGAACTTATTTTTCATTCCATATTTCACATATCGATGTGTGTATGAGTCCATCCATTGGCCTTGTCCAGTATTTTCAGTGTGGAACGTCCTTAAATAACCTTCATTTTGTTCTACATTTTAATTTTCCAAGTAGACTATTTGGGACCTCAGGCTAAGAGCGTGTGCTACTCAGCAACTGAGATTTGCCCTCAAGTTGTGGGAAATAACGATATTACGGCGCTTTGACTTCAGAACCTACATTTATGTGGTTTCAAACATGTTTACTTGTACTAAACAAACTTAATGACTCAGTGCAAGTATGCTCTGGATCCGAGACCAAAAGAAAATTGGTGTTTACCTTAATCAGTGTTATTTCCTGTTTGTGACAGAATATGCATACTTTTGTAATGATTTCTGTCAAAATGACTCCAATGAACTTTGCGAGGTAGTAATACTTATTACAGGGGTTATTCTGGAAAAGATAATGAGGACTTATCCTCAGGATAGGTCACCATTATCATATCAGTCCAAGTCCCAGCATCTGCGCTGATCAGCTGTTGAAGGCTGTTGCAGCTTATCAAGGGCAGCGCCGTACATCGTATAGTGGAAGGACTTGGTATTGCAGCTCAGCCCCATTGACTTGAATGGGGCTAAGGTGCAGCTAGGCGATGTGACCGATGTACAGTGATGTCACTGTCCTAGGAAGAGGCTGAGGTGCTTCAGGTTTCTTCTAACAGCGTATCGAAGGGGTCCTGGGCGTCGCACCACTGCAGATCTGATACTGATGACCGATCCTGAGGATAAGTCGTAATTTATCTTTTTGTGAAAACCCCTCTAAAGTGCATAATAAATACTCAGTCTATTTAGTCCTTAAAGTGCTTTTGTTCTTTTTACTGTACTCTCCATATATAAAAATCGATCACAGGCCTGCAATTCAAACGGGAACGCCAAGCTTTTCCTATCCTGCGCAACATTTTGGGGGTCACACCCCATTACTCATGCAAATTAGTAAGGGGGTGTGTCCCCTCGAAATGGATGAATTACAAGAAAGTGCTACATACAGAATGTAACCAAACCAGAGTATCTGTTTAGATGGTGAAAAGGGTCAGGAGAGTCCAAACTGGAAAAAAAAATGTTGAAGATGTACATGAGGTGAGCAACTACATGAGCAGGGGGGATTTATAGTCTTAAATGGGTAGTTGCAATAAAGTAATGTCATATCGCTTATGATCAGTGGGGTTCTCCCAACCATGACCCAACCGCATCACTGATTCAGTGCTCTGGCCCCTTCCAGGTGCCACCAAAAGTGGCCTAAATGTGTAATCAGCATAATTTACAGTACCAGCAGCTTGGATGGGATTTCAGAAATCCACACACTGGGGGTGATTTGCATTATCAGTTTAGGTTTCAGGTTTACCTGGAACACCCGCTGTGAATATCGAGCAGTTTTTGCAACTGTAGGGTTGAGCTGTTGAGTTTTAGTGATGGAAGTTCAGTGGTTTAGTCGACCCATGTGGACATACACTCGCTGTTTTCCTGCATGTGAGCACTTGTGGCGTCCTATCCTAGTGATATGACATCATATTTTGAGATCGGAGTAGACCTTTTATATACTTAGTATAACACTTGTAGTAAATTATTATGTAATACTTTACTGATTTGTTAAGTCACCTGATCTTTGTAATGTTTCGGGGGCAGACGTACTGGCATGTTTCATCATATACTTTGAATTCATTCCCTTCGATTGTCAGTATCACTGTAAGACATTATCCAGGCAGTTAGCACGTAATTTCATTAATTTTTTTATTTCTATTCAGGCTTCTTGAAGAATCTGAGTCAGAATAAAGACAAGCCGCTTGAGTCATGTTTTCAGTTCATGTAATCTTGATGAACCTTTTTAGACAGAAAATCTGATCTAGCAAGCGTCCACTAAAATCCATTTTCTACAGCCTAGTGATAAAATATGTCTTGTAAAGTGATGTTCTTAGATTGAGGAATAGTGAGTATGCATCTGCCAAAAGAGGAAAAGTGTGGAATAAAAATAACTCTGCTGACGCATTTATGTGTGATATAATACAAGGAAAATCATCAATCCATTTTCTGAAGTTGGATTATTTTACCAATCTGGCAAAGGAAAGAAATTAGGGTCTACAGGCAGATTGAAAACCCCAACTATTGCAATTTCATGTTAATGGAGTGTTCCAATCTCAGACATTGATGGCACATCTCTAGGATATGCCATGTCAGATAGATGTCTCGGATCCACCCCTATCTCCAGAACGAGGCCCGCCAAGTGAAGGAGACGTGGCACATGCTATGAGAGTTCCTAAAATAGTGTTGAACGTAGGGTGGACGTGCTTGCGTGGCTGCCTTCCCTTCCCTTTGGAGAGCCCATTCTGAAGATAGGTGCCACCTCTGGGACCCCCTCCTATCTGACACCTGTCCTAGCTATATGTCACCCGCGTCTGAGATGGGAATACCTCTTTAAATAATCTGACAGCAATTAGAATTCTGTACCTTGCTGTACTTGTCTGAGATAGAATAATAACACTGAAACCAAATCTGTTTGCAAAGTTGCTTCATATTAATTCATTTATTTAGATTTCCTGAAACAGTAAAAAGGCACGCGTTCTTTAAAGAGGATCTGTTCCCTCTCCTGACAAGTCTAAGTAACTACTTCCATCCCCCATGTAATAACAATTCTGGAGCACCTTTCCATATAACTGTGTTCTGCCATTCCTCTATTATTCCATATTCAGTCTGCAATAAAGGTCCAGGTGGGTGTTACCAGTCAAGGGTGTGTCCGTGCATCGTCTGACACTGTCAGTGCGGGTTGGATAGTGTCACACTGGACAGACTCGCCCACCTGGACCTTTATTGCAGACTGCTGGCAATTCATTCAGAATGCTCTAGAAGGAATCGTACAGAAATGGCACAACATAGAGTATATATGTTCATAAGATTCCTTTGGTTCTTGCAAGGCATCCACCTTTTTGTGGCAGTCTAAATGTCATGTAGTTTGTCTGAATTACATTGGTTTTGCTTTGTGTTCTCAGGAGGAATGTCATTTGGTTAATTCATGTACTGTTTGACAATGTCACTCATGACAATGCCTGTTGAATGATGTACCCTTAGACAGCTTCCCCGAACACTCATCTATATCATTATCCATCTTGTTCAGCTATAATATTTTCTAGGCTGTGCTTTTTTTTTTTTGTCCTTGCTATCACAAATTCTTCACCCAATCCAAATTCCATGCTTGTTATTTAATCCCTCTGTTCTGTCTTGTGTGCATTGTCATGTGGCATGTGTCTATTTCTGCCCTTAGACACAATTAACCCTTTTTACTCTCACCGTACCTAATGTTAGTGAAATATTCTTATTGTTATAATCTTCTGTGGATTTGAAATAAGTTGTATATTGTGGTCTGATGACAACACCTTGCTTATGTTATGGATGTAAAAGATGAGAATTTTATCATGATGCAGCGATGTCTTCTGTCGGTGATAGGTGTACTTTGACTATATGAGGAGCTGGATCCAGATGTTGCAGCAGTTACCTCAGGCATCTCACAGCCTGAAAAACCTTCTGGAGGAAGAATGGAATTTCACCAAAGAAATTACACCTTACATACGGGGAGGAGAAGCTCAGGCTGGGAAGCTCTTCTGGTAGGAAAGTGATGTGATTTATGAATCCACCTTTTGAGGATGATCAGCATCAAACATTCTGGTCATAAACCATTATTCAAAAAAAAATTTAAAAAAAAACTTGCTGCAGTTTTTAACTGCTGTCTGTAATTTGCGAGAGAGGATGTTAATGCTTCTGGATGTTAATGCTTCTGCTTGTGGCATCACCTGAGGAACAGCGCTTTTACCCAGCAAACCGCAGTTTTGTGGTCATGTTAGAAGACACTGCATTTGTTAATAATAATGGTGGTCAAGATATTAAAAGCCTGTTTTATTCCCAGTTTTCCACAGCTAACTATGATTATAGTTCCACTGAGTTCTGATTATTCCGATCAGCTAGTCTCCTTAAGACTCGTTCACATCTATGTTGAGCTTTCCATTCTTCAGGTCAGTCAGAAGGACAGAAAAAAAAAAAATTGTTAAAAGGGCTCAAATGACTGCTGCAAACGGAACATATTTCATTTACATGTGTCATCAATTATTAGTATTTATGTAAAACAAAAACTGAAAGCTCCATTCCATCATGTGTCTGTTATTTTTGGCAGAAAGAAAAGTCCAGCAGACAGGACCTTCTCTCCCTCCAAAAATAGTGGATATATGATGCTTGAGCGCAGGTCCTTCAGAATCAAGACATTACAACTGAGAATCACAGAGATATTGGGGAGACATTACTGCTGGGGGCCACCATGAAGGACATTATTACAGCTGGGGGCCACTATAGGGGACATTTTTCTTGCTGGGGGCCACTATGGGGAACATTTTTTTTATGGCAATTTTTTTTATTTTTATTTTGTTACTGTCATGTGAATGTAGCCTTAGCATACTGTCATATTTCACCACTTTTTAACAGCTGCAAATAGGTCTTTTCTGTGACCAACCCTCCATGGAGGTTGACTGCCAGTGTCCTGATGGAAAAAGTTGGCACAAACTCAGGGTACTCTTATGGAGTAGGATGAATGGGTATTAGAAGATTTGAGAAGAGCTGTGACCAAAAATAACAAATGGCTTTTGCAAATGTGAACAAATATGTATGTGGTTGTAAAAGTGAAACCCACACCTTCAGTAGTTCTGCTTTGCATCTAAAAAAATGACAAAATAATGCAACTGCTCTGGATTGAAAATGTCCTGTTTTATTTGCACGGTTACTATGCAAATCTATGCTTCTCCATGTTAACAGCTTACAAAGAAAACCGTGTGGTTGATTGTCAGTCATACTTCATCTGTTTGCCACTTTATGCCAACATCACGTGACCCATTGATTAGGCCTATTTAAGCCGGCAACCTGCTGGCCAGCATATTCTATTGTGAGTTCAGTTTTGATCTCGGCTTTGAACTTGACCTCGTCCTTGCATCTTCCTTTGTATTACGTTACCTCTCGGCTCCTGACTTCAGCTAGTATTTGACCTCGTCTTGTGTTATCCCTTGTACTAATGTTACCTCTCAGCTTCTGACCTCGGCTAGTATTTGATCGCATCTCGTGTTACCCCTTATACTGATGTTACCGCTCGCTTCTGACCTCGGCTCGTATTTTGACTCTGCTCCAGTGTTTTCCCTTGGTATTGACACGACCTCCTGGCTTTGACCTCGGCTTGGTAATATTCTCTTGTCCTTGTGTTCTGTCTTTGTCTATATGTTTTCTCCCATTATTTCCCCTCCGTGTAAGCCCCAGCACGTACATAAACTAGGGCCTGGCGTCCAGTTGTACACCGTTGGTGAGGGCGGACTGTGCAAGTAGGTAGGGTCAGTGGAGTGGGTTTGAGCTCAGGGCGCACTATTCCTATCCATGACACAATCGCAATACATTAGTAAGTGCCTGGTATTAACTTTCTGTACATAATAAATGCTATTTGCTGAAGTAATACAACCCCTTTATGTTAGCAAGAAGTAAGGGACAAATGGAAGAGAAGAGTATGACTGTGGTCTGTTAACATGGAGAAGCACAGGTCTGCATAGTACCTGGAGAGACAACACCTGGAGCATTTTTCACCAAGACCTTGCAAAGTTACTTAAATTTGGACACAATGGTGGAAATTTATCATGAGGAGAATTTTTGATTTTCTAGTTCAAAGGGAATGATAAATTGATAATTTATGATTGTTTTAATGATAAATGAATTAATTTGAAAGCATGTGGTTTATTAGGTGTACATAGCCTTTAACGTAAGTGTTGACTATTATGGGGCCTTGCACAATTGTCTTTGTCACGGTTGTCTTTTGAGTGTAGTGCTTTCTATGATGTATCTACATGGCTAAAAATACACCAATTAATTGTCCTTCTCTCAGAAAAGCTTCAGTAAACTGTGTATAAGTTTGTCTGTTATACACTTAAAGGGGTTAATTCACTGTACAGCGGCGGCCTCAGGAAGCGGACGGCGTCATAGCAACCAATGACGTCTTGCGCTTCTGTCCTCAGAGGTAGTATAGTCCAGGCTTCCACGACCCGTACTGGACCGTGTTCCACGGTCGTGTCTGACAGGCCTTAGGGTGGCATTTGTGCCAGAACCCCGCCCACACACACTCCAATAACAGTTTCGCACTTGGAGAGTGGAGCATACTCAGCCACTCTTTGCTGCTGGGTTCCTGCACCCCCCCCCCCCCCACTGCTTGGCTCTTGTCCCTGTGTCAGAAATCCTGTTTGATGCAGGTTATGTTGCTGCCACAGTGGTGCAGTGGTGATGAGGCAGGGGGACAAAGTAGGTGGAACTGAGCAGTGGGCAGCAGATAAGTATGCTTTCCTCCTCAGGTCCATCAAAGTGGTGGGGTCAAGCACAAAGAACCCATGAAGGTGAAGATCCCCTTTAAAGGGGTTGTTCGAGTTATTTTTTTGTTCTTTGTATGTTACTAACTTGTCAAGAATAACAACTTTCCCATAAACTTTGTGCTTCTAAAGCTGCTTGTTTGTCAGATTTCACTGAGGGTCACATGACCTGTGATGTCACCTTATCTCCCTGGTCTGTGATGTTTCGTGCACAAGCCTCAGAGATCAGATAACAGTCTGTACACGAGACGTCACTGGCCACGCCCCCCTGCACTGCCATCTGCTCTCTCCCTGGATTCCTTCAGATAAAACATTAACCCCTTCAGCCAGAACACACTGAGGGCTCAAGGCTTTACAACAGGATTTATACTGCAGACAGTGAGGAGACAAATGCTGGGCACAGGAGCTGACAGAGGATTTGTATTGCACAAGAACAGAGGGGGAAGTTCCTGTGTGTATCAGCATTGTCATTGTACAGCTGGGACTTGTAGTCCTACACATAAAACATGCAGCTGAGTATTCCAGCAGACAGACATTTCACTCAGGGCAGCTCTTGTATTCACTCCCTTTGCAGAGCAGGGGGGAGGGGCTGAGATGGTTATTACTACAGGTAAACAAAGGCCAGAAGAGAACCAGGGAAATGAGGAAATCTAGATTTTTTTTTTTTTTTGCCTAAAACTTGCTTAACTTAGTTATATATTGCTTAGCTTATATATTGCTCCAGATTTACAGTGCTATACATTTTTTTTTCATAACTTTGACAACTCACTTGTGCATTATAAGCACCAAGCAGTTCCAGCTAGTCTACTTTCATTTTCTCTGCGCAGTTGTCAGGAGGATTTTAAATTAACTTTGTCTATTCGTTCGTCCAGTTGTTCATTTAGACCCCTCCTGTAATAGATTACTTTGACAGTATCTCCCCTTTTCACACAGGGACATGTATTACCCATAAACGCTCAGCTTTATGCCCGCGTATACAGCGTCAATGAAGTGCTTCTCATCTGTTGACTGATTGTTTGTTTGGCATAGTTAACTAGGGCACAAACATCAGGAACACTCAATCATCAGCCCATGTAAAATAGCATTTAGTAAACGAGTAGGGTGGTGGAGGGATTATCTGTCTCTTTAGATGGTGGCATTGGCTGCTGATAGTATAGTATACACATGTATGCTTGAATTAGGGCTTGGGAGGCTATAGGCCCAAGCCGTTTCTATGGAATGAATCAGATCTCACGTTTCTATGGAATGAATCAGATCTCACGCTGGAAACCATAGGTAATATACACTCACCGGCCACTTTATTAGGTACACCTGTCCAACTGCTCGTTAACACTTAATTTCTAATCAGCCAATCACATGGCGGCAACTTGGTGCATTTGGGCATGTAGACATGGTCAAGACAATCTCCTGCAGTTCAAACCGAGCATCAGTATGGGGAAGAAAGGTGATTTGAGTGCCTTTGAACGTGGCATGGTTGTTGGTGCCAGAAGGGCTGGTCTGAGTATTTCAGAAACTGCTGATCTACTGGGATTTTCACGCACAACCATCTCTAGGGTTTACAGAGAATGGTCCGAAAAAGAAAAAACATCCAGTGAGCGGCAGTTCTGTGGGCGGAAATGCCTTGTTGATGCCAGAGGTCAGAGGAGAATGGGCAGACTGGTTCGAGCTGATAGAAAGGCAACAGTGACTCAAATTGCCACCCGTTACAACCAAGGTAGGCAGAAGAGCATCTCTGAACGCACAGTACGTCGAACTTTGAGGCAGATGGGCTACAGCAGCAGAAGACCACACCGGGTGCCACTCCTTTCAGCTAAGAACAGGAAACTGAGGCTACAATTTGCACAAGCTCATCGAAATTGGACAGTAGAAGATTGGAAAAACGTTGCCTGGTCTGATGAGTCTCGATTTCTGCTGCGACATTCGGATGGTAGGGTCAGAATTTGGCGTCAACAACGTGAAAGCATGGATCCATCCTGCCTTGTATCAACGGTTCAAGCTGGTGGTGGTGGTGTCATGGTGTGGGGAATATTTTCTTGGCACTCTTTGGGCCCCTTGGTACCAATTGAGCATCGTTGCAACGCCACAGCCTACCTGAGTATTGTTGCTGACCATGTCCATCCCTTTATGACCACAATGTACCCAACATCTGATGGCTGCTTTCTGCAGGATAATGCGCCATGTCATAAAGCTGGAATCATCTCAGACTAGTTTCTTGAACATGACAATGAGTTCACTGTACTCAAATGGCCTCCACAGTCACCAGATCTCAATCTAATAGAGCATCTTTGGGATGTGGTGGAACGGGAGATTCGCATCATGGATGTGCAGCCGACAAATCTGCGGCAACTGTGTGATGCCATCATGTCAATATGGACCAAAATCTCTGAGGAATGCTTCCAGCACCTTGTTGAATCTATGCCACGAAGAATTGAGGCAGTTCTGAAGGCAAAAGGGGGTCCAACCCGTTACTAGCATGGTGTACCTAATAAAGTGGCCGGTGAGTGTAGTAGCACTACTGTAGATGTGTGATAGCACCCACGAGAAAAAAGGGCCGAGACTGAGGAAGAGAAAGGGGTCCAGTAGAGTCAGGAAGGAGTCATATGATAATGGAGTCTGCTTATGGCAAGAGGACTAGTGTTTTCCCTGGGTGGCCGAGAAAAATAAAAATAAATTGTTAAAAAGTGATGGGATGTGACATATGTGAGTGACTTTGCACGCTCAACACGCACTGTTAATGGAATTTGGAGCCATTCAAGTGAAAGTGCCTCTCCTTGGAGAAGATGATAAAAAAAAAATGTTTTTGAAGGCAACAGGATTCTCCTTGTATGATTACAATTTTACCTCATGCACACGAAGTTTTGGTCGACGTGGACATACATTTATATGGATCCACAAATAATGCGGACAGCACATGGATGTCATATGTGTATTGGCCACATCCGTGTGGCTGTTCCGCACATTATAGAACATGTTACGTTCTTGGCTGTTTTGCAGACAAGAATAGCCATTTCTGTTGATGGGTGTGAGATAATTGTGGAATGCACATAGCGGTATCCATTTTTGCGGATATGGATATGGTTGTGCACATGAGGCCTAAGTAACACATTGTAATTTGATTTCTTCTATCATCACGTGTGCCCCCCCCCATGCCTTTTTTTTTAAAAATGTGTTCTTCTGCCAATGCATATGTGTGCAAAAACACCATTGGTGTATGCCAAGTGATGTGAAGAAAGTCTACCATGGCTGGCAAATTATCCTAATCTGGAATCTTGTGTTTTTAGTGATATAGCAGGAATGCTGCTAAAGTCAACAGGGAAGTTCCTGGACTCTGGCTTACAGGACAGCTGTGATGAATTTTGGGCCAGCACTGATGATGGCAGTGTCTCTGATGAAATTAGGTAAGTGTGGCATGGAGGAAAGTATCCTCTTATAGAAACAACAATTGCTTGTTTTATGTTAATCGCTTATGAATTCATGTTGGAGGGAACCGGTCACATTGAAAGTCCAATTTACATATTATACACATTTATATATAAGGATTATTTATTCAGTTAAACCTCTGCTTAGTCTAGGGAGGCAAAAGGTGGCTGACAGTTCTATATGCATTCCCATACAGGAAAGGCTGTCAGTCACTAAATAGAACCACCCACCAGACTTCCAAGCCTAGAAAGAGCAGAGTTTTAAATGAATAATATACTATTTGTACTGAATCTGTATGTACAGTATATTTTCAACATAACTGGGTTCCCTGATTCTTTCTAGATTGCTTAGGAAAAGAGCTGGGTATATAGAGAGAGCATGCACCCCCCCCCTCCCCCCCCTTGCAGTATTCATTCTAATCGGGACTGTCCGGAATGACACAGTACAGTGCTCGGCTATTCCCAACAGTCCCATTGAGAATTAATGAAACAACAGGGTGTATGCTCGACCAGCTGCCCCATTCATTTCAGGGTATGGGGCCCCCTTTGTCATGATCAGGCACCCTCATGATCCTGTAACTAAGGGATAACTTTTTATAACCAGAATATCCCTCTGAGACACACTGTCTAAAACACATAAATGTGTTATAAGATATATACGCCGGTATTTATTCTGTGCAGATTCGGTCAGAATTTGTTTTTTTAAATCACCCCCACCCCCTTCCATTTTCTATGTTTGTAACCTGTGAACTACATAGGGATTATAGACCCCTATATGAAGACTTGGAGTGGACATCATAAGAGTTTTGCCAGTCGTAATACATCTTTATTAAAGTTTAAGGAACTCGCAACCATCTACATTTAAAGGCAAGAACCTTAACCACTGAGCTATAGAGCTCAATTTTAAACTGCAGAGAAACCTCATTTGGTGTTTTTTTTGGGGGGGGGCCATGAGGGTGCAGATCTGTGTGAGCAGCTTTATGAGGTGTAAATCTGTGATTGAGGGCCTGAATTGGCAGAATGTATCTGTATTGTTAGTACATTATTACAAGATTTGGGCCCCACTTTTGATTTTGCCCAGGGCCACACAAGTTCAGGGCTGACTAATTTAACAATATATTTTCCTCAACATTGAAATGGCAGCACCAATAAGGACAGGCAGTAAGTTTGTTTAAATTCATGAATTAGTTATAAGATCTGTAGATGATCCAATTTTAAGCACCTAGCTTCAATCTGTGGCATGTTGAAGGGGCATATAAACCTCAAAAATCTCATCAAGTCATGTGGGATGATTGTGCGATGCCTCCTGTTAGCGGCAAAGTTAATGCCACTTGTCACAAACTGAAAGGGACAGAATACTTGAACCGAGAGATCTTGATTTATCACTCTGGCAGATCACTACGTGCTTAAGCCAAGGTTTCAACATTGAATGTTCCAGTGGTTGGGAGAACAGAAAGAGGTGCACAGATGGATTGTATGATTAGAAGTATAACGAGTGGTGATCCCTTCTGTACTACAAGTAAAATTGAAAGTCACATCTCAAGCCTAGGGCAGCGAATGGTGTCTGCACAAACCATCAGAAGGGGGTTGTACAACTTTGGGCTATGAGCCAGATGTCCATCTAAAGCTGTTCCATTGACCTCACGCCACCAGTCTCAAAGACTTGGTGCACAGCATGATGGCAGTGGAGGCTGGAATGTTGTGTAGTATTGATAATCTTGTAACTTTCTTTCTGTCTTCCACAGGAGATCAGTTATAGAAACCAGCCGTGCCCTGAAAGAACTTTTTCATGAAGCCAGAGAAAGAGCATCGAAAGCTCTTGGATTTGCTAAAATAATAAGAAAGGTACTGCAGCTCTATCTGCCTGAAATGCCCATCTTTTTATGTTCTCTGAGAGATACTCTATCAAGTTATTTCCATGTATTAAAAGGTTTTTTCCATATGCCAAAGTAATGGCATCTTGGTATGATATGTGCTCACTTTATGATCGGTGGTGGTCTGACTGCTGGGACCCCTGCTATTCCTTAGAGCACTAGGGTGCTTCTGTGTATGTAAAAAAAGTGATGATGCTGCAGCTCCAACCCAAATTAACAAATTATTAAATATAAGAAACGTATTAAGTTGTTATGCACTGACTTTTTTTGCTAAGTGTATTATTAATGTGCTTACGTATTTTGAAAATGTATTGAAATGGTATATACATTATATGGTATATATTTCATGATAGAAATATATATTCTATTCTCATATTGCTCAATTTTTGGAGCTGGGAAGTCTACAGACAGTGTAATATGTAAAAGGGCCTTGAGAGTGATACGATAGTTAAGCAGTTTTCTGGGATATTAATGACCTATCTTTAAGATAAACCATCAGTGTCAGATGAGTGGGGGTTTATCTCTCAGCATCTCTGCCAAACACCTGTTGAAGCTGCATACAGCATGCAAGTAAGCCATACTTTTAATGAATGGGCAAAGCGCAATACCCAACACATCTGCTACGCAATTGCAGCAGAGAGCGTCACAGCCAGGGAAAAAAAAGCTCACCTTCTCCCTGGCTCACACTCCTTGAGAAACAAAGCCATCTCCTCCTCCCTGTACCAGTGGTATGGATTTACATACAGGGCAGGAAACCAGAGTGGTGGACACAGCAGGGGTGGG
This sequence comes from Rhinella marina, assembly GCA_900303285.1. Taxonomy (NCBI): domain Eukaryota; kingdom Metazoa; phylum Chordata; class Amphibia; order Anura; family Bufonidae; genus Rhinella; species Rhinella marina. The sequence continues at coordinate 93,922 of ONZH01007915.1, read as the reverse complement.
AGAGAGAAGCCCACAGAAAAATAATTTAAAGTGAAATCACATGTTATCTATGCCCTCTTTACGGCTGTATTAGACCTGCAGACAATGAAGATGCAACATCACTCACCAAAGAGCTACAACCATGTCAAACAGCTAGCTGAAGGGTGTGGATGCTGAGTGTTGGACCCCAGCTGATCTCATATAGATGGCCTCTCCTAAGGAAAGATCATCAGTATTACAATCCCAGGGAAGAAAAATTCCCCTCCGCTCTTTCCAGCTGCGTCTGCTGCATCTTAGGCAGAACACTGGGTGCTGTAGATGGCAGCCTGTATTCTGCTGTCAGTCATAGGTCTCCTATGTTGCTAAAAATCCCATTTATTAGTATGTGATATGATATTGGATGAAGAGAGGCTAAGGATATAATATCAACCATTGTGGGCTGCCACGTGTACAGAACCTTAGCTGTCTGGAGCCCTGTGTACTTATATGGTCGGGCCAAGGGTAAATATAGCTATTCTGACAAAGGCAGGATAAGTAGTTGGGAAATTTATGTTACTGGAGTTGAATAATTTATTTGTGGAGGTTTGCTAAAATAAGCTTTTAAATGACAGCAGTACTGCTAAGGTTCCCAATGATGAAATGGCAGGAATACAAGCGTTGAGATTAAGCTTTATCTGACACTAGGCTCGACAAATCAAAGGGTGACAGGAGTACTACCCCAATACTGCAGCCACTGTAACGTAAAAGGTGTAATGATGAATTGTTCGGTTTTCTTGAACTACTATTTAAATCTGTTTTGTTTTTTTACCCCAGGATTTGGAGATTGCTGCAGAGTTTACGTTTTCTGCATCTGTGCAAGACCTGTTAACTTACTTAAAAAGCAAGAATTATTCAAAGGTAAGTGACAATATGTTTAGCTAGTACATGATTGTGTTATATTCCCTATAAAGTATCACTTGAACATTTCTGATTGTCCCCAGTTGTATCTGAAATGTAATTTATGTTGAAGAGCAGTGTAATATTTATTAATAAATTGCAACTACCATATGCTCTGTATACCACAAAATGACACTGAATAAGAATTATGGGGTTGGAGCTGAAATGGAGAAAGGTGGTACTGGTCCATTATGCAATTAGGAAATTACAGCATGGGTGTAATGTTTATGGGTAGTATAAGTTTACTGTAATGGGTGAATAAGTTTGCACTTCCATGTTCACTAAAATGCTGTATATGACCTGGTATTTTTTATGGCATGCTTCAAGAGATCTTTACTTTGTCCTGAATTAGAGTAGTTATGACATGGGTGATGCTAGGTATGACATGGTTTTGTATTTGCTTATAGATACTTAGGGGGAAATTTATCATGCTATTCATGGCACTATTGTGGCGTTAAAAGTTGCAATTTATGTTGCATGACATTTTTGCAGCATAACTTGCAACTTTCCACTTCTCCACTTTTCCAAGTAGTGTGAAAAGGGGGTAGGATGGGGCAGGGCTAGTACATTTACCCTAATTCACTCCATTTTTCTAGTCTGTATTCTAGATTTTTAGTCTGTTGCACAGCCTGTGGGACGATGCACCAAATCTATGCCGAGACCTGCGCCACAGCCTAACTGTGTTTGTCAGATAGACGATAAAACCTTGATAGTTTCCCTTCTGTTTTATCATGCATAGTATCTGGGAATGTGTACTATTTATATTGTTCAGTAGCTTAGAATTGTATTTCCCAATATCCGCAATATCGTGTTCCAGTTTTCATTGTATTGACTTTTCTCATTGGCCAAATAAAACTTCTGCACTAAAATATGGGATTTTGTATAAGAGGGGGAAAATTAATGCTACTATAAAGTAACAGATAATTTGCACCATGTTCAAAAATATCACTAAGTGACCTCTATCATATAATATATTAATAAAAAAATCATTTAGTTGTCTTTCCAAGTGTGGACTGATTGTCACCACTGTTTACATTGAGTGACCAATGGCAGCGTTTACACTGGACTGCCGCTCACAGGCGGCAGCGTTTACGTAGACTAGCGGCAGCGTTTACGCTAGACTGGCGCTGACTGGCGGCAGCGTTTACGCTAGACTGGCGCTGACTGGCGGCAGCGTTTACGCTAGACTGGCGCTGACTGGCGGCAGCGTTTACGCTAGACTGGCGCTGACTGGCGGCAGCGTTTACGCTAGACTGGCGCTGACTGGCGGCAGCGTTTGCGCTAGACTGTTTACACTAGACTTTATGCTGGAGACTAACAATGGTTTAATTTCTCCCATCTTTTCTTAGGTGCTAGTTCCCACCCTAGAAAATCTGCATGTGTTTGTTCCAGATAATTTTTCTAGAGAAAGAACGGTCATTTTGCAGCTACTAAATGCTGCAGCTGGTGTAGACTGTTCTAAGGACTGTGAAGACGTGGCGTATGATGCCTTCTTGTTGATGACCAAGCACACTGAAGTGGACCAGCATTTGGCGGATGTCTGGAGTAGCTGGGAAGGGCAGACTGTGAAAATAGTGCCACCTGTGGAAACCGTTGATACGCTGGGAAGTATACAGGTATACCTGCATCAAATAATGGGGCACTATCATTTAAGCACACTCCGGTTGCCTTTTTGCCTTTATTCTGTTTTACATTGTTGGCAGGGTAGCTATATAACATTTGATTCTGTTTTTTACCCATAAGGTTGACAATCTACTGCTTGTGGTAATGCAGTCTGCCCATTTGTTGCGCAATAGAAAACATTTTCAGAACTCTGTTGAGGACATCTTGTCTCTGAAGCTTGAACAGACCTCCAGCCATCCAGTAATCGCAGAAGCTTTGCATCAACTCAAGGTAAAGGGCTTCAACAAGATTGTTGTCATTTTCAGATCACAGTGTGTACGAAATTTAGTCCTTAAAGGGGGTTCTCCTTTACACAACAAGTTTTGATCTTACGAGGGGATTACATTTTCCCAGTTTGTTTCCAGTATCGCATTCTATATAACCACCTGCGCTGGTGGAAGGAGATGGCTCTCGGCTGTTTGTGCAGCCAACCTTAGGAGGCAAAACTCTCCAATTACCTGTATGTTTTAATGCTTGGCTGTTAAGTCCCAGAATGACAATATGTTTAATTTGGCAGTCTACAAGGATGTATAGATATACGATTTGTACACAGATGTAGATACATATGCCAGGACCATAGACACATGAGTGTAGTGGGCGCAAATGAACAGCAGGATTACATTTCAGGAAAGATTCATGAAAATTGTCTGAGAAAAACTGTCCTTGCTGCTCATAGCGAACAATCACAGCACAGCTTTCATTTTGCTAGAGCACTATAAGAAAAGAAAGCCACAATGTGATTGATTGTTATGGGCAACAGTTTTCAGTCATCTCCCTTTTTAATGTTTTTAAGAATGTAAGTGTTGCTATGACATTTACAGTGGATTCACAAGAAAATGACCTTTTTATTTTGATCTAATAGAGTGACTCCTTAGACCTCTGCAGTAAGATCAACAGCGCCATAGACCGGGTGGATCAGCTGTACACCTCCGAATTTGAAGCAGAGGTGGATGAATCAGAATCCTCCACGTTGCAGCAGTATTATCGAGAAGCCATGATTCAAGCTTACAACTTTGGTTTTGAGGTATGTCCTACAAATTGTACTAAACATATGAAGCGGTTATAAGGATACAGGAGCTTATGATACTTGGATCTGTGTGATTGAGTTAGACCAACGAAAAATATTTATTAATCTATCCGTCCGCCAGTGCTCCTCTGTGGGAAACGTTTCACCAATTTCTACACATCTCATGCACTTTTAATCTTGTATGTAATGAAATTAGCCTGTTCAAGTCAATGAGACTGGCGTTTTACTCCCCCGACTCAGGGTTTCCCTGTATAAACCCCACCTCTTCCATCTCTTCCATCTTGATTGATGTTCTCTGACAGGGAATGTTTTCACCAGGTCTCAATAGGTCCCCTGTAGGCTCCGTCAATCAGAGTGCAGGGGGTAGAGAAAATTTCACTCAGTAAAAGTGGATTTAGACAGTCCGACTGAGCAGCCGATTGTCGGGAAGGAGGCATTCCTTCCGGACAGTCATCTGCTTGTTCAGTGAAGGAGACCACACTTTTACATGCAGGGATCTCCTTCACTGTATGAGGTCGGGGGATCGCTATAGCCATCCCTCATCCTCCTAGAGAATCATTGCTTTAGAGAGGCACGATCTGCTGCTCAGAAGTCATGAACGGTAGTGCCTGTACGAGCAACAGGATAACCCGATGAATGAGTATTTCACTCGTTCATTGGTGGCACATTTAGACTGACAGATGATCGGGAGCGGTCCTTCCTGATAATCTGGGCAATTATTGGTGCAACTAAATGCACTTTAAAACACCGGCCTCCTTGACTTAAACTGACCCATTTTCATATGCTACTTATGTCTACATCCGTAAAATCTCTGTGTTCCAGATGATGGTAAATATGAGTCACAATGTTGCCAGATGTCCTGCTTAGTGGAGGGTGTGATGAGATGTGCCGCTGCTTATAGTCTCATCCCTAAGGCCACTTTCCACTCACTATTAGTATTTTTCATCATTGTTTGTAAGCCTTGGGTCCAAAACACAGAAGAGGCACAGATTTTTTCCATTATATTTTTTTTGCAGGTTCCTCTCCTGGTTTTGGCTTACAAATACTGATGAAAAATACTGACCATATAAAAGTGTCCTTAAAGGGGTTCTCCAGGCTACAGATATTGATGTCCTATCCTTCTGACTTTGTTTCTCTATCATTGTTGAACCCTGGAGGGATATGTGCAGTTTTACAACAACTTTTTTCTGAATTTCATTTGTATGCACACTATTCAAGACTATTTGCATTTTCGATTGTAATTTGTACCTTTAAAAGTATTCAATAAGGTGAAATTATTGACATTAAGATTTTTGCCTTCAAGTACCACAAAGAAGTTGTTCGTCTGATGTCTGGGAAATTCAGAAAGATAATTGGGGACAAATATATCAGCTTTGCCAGAAAGTGGATGAACTATGTGCTGACCAAATGTGAAAGTGGTCGAGGAACCAGACCAAGGTAATAAATGCATTTTAATACACTGCAACTTCAATTCAGACATTTCACTTGTTGGGTTAGAGAAGCAGATGCAGTTCTGGATAGTGAAGGTATAGTTAAAAGGGGTCCACTGCGATCAGCCCAGGAAACGCACCCGTGTGTTGGACTGACAGCGGCTCCCCTGACCCAAACTACATCATAGTGTTTTATGATACAGTCAGTTCCTATCTGTTTGCTGGTCTATTGTTCTGTACTCACATTATTATGTGAATACAGTACATAAAAGTCCCTTTACACGGGACGATATTACAGCAGATAGCTGGAAAGGAAGCATTGCTTCCCGACAATCTGCTGATTACTGGTGATCTTCTCCAGAGTATGGGGAGGAGCGATCGCTAATGCTCTTCCCCTTACTGCCTCGTTGTTTGCCAGCAGGAGACCATGGTTACACAGCTTCTGATAAACGATAATTTTTGAGGGTGCACAAACAATCGAATTACCCGATGAACTAGTGTTTCGCTTGTTCATCAGGTAATCGGCGGCACATTTAAACCGCCAGATAATCGGTAACGAGCGTTACTATGAACATTCATTACCGCTAATCTGTGTGATTCTCAGCCTGTGAAAAGGGCCCTTTAGACCTGCATCTCTATAATGCAGTCAGTCCAGGTCAGGGGAGCCATGGTCAGTCTTGGAGATGCGGCCAACACACGGGCTGCGTTTCCCGGGCTAATCATGGTCGTGTGAATCAGCTCTGGCCACTACACAATGGATTGATCAGTGTAGTTATGAATATCAGAATATGCTGACACAAAGCAAACTCTTTTTGAATACGGAAAAAAGAAAAGAAAAAAAGCTTTTACATTTTAAAAATAGTAAAACAGAGGCTGCTTGCTATGCTGTGGTTCTCACTGGGGGGGCACCGTGGATAGCAGTGCGGGTGCTGTGGATGGCAATGGGGAAACTGGATGGCATTTGGGAGCACTGTGGATGGCACTTGGCCACCGTTATGTGGGCATGGTGGCTGACTCTTTTATGGGGGCTCGGTATGAGTGATATGGCTCATGCAAATGACTGTGATCAGCCCAAGAATTCATGTCACTGTTCATGTGTTGGCCACATTTTCCAGGCTGACCGTGGCTTCCTTGAACCGTACTGCCTCTATGATACTACCAGTCTGTATCTGACCACGGGGCAGTTGTCGTGTAATCACCTCATCATATGTACATACCCCACAATCAGATAGATACTGGCTGTATTATAAATTACTGTGATACATTCAGTTGTGGTCAGGAGAGTGCGGTCGGCTTGGCAGATGCAGCCAACACATGAACTGTGTTCCTTGGGCTTATCATGGTCGTATCGCACATGATAGGCCAAGATAAACATTTCAGTAGGCAGGACCAAAAAAAGATAGAATTAGGACTTGACCGTATCGTTTTGTGGTCTGCAAGTTGTGCATCTGCTGAATACGGATACTGTTTTTTTTTTGTTTTTTTTTGTTTTGTTTTTTTTTGCAGAGCCATTGGCTTCTGTGGTTTCGAAGTCTGCATTTTAAGGACCATAAGAGGACATGTTTTATGTTTTGGGAAACTGACATACGGATGTGGAAAACACATGGGCGTCATCACTGTGCTTTCCACATCCATATGTCAGTTCCACAAAAGATAGAACGTGTTCTATTCTGGTCCTCAAAATGCAGACTTCGAACCCATAGAACTCAATGGCTATGTAAAAAAAAATGTGGTTTGCACATGAACAGTATCCTTATTTAGCGGATCCGCAACTTGCAGTCTGGCCATGTGCTTCAGGATCTATTTACACACTTCTGCAGGCAGTGTCATACAAGATAGTATTAGATACATAGATCAGAAGGAAGGATCATACAAGATAAGATTAGATACATACTTCAGTAATGAGTATCATACAAGATAGGATCAGATACACATGATTTGATGTGCTTGCGTATTCAATCTGTTTATTGCCCTCTGGAGATGCTGAGGGAAGAGCCTGTGAACTGATAGTGATGTGATTTCGACACTGAGTGAGAAATAAACTAGCAGGATTCCTGTATGGCCACATGTAGTGGGAGTAGCTCCTGCAGACTGATCAGTATGGGCAGGGCCAGCGTGTAACTCATCACTCTGCAGTGCAGCCAAGCTTTATCTATAAAGTTACCTCTTCAACAAAACTGGTAACTAGTAAAGTAAATAGAACTGACAGGACAGCCTAATGCCCAGACTTGGGGAAAAAAAAACGCAGACATGATAACCTGCCATTGGGGGCATATGTATGCATGGTGAGGGGTGTTGGGAGCATGTAAAAAGAATTTTAATTTTGGGACCAGACAACCTCTTTAATTTATTTCAGTAATTCAATTTAAAAGGTGAAACCCATGTATTATTATATTCATTACACACAGACTGATCTATTTCAAGTGTTTATTTCTTTAAAGTTAAAGAGGATTATGGCTTACAGCTAATGAAAACTGAAAATTATATATAAGACCAATTAAAGAAATTATTTTTAATACAAAAATGTTGGCCTGCTGAAAAGTATATACATTATATGCACTCAGTACTTGGTTGGGGCACTTTTTGAATGCGTCGTGGCATGGAGGCGATCAGCCTGTGGCACTGCAGAGGTGTTATGGAAGCCCATGTTTCTTTAATAGCGGCCTCCAGCTTGTGCATTGTTGGGTCTGGTGTCTCTCATCCTCCTCTTGACAATACCCCTAGGTTCTCTGTTGGGTTTAGGTCAGGTGTGTTTTCTGGCCAATGAAGCATAGTGATACCGTGGTTATTAAACCAGGTACTGGTACTTGGAAGTGTGAGCAGGTGCCATGTCCTGCTGGAAATAGAAACCAGCATCTCCATAAAGCTTGTCAGCAGAGGGAAGCATTAAGTGCTCTAAAATTTCTTGATAGACGGCTACACTGACTTTGGTCTTGATAAAACACAGTGGACCTACACCAGCAGATGACATGGCTCCCCAAACCATCACTGATTGTGGAAACGTCACACTAGACCTCAAGCAGCTTGGATTGAGTGCCTCTCCACTTGACCTTCAGACTCTGGGACCTTGATTTCCAAATGAAGTGCAAAATTTACTCCTGAGAAATCCCGCAAAAAACTTTTATTCCATGTCCTGCTAGAAATGTACATGATGTAATCTGTAGTGAATGTCATTTTCTTACCAGTGGCTCCATTTTTTAGTTATATCTCCCTGATGCTTCTCATCTGTGTCATGTGACTAGAAATTAGACCCAGCCAAATCACACAGTAACTTATGTGTGGACATGAAGTCTAATTTTCTATGCATTCCTATGGCAGGTCAGGGAGTTGGTCACGTGACCCAGCTACAATAAGAAGAGAGTGGATTACTCTCAATTACAGCCTCTGATAAGAAAATGACATTCACTACAGATTATATCATGCACCTTTCTAACAGGTCAGAGAATAAAAATTTTTGCGAGAGTTCTTCTTTAAATCTGAAAACAGGACTTTGAACCACTAAGCAACTGTCCAGTCCTTTTTCTCTTTAGCCCTGGTAAGATGCTTCTGACGCTGTCTCTGGGTCATGAGTGGCTTGATGCAAGAAATAAAACAATTGTAGCTCATGTCCTCATTTGTCTGTGTATGGTGGCTCTTGAAGCACTGACTCCCACTGCAGTCCGTTCCTTGTGAATCTCCTTCTTGAATCTTGAAAGGCCTTTTCTTGACAATCCTATCAAGGCTGTGGTTATCCCTGTTGCTTGTGCACCCTTTTCTACCACACTTTCCTTCCACTCAGCTTTCCATTAAAAGGACCTTTCACCGCTCCTGACATGTCCGTTTTATTAGCTTCATATATCCTTCATATAATAACAATTGTAGAGCATCTATTCTTATGGTTCTATGTTGTACCATTCCTTTATTATTTTTGCTAGAAGTTATGAATGAATTGCTAGCAGTCTGCCGTAAAGGTACAGAGGGGTGGTAACCAGTTGGGGGTGTGTACCTGCACAGTCTGAAAATGGCAGCACTGATTGGATAGAGTGAGTCTGTGCAAGTGCACCCCCCAACTGGTTACCTCCTCTCTGTACCCTTACTGCAGACTGCTAGCAATTCATTCATAACTATTAGTAGAAATAATAAAGGAATGGCACAACATAGAGCCATAGGAATTGATGCTCCAGAATTTTTATTACATGGGGAATGCATGAAGCTATTAAAACAGGCATGTCAGGAGTGGTGAAAGGTCCTCTTTAATATGCTTGAATACAGCACTCTGTGAACAGCCAGCTTCTTTAGAAATTACCTTTTGTGGTTTACCCTCCTTGTGGTTGGTATCAATGACTGTCTTCTGGACAACTGTTAAGTCAGCTGTCTTCCCCATTATTGTGTAGCATACTGAACCAGACTGAGTGACCATTTAAAGGCTTAGGAAACCTTTGCAGGTGTTTTGTGTTGATTGGCTGATTAGAGTGTGACACCATGAGTCTACAATATTGAACTTTTTCATAATATTCAAATTTTCTGAGATACTAACTTTTGGGTTTTCATTAGCTGTAAGCCATAATAATCAACATTAAAAGAAAAGGAGTTCTCCAGGCTTTTAATATTGATGACCTATCCTCAGGATAGGTCCTCAATATCAGATCGGTAGGGGTCCTACACCCGACACCCGCGCCGATCAGCTCTATGAAGTGAGGGCGTGCCCACAGGGCTGTGGAGTCGGTGTCCACTTTGGAGTTGGAGTCGGTATAAAATGGACCGACTCTGACTCCACAAGTATATAATACATTGGTACAGTTAGTTCAATGTTTGTTCTGAATATATTTTCATAAGAATTTGGGAAAATTATGAAATGTCCTATAAATGTCTGTTCTATTCCTGATCTAAGGATCTAGGCTTTTAGTTGAGATGAATGTGTGCTGCCCTTTATGTAGATGCTCAGTAGTGAAGCTCCTCCGCTACAGATCAGAGCAAAAAGGCACTGGGAAGGAATGGCTGCACGCATCTCAGATCTGCTAGAGAAAACAGGATTAAAGAGGTTTTCTCACTAGTTAAAAAGATTAGCTTTCAACATAAAGGCACAGTTAAAGACTGTTTTCTAAATACATTGGTCAGTCATGAACTATAGACGGTTCAGCAGGTTTCTCACTGCACATATGTTTCTGATGTTGTTATCTGATTGGCTGACAGCAGGAGTGAAACAATTGTCCAGTGCATCTTCTCTCTGTATGCTTTCCCCTGAGCTCCTGTTTGGAGAGGTTAGCTGCTCTGATGGGAAAACTGTTTTCTAACATCTCAAATTCAGAAATACAGAAACACACATGTGAACAAGTACTATAGGTGTAGAAACCATTGCCAAGCCTTTGTTATCTAGCACTGCTAGTAGTTTCACTTTCTAGACTGTGAAGCCGTATGATGGAAAACACCTAGGGCCTCATGTATGAAAACTGTCCCATAGCAACCAATCAGAGATCTCCTTTCATTTCATATAGTGCTCTGGAGAAATGAAAGGGGAGCTCTGATTGGTTGCTATGAGCAACAAAGAAAGTCTTAGACTTAGACAGTTTTCATACATCAGGCCCTTAGTGAGCTGTACCCAGAGAAAAGCCTAATACTGAAAGTTCAGAGTAAAGATATCTAGTAAGACATATATTACAAACTTTTTTTACCATGACATTTTTGTACTATTGATTTATGCAAAGTTTGTTTAAAGTTATTGCTTAAACATGCGCCATGTATGAGGGAGTCAGAGTCGGATTGGGAGTCGGAGTTAGGGGAAATTGAGGAGTCTGAGTTGGAGTCGGGGATTTGGCTTACCGACTCCACAGTCCTGCGTGCACATGCAGTCTCCCTTCTCTCTTCCTGCTCGCTGTTGCTATGCCTATGGCGAGCATGAAGAGAGACGGGAAGCGGCACGGCACACTCCTTCCCTTGATACAGCTGATCGGCAGGGGTGCCGAGTGTTGGACCCCCACGATCTGATATAGGAGATCAATATTATCAACCGATTGATAAGTCATCAAAATTAAAAGCCCAGACAACCCCTTTAAAGTAGACCACTCTGTATGTAATTAATCAATATAATATGAGTTTCACTGTTTGAACTGAATTACTGAAAGAAATTAACTTTTTGATATTCTAATTAATTTAAATGCGCCCGTATGTACATGTGCTGTTACATTGTAAGTATTCATGAAAGTCTTCACTTTTGTAGATGGGCAACACAAGGATTTGACTATCTCCAAGCTATTGAACCAGCATTTATCTCCGCTCTTCCTGAGGATGATTTTCTGGTAAGGTTTTTTTATTTTAATTTATTTCGAAAATGTGGTAGTATTCACTGCTCTGGAGAAATTATTAATCAGATAGATATATAGCTTGTTTTTTCAGTTCAGTAGTGAACCGTCATTTACATTATTCATTGGTGCAGAATCTGTATGGTCTCACTGCCAATTTCTGAGCTGCACCTGTAATTGTTGGCTGACAACTGTACATAATATTTGTATCTGGTAGCATGTACAAGTGCAGTGCAGCAAATACAGGTTTAGAAAGTTAATTGTGTCAAGCGGAGTTTAAATACAGCAATCCAGTTAATTGGAGGATTGCATACGATTGTACAAAGACTCACAGTGGAGGAAATTTAACAGAAGTAGTGCAAGAGAAAAAAGGAGACGTTGTCTATAGCAGTGTACATTTTTTTTTATTTGGTCAAGGGCCTTGGGAAAATGAAAGTACACTGCCTTGCGAAAGTATTCGGCCCCCTGGAACTTTTCAACCTCTTGCCACATTTCAGGCTTCAAACAAAAAATATAACGTTTTAAATTTTTGTTGAAGAATCAACAACAAGTGGGTCACAATTGTGAAGTGGAACAAAATTTATTGGATCATTTAAACTTTTTTTGTAATAATAAAACTGAAAAGTTGGGCGTACAAAATTATTCGGCCCATTTACTTTCAGTTCAGAAAACTCACTCCAGAAGTTCATTGAGGATCTCTGAAAGATCCAATGTTGTCCTAAATGACTGATGAAGATAAACAGAATCCACCTGTGTGTAATCAAGTCTCCGTATAAATGCACCTGCTCTGTGATAGTCTCAGAGTTCTGCATCATGAAGACCAAGGAACACACCAGGCAGGTCTGTGATACTGCTGTGGAGAAGTTTAAAGCCGGATTTGGATACCAAAAGATTTCCCAAGCTTTAAACATCCCAAGGAGCACTGTGCAAGCGATCATATTGAAATGGAAGGAGTATCAGACCACTGCAAATCTACCAAGACCCGGCCGTCCGTCTAAACTTTCATCTCAAACAAGGAGAAGACTGATCAGAGATGCAGCCAAGAGGACCATGATCACTCTGGATGAACTGCAGAGATCTACAGCTGAGGTGGGAGAGTCTGTCCATAGGACAACAATCAGTCGAACACTTCACAAATCTGGCCTTTATGGAAGAGTGGCAAGAAGAAAGCAATTTCTTAAAGATATCCATAAAAAGTCTCGTTTACAGTTTGCCACAAGCCACCTGGGAGACACACCAAACATGTGGAAGAAGGTGCTCTGGTCAGATGAAACCAAAATCCAACTTTTTGGAAACAATGCAAAACGATATGTTTGGCGTAAAAGCAACACAGCTCATCACCCTGAACACACCATCCCCACTGTCAAACATGGTGGTGGCAGCATCATGGTTTGGGCCTGCTTTTCATCAGCAGGGACAGGGAAGATGGTTACAATTGATGGGAAGATGGATGGAGCCAAATACAGGACCATTCTGGATGAAAACCTGTTGGAGTCTGCAAAAGACTTGAGACTAGTACGGAGATTTATCTTCCAACAAGACAATGATCCCAAACATAAAGCAAAATCTACAATGAAATGGTTCAAAAATAAATGTATCCAGGTCTTAGAATGGCCAAGTCAAAGTCCAGACCTGAATCCAATTGAAAATATGTGGAAAGAGCTGAAAACAGCTGTTCACAAACACTCTCCATCCAACCTCAAAGAGCTTGAGCTGTCTTGCAAGGAAGAATGGGCAAGAATTTCAGTCTCTAGATGTGCAAAACTGATAGAGACATACCCCAAGCGACTTGCAGCTGTAATCGCAGCAAAAGGTGGCGCAACAAAGTATTAATGCAAGGGGGCCGAGTAATTTTGTTCGCCCCACTTTTCAGTTTTTTATTATTACAAAAAAAGTTTAAATGATCCAATAAATTTCATTCCACTTAACAATTGTGACCCACTTGTTGCTGATTCTTCACCAAAAATGTAAAATGTTATATCTTTTTGTTTGAAGCCTGAAATGTGGCAAAAGGTTGAAAAGTTCCAGGGGGCCGAATACTTTCGCAAGGCACTGTAGCAATGATTGTAAATGATTCCCTCATAACATAGTCCAGAGTTTGACATTCATCACGATGCTGACAACCTTAAATATCTCATACTCAATTTTTAAGCTGAAGATAGTAGGTTTTATAATTTACACTGTTCTTACAGAGCATTTATCCTTCAATATGTGCACATGAGCAATCATAAGAATTGGGAACTTACAATTTAGAAGGTTTTTTGTTGTTGTTGTGCCTGTTCTATATTTGCCTAGTTTTGTTTTAGTCCATATACTATCTGTTAACTAGATTTTCTCATTTATTGTTTAGAGTTTGCAAGCACTCATGAATGAATGCATTGGCCACGTTATTGGAAAACCACACAGTCCTGTCACTGGCTTGTACTTGAGTAAGATATTAATAATTTTATTTTTTCATGGTTTTATGTTTATTTTTATATAGTAGACATAAATGTTTAAGCAGATGTACATAATTGCTTACCATGTGCAGCGACATCGTAACATCTTTGATACGTTACTAATGTTTACTATAGGAAGTGCAGGAAAAGTGAAAGCTATACAGCCTAGTATATTTACCAGTATTGTGATTTCCATACAGAATATTAAAGGGATTATCTAACTTTAAACTTTTACAAACCCTTCAAAGTGGGGGTCAAACTTACCTGTTCCTGTCGCAGGATTCTGGCTGTATCACTCCACGGCCACCTCCGCAGGTACCGGGTCTTTTGGAATCAACATCCTGTTAACTGCACCACACGTGACTGCTGCAGGCAATCACCGGCTGCAGTTGTGACATGTCACCCATGTGGTATGTCATTGGGTCACGTGTTTAAATTTGGATAACCCGTTCAAACCCTTCAAGAGCTGTATAAATAAATTGTGCTAGTGCTAGTACGTGTGCTCTCCGTTTCTAGTTTAAAGGGGCTGTGTAAGGTCATGAATATCTTATGGATAGCTCATCAATATCCGCTAAGTAGGCAGTTTGATTCCTGGCACCCCAGCGATCAGATGTTTGAATGTGTTGATGCACTCGTGCAAGACTGCATCCTCTTCAATATTTACCTGAACACTGTGCACATTGTAGCAGCGATGCAGTGTAGATACAACTGCTCGTCCCATTGGAGTGCATCAACCCCTTCAAATAGCTGATCGACAGTGGTGATGGGAGTTGTACATGAGCTGCGGCGCTAGAACGGAGGATATCTGGAAAGGTGAGTGAGGGTTGTTAAGTTTAACACACTGCTGCAGGACATAAGTTCAGTTAGGCCAGACAACCTGTTTAAAAGTTCTATTTTGTCTTTTTTTGATGTATACCCATTTTTGGCACTTTTATTTTATTTATATACTGTTTAGAATACTGGGGGGAGAGTTATTAATACTGGCACTCTGTGTGAGCATTGTGCTAGTGTTTCTCCCCTGTTGAGCTATTGCCTCATTTATCATCAGAGACCACATTCCAAGTACAGTTGAATATAAGTTTCCATACCAATTATACATGTCACGACTACTGCTTTAGACTGGTAATTCTAATTTGATTACTATGTATCAGTTTTAATTTTGATCCATATTATTTGTGTGTTATACGTGAACATTGTATTCTCTCTGTTTTCAGTTTTCTTTAATGGGGCAAGAAATAGGAGCATGTTATTGGGCCACCCGACTAAGTGGCAGATGTAAGGGGAGATGAGGATCAGGCATGTTGAAGTTCAACTACCCGATCTTTTTGTTCTTTTGTATATAAACTTCTGCTGGAGAGGTCTGGCTGCAGCTTCCTTTTTCTACTGAGATTACATGCTTGCTTGGCTGATCAGGCATGTGTATGATGGGATCAGGAGCGATAACTGTCTGTCTTAGGCCACTTTCACACAAGCGGCAGCACGGATCCGGCGGGTGAAGGGTCCCGCCGGATCCGTGCTGCCGCAGGTGCACGTGTGGGACCGGAGCAGCGCTCCGGCCCCACACATGTCAGACACAGTGTCACATACTGTACACCTACACATACACAGATATTCTTACATGCTCCCGACAGCTCGCACAGCGCAGGAGGAGGAGGACGGCGCGCACATAGGAAGATTCCCCACAGCGCCCTCTGCTGGAGCACCAGAGGGCGCTGTGGGGAATCTTCCTATGTGCGCGCCGTCGTCCTCCTCCTGTGCTGTGCGGAGCTGCTGGGGCTGCCGGGAGCATGTAAGTATGTCTGTGTATGTGTACAGTATGTGTCTGTGTATGTGACAGGTGTGGTGTGCAGGTGACGGATCCATCATGAACTCCATTGAAAGTCAATGGAGGGCAGATCCGTTTACTATTGTGTCACACCAAACGGATCCGTCCCCATTGACTTGCATTGGGGGTTATTCTGGATCCGTCTTGGTGCGGATGCCCAGACCGGAGAGCAAACCGCAGCATGTTGCGGTTTGCTCTCCGGTCTGTATACTGAAGAGAACTGAACGGAATGCATTTTGGAGCATTCCGTTCTCTTCAGTTCAGTTTTGTCCCCATTGACAATGAATGGGGACAAAACTGAAGCGTTTTATTCCGGTATTGAGCCCCTAAGACGGAGCTCAATACCGGAATAGCTAAACGCTAGTGTGAAAGTAGCCTTATATGTAAGGTCAGTCTAATGCACAACAGTTTTTACAAACGTTTTGTGTAATTAAGGAACTTTGTTTAGTTTACCATGTAAGGCTACTTTCACACTAGCGTTTTATAATTGCGGTCTTTAGTTCTGTCATAGGGGCTCAATACCGGAATAAAACGCTTCAGTTTTGTCCCCATTCATTGTCAATGGGGACAAAACTGAACTGAAGACAACGGAGGCTCCTAAAAGCATTCCGTTCCGTCTTTAGACCGGAGAGCAAACCGCAGCATGCTGCGGTTTGCTCTCCGGTCTAGGCATCTGCACCAAGACGGATCCGTCATGACCCCCAATGAAAGTCAATGGGGACGGATCCGTTTGGTGTGACACAATGGTGAACGGATCCGTCCTCCGTTGACTTTCAATGGAGTTCATGACGGATCCGTCACCTGCACACACATACATACATACATACATACATACATACATACTTACATGCTCCCGGCAGGTCTCCACAGCGAAGGAGGAGCAGGATGGCGCGCACATAGGACGATTCCACCTGGCACCCAGCAGAGGGCACTGTGGGGAATCGTCCTATGTGCGCGCCGTCCTGCTCCTCCTGCGCTGTGGAGACCTGCCGGGAGCATGTAAGTATGTATGTGTATTTGTATATGTCTGTGTGTATGTACTGTGTGACGTGTGGGGCCGGAGCGCGGTTCCGGCCCCACACATGTCCCTGCGGCAGCACGGATCCGGCGGCACCCTTCACCTGCCGGATCCGTGCTGCCCCTAGTGTGAAATAGGCCTAACTGCACTGGTTGCTTTGCTTTGTTACCTTTATTTGCACACCTTTTCTTCTAATCTTTAGAGGACTTGCCATGATGGATTTGAATTAGGCTTTGTTAGGCCATATCGGAAACCATGATGTATAGCTTGATTCAGCATATGCCAGATTCTACCAATACCCGACAGACACCATTATCTGGTTCTGCTGAGGTGTCTTGTTTTGAGGGGGCGGGGGACTGCGTATAAATATTTTTACATAATTGAATCTGCTGCAAAGGCTCTGATATAAGTATAGCCTAAAGGCCCACTTATGTGCAGTAATTACCTTCAGTTTATAGAGACTATTGATTGCAACTGCTATTGCTTGTACACATGGAGAATCTTGGTTTCTGGCTAGCAGATTATGGGCAGCAGATCCTTCTGTGTAGACAACAAACAATGATTTAGCCGCCAGCATCTGTGAGGCTTTCACCCCGAGTGTCTGCTCGTTCATTAGTTGACTTGCAGCACTTTTACAGAAGTTAATTATTAGAGTGAGTGTTCGTGAAAATGGTCCAATAGTTATACCATGTAAAGAGACCTTAAAGGGGTATTCCCATTTTAGACAATGGGGGCATATCGCTAGGATATGCCCCCATTGTCTTATAGGTTCGGCTCCCACCGCTGGGACCCGCACCTATATCGAGAACGAAGCAGGTAGCTCTGTGCCTGGAGGACCCCGGGTTTCCACCAGGCGCAGCTCCACCAGGCCATCACCAGGCACAGCTTCCCCGCTGCGGTCATAGAAATAAATGGGAGCACACCGCGCAAGCGTGGCCACTGCTTCCATTCATTTCTATGGAGCTGACAGAAATAGTCGAGCCAGCACTCTATTTTCGGCGGCCCTATAGAAATGAATGGAGGGTAGCTGCGCATGCGCAGTGCGCTCTCTTTCTCTTTTGGGGCCCCATTCTCGATTTAGGTGCGGGTCCCAGAGATGCCCCCATTGTCTGAGCTGGGATAACCCCTTTAACTTGTACGCCATTGTTGCTGCCATAAACTAATATCTTCATAACTTGCACCTGAAGCGACTCCCTGATCTTCTGTGCCTCTTCGGTAGAGTGTAGATCTTTTCCCTTGATAGCAATAATAATGAAAAATATTAAAATCTGTGCTTTTGCAGCTGCTTTGAGAAACAGCTCAAAGTGAATGGAAGATTGTTGTGATATTAATGTGTTGCCATACCAGTGACACAAAGATGAATTTTATTAAGAACAAAAGCATCTTTTATTCCATTTTTATGTATAGTCACAGCTGTATCTCTGCAATACAGATATTATGAAAGATCATTTAGACATACAAAGTGTGATTAAAAAGTACTACTGTCTTTCATGGAGAACAGATTGTCCCAGTGCTCTTACTTATCACAGCAGCTATGCAGATTATTCTAAAAGGTGGTGACTGGTAGCCCCAGACGTAAAGAAAACCCAAATCATTGGCCCAGATTTACTAATATGTCTGTACCTAAAATTTTTCAAGAACAGTGGCACAAATTGATGCAGATTAGGCGCAACTATGGTTTTACACTTTCTTGAAAGTGGACCGGCTTAGCTGGAAGGAGGTGAAGCTTTACTTGAAAGGGGACAAGTCCTAAAATTGCACCACAATCCTGGCATAAATTTAAGTTTCAAAGTAAACTGTTGGTATAGAGTTAGACACGATATCTGTTCCTGCCACACATTTACATTCCAGCCTGAGCCACTGTGTTAAAGGCAGGTCTAGAGAGCCTAAAGGTCCCTTTAGATGGGACAATTCAGCAGGTGATTGTCGGGAAGAAAATGTTCACATGCAAATACCATCGCTTGTCCCCATACCGACTCGTTTCTCGGCAGCACATCGTATTCACAAGACACGAGCTGCTGCTGGCAAACAACGATTTAGGTGCCTACACAAGTGCCTTCCACTCGTTCATCGGGTAATCGGCAGCACCTCTACACCGGCAGATAATTGCAGTTATCTGGTGGATTCTCTGCCCATGTAAACACTGTTTATAGAATTGGAAAATCTGGGCCTTAATCTGTGTCTGACACTGGCTTCAGTGCCTGTTTCCAGTTACCTTTTTTTGCCACCAAAACCGTAAATATATGTTGTTAAAAAATATTAAGGTAAATTGATCTGCTTAGTGCCTAATGACAATGATTAAAAATTGAGCATATCCTTAAAAGCATCCGGCAAATACAAAAATTCGTATGGCTTAGGTTGGTTTTTCTGTAGTGACCACTGTAGTAACCTAAGTCTTAGTAAATGCTAGTTACTTCCATACTGTCAACCAGTTTGTTGATTTGATTTGCTATTTTATTTACCTCATTTTAAACGTATTTTGTTTTATTAGTTACACATCGCAATAGTCCACGACCTGTAAAGGTGCCTCGATGTCACAGTGACCCACCAAATCCCCACCTGAACACTCCTGCTCCTGAAGGCTTTAGGTATTTGACAATTCATAATATGAATAATGCACATATTCTATGACCAACAGGATGGCCAATGTCTATAAGCAATGCCTGTTATATTAGAGCATCACGTGTTTCAGAATGTATAACGAAATTGTCTGCATCTTTCTAGCTTCCTGGGATCATTACTGAGTATTATCATTTTGAATATACGTCAGCTAGAATGAATATACTTTGTAATTATCTATATATTCTCTGGTCAATTTATGAAACAAACGCTGTATGGTTGGCTGCACCAAAGACATGTATTTGTGAAACATTTGAAGTGAAATTATAATTTTTTTTTTCGATCATTGTTGGGTGCAATTTCCAAAATGTAGAAAGTGTTTTTGTCATTTTAAATTGTCCAGAACAATTAACATTCATTGGCTAACCTTGCACAGCAAGTCTTTCAGAAAACATTAGTCTGAAATCTCAACTGTATGGCCTGCTTAAAGGGATTATGCAGCCTGTTTATATTAATGACCTATCGTCAGGATAGGTCATTAATGTCTGATATCTGGGACCCCCGTTGATAGCTGTTGTAAGAGAAGATTTTTTTTCGTCTCGGAAGTCTTGGAGGTCCAATGTAAATACAAGTTTTAAAGGGAAACTGTCAGCTCCAAAACACCCCCTGAGCTAGAGTAAGCGGTGTATAGTGTAAGTGATGCTGAATCCGAATATGTAAGTTTTATCTTCATACTCACTTCCATTTCGATGCTGTGCTCTGCCAAACCTGCAGTAAAATGCACTCACTGGACTCCAGTGCTCACTCACATAATGGAGAGGACTCATAGAAGAGTCCTCTCAATGTATTTTACTGCCGGTTTGTGGGAGCACAGCGTCGGAATGGAAGTGAGTATGAAGATAAAACTTAATCGGATTCAGAACCAGTTACCCTATACAACGCTTACTCTAGTTCAGGGGGTGTTTCGGAGCTGACAGGTTCCCTTTAAGTGAATAAAGCCAGCACCTGTAATTACACCATGCCACCATTACAGGGGAGACGACGTGTAGTGTAATGAAGAGGAAGCGTTGCTCACATGGAGTCCTGCTCACCTCTTCAAACAGATGATCAGAAATCTCTTAATGTATCATTACAGTGGTTTGTGCCCTGTTACACAACTTTATTATTTACTTTAACCCCTTCACGCTATATGACGAGTATACTCGTCATGGAGCACTGCTATTTAATGCTCCATGACGAGTATACTCGTCATTACATTAAACTGTCACCATGTCTGCTGACATGGTGACAGTGCTGAGACCCCGGCTGTTACTTACAGCCAGGGGTCTCAGCTTACCAGCCCGGGACCAATGGGGGCGGTCCCAGGCTAGCGATCGCTGTGATTGGCTAGTCTATACAGACTAACCAATCACAGCGATGGCATGCTTTTTATTGTAAAAAAAATAAATAATAATGAATATGTATATATTATATACATATAATATATATGTATATAATATACATGTAATGTGCGGGGGGGGGGTGTAATGTGCGGCGAGCGGGCGTATGCGGCGGCATCGCCGCCGCATTGATTTTCAGGATGGCGAGCGGGTGAAGCAGAGTATCAGCATACAGCTGATACTCTGCCTCAAACTGCTGACATCGGTGCTGGCGCCGATGTCAGCAGTTTAACCCCTTCCATGCCACGGTCCGTAGGGACCGCGGCATGGAAAGGGTTAACAGGGAGGGAGCTCCCTCCCTCTCCCATCGGCGCTGCGGTGCGCTGGCAGCGCCGATGGTGTGGGCTGAAGAGGGGGAGGAAGCTCCCTCCCCCTTCCATCGGGACGCTGTTCTGCTCTGGCAGCGTCCCGATGGTTACCATGGCAACCAGACGCTTTCAGAAGCGTCTGCTTGCCATGGTGTAAGCTAAGCCTCATCAGGCTCCTGCTAAAAGCAGGAGCCTGACAAGGCTTAGCAAGAATGAAAATACACTACAGTACACTATACAGTGTACTGTAGTGTATTATAGAACAATCAGACCCACTGGTTCTTCAAGAACCAAGTGGGTCTGAGTCTAAAAAGTGTAAAAAAAAAAAAAAGTTAAAAAAAGTTAAAAAAGTTTTAAAAAATCCTATTTTTCCCCCCAAAACTCAAATTTAAAATTAGTAAAAAAAGAAAAAAAATACCCCAATCATGTTAGGTATCGCCACGTTCGTAACAACCTGCTCTACAAAAATATCACATGCCCTGACCCCTCAGGTGAACACCGTAAAAAAAATAAAATAAAAACAGTGTCAAAAAAGCCATTTTTTGTCACTTAACATCACAAAAAGTGCAATACCACGCGATCAAAAAGGCGTATGCCCCTTAAAATAGTACCAATCTAACCGTTACCTCTTCCCGCAAAAAATGAGCCCCTACCTGAGACAATTGCCCAAAAATAAAAAAACTACAGCTCTCACACTATGGAGAGACTAAAACATGATTTTTTTGTTTAAAAAATGATATTATCGTGTAAAACTTAAATAAATAAAAAAAACTATACATGTTAGGTATCACCACATCCGTAACAATCTGCTCTACAAAAATATCACATGAGTTAACCCCTCAGGTGAACACCGTAAAAAAAAAAAAAAAAACAGGGTAAAAAAAGCCATTTTTGTCACTTTACGTCACAAAAATTTTAATAGCAAGCGATCAAAAAGGCGTATGCCCCTCAAAATAGTACCAATCTAACCGTCACCTCTTCCCGCATAAAATGAGCCCCTACCTGAGACAATTGCCCAAAAAATAAAAAAAACTACAGCTCTCAGACATTGGACAGATTAAAACATGATTTTTTTGTTACAAAAATGATATTATTGTGTAAAACTTAAATAAATAAAAAAACTATACATGTTAGGTATCGCCACGTCCGTAACAACCTGCTCTACAAAAATATCACAGGAGTTAACCCCTCAGGTGAACACAGTAAAAAAATAAAAATAAAAACTGAGCCAGAACAGCCATTTTTGGTTACCTTGCCTAACAAAAAGTGTAATATAAAGCGATCAAAAATCATATGTAACCCAAAATAATATCAATAACACTGTCACCTTATCCCTTAGTTTCCAAAATATGGGCACTTTTTGGTTGTTTCTACTGTAGGGGTGCATCAGGGGGGCCTCAAATGGGACATGGTGTCTGAAAACCAGTCCAGCAAAATTTGCCCTCCAAAAACCATTTGGCGCACCTTTCCTTCTGCGCCCTGCTGTGCGCCCATACAGTAGTTTACAATCACATGTGGGGTGTTTCTGTAAATCGCAGAATCAGGGTAATAGTTTTTGAGTTTTGTTTGGCTATTAACCCTTGATGTGTTACAGGAAAAAATGTATTAAAATGGAAAATCTGCCAAAAAAGTGAAATTTAGAAATGTCATCTCCATTTTCCTTTAAATCTTGTGGAAGACATAAAGGGTTAACAAAGTTAGTAAAATTAGTTTTGAAAACCTTGAGGGGTGTAGTTTCTAAAATGGGGTCATTTATGGTGGTTTCTATTATGTTAACCCCACAAAGTGACTTCAGAACTGAACTGGTGCTTAAAAAAAATGGTTTTGGAAAATTTCTTAAAAATTTTAAGAATTACTTCTAAAATTCTAAGCCTTCTAACATCCCCAAAAAATAAAATTATATCTACAAAATGATGGTAACATAAAGTAGACATATGGGAAATGTAAAGTAATAACTATTTTGTGAGAAATCACAATGTGCCTTAAAAGCAGAGAAATTCAAAGTTTGAAAATTACAATTTTTTCCAAATTTTCTGTAAATTTAGGATTTTTTAATAAATAAAGGTGATTTATATTGACTCAAATTTACCACTGTCATGGAGTACAACGTGTCACGAGAAAACAATCTTAGAACGGCTTGGATAAGTAAAAGTGTTTCAAAGCTATTACCACATAAAGTGACACATGTCATATTTCCAAAATTTGGCCTGGTCCTTAAGGTGAAAAATGGCTATGTCATGAAGGGGTTAAAGTGCTGTTAATGCCAGGGGTTGTACGTGTAAAATAGTATTAAGCATGTCACATCAGTGAAAACAAGTACAAATACAGTATCTTTGAATTCAGTGTATGAGGGGAGATTTATCAAACTAGTGTAAAGGAAAACTGGCTTGCCCATAGCAACCGATCAGTTCCACTTTTCATTTTCCCAAGGAAAATTAAGTGGAATGCTTTACACCAGTTTTCATAACTCTCTCCCACAGAGTCAGCTTCTAAGCACCCTCTAATGATGGCTAAAGGGAGGCAGAATATTGTGGTTTAAATTTACACCAGTCCTCCATAAAATAAATGAAAGTACCTGAATAATATTTTGTAGGTCCCCCTTGTACTGGGACCTACACTGCATACTGGGAACACCCCAGAAGAGCTGCAGTTTTGGAGATACTCTGCCCAGTCCAAATAGTTCAGATTGTTGTGCTTGCCCATTTTTCCTGCTTCCAAAATTAACTTCAAGAACTGACTTTTCACCTACTGCCGAATAGATCCCATCTCTTGAAAGGAGACATATCATAAGATAATCAATGTTGGGGTGGGTTTAACATCACATTTTTGTCATCCGTTAAATGTATTCCTTGGAAAACAAAAGGATATGAAAGCGTTGCACACCACTCTTCTGTATCCTGCAGAGTCCGGTAAAAAAAAAGTATACATTAACGCTATGGTGATGGATGCCTCTGTATGGCATCTGTCTGAGGCATCCGTTAACGTATCCGTTTTTTGCTTACGTTAAATGCATGGGAAAAATGTGAACGCAGCCTTATTCACGTCATCTGTGAGTACTAGAGCTCTGTATCAACATATATTATGAACTGGTTTAGATAAAAAAAACTACTTGGTGTTGAAGGACGGATATTAACTTTGTCTTTTCTCCATTGCATACGGCCATGCTACTCATGTGACTAATTATATTCTAGTTACAACTACTTGTATTAGTAGGGTTAAATGCAGTATAAGATTGGATCTTTTTATAATCTTATAACAGTCTTGACATTGTTAGGACCACAGATAGTAAAAGTATGTTCAGCCTTTTTTTAAAAAAAAATTTTCATGAAAGTTTCTTTACCAATATTTTACATTTCTTTTGACTTTGAACAGTAAATGACTGTAGAGACGATATAGTGAAAGGTTGTCAAGGTCCTTATGTGCTGTCCACATCTGTTACATGGCCCCCGACATTACTTCCAGAGGCTATGCTAGTCTGACCACTGCACCAGGAGCAATCAGAATCTAATGTTTACCTAAAACTGACAGGACAGGACATCCAGCGGCCACATGTGTTGCCTCTCGTGGCAGGGCATTCGTGCCATTTTCCAGCAGAAAAATGCCTGCCAGTCCACAGCAAGGGTTTCCCAGGAATGTCTCTGCCAGATTTCAACACTTCCTTGGCCTGCCCGGTCACCAGATATATCACCATTTGACCATTTATGGGATTAACTGGGCACCATCTTTGGCAGTCTAGGAGTGTGCAGGATCTCAAGGCCCAGCTGCAACACCTGTGGGGAAAATGTGCTACTGAAAAGCATATGGAACCTGTGTGTTTCCATGCCCACCATGCCCAACCGTTTCCCATCTTGTATCCAGGCTAGATAGCCTCCTTTTAATTGTACAATTTTCTCCAATGAACTTATCTTTTTGCTCTAATTTTGTAATAACTTACATATATCATCATTTGGTTTCATAATTCGGTTTCATTCGATTAAAATAATTCCTTCTTGGTGCAATATATATATATATTATATATCAGTGGTTGAATTTATATGTAACTTACATTGACCAAATTTGGCATTTTTGTGTAAGTAATTGTGTGTGTAAAACATTTATCAGCACCTGTGTAAAGTGCCTTCAAAAAGTTGGTATGAAACAACAACTACTCTTGATAAATGCAGACACCTTCCGTGTGCAATCCACATTTTTCTCAGGCCTGTTACTAGAAATTACTATTCATGTCTGCAATGTGTGCAAGAATAGGACAGGTGCTATAATTTGTAGAACAGACGCACGGATGACGCCCGTAGTAATGAATGAGTCCCTGTGCAATATGCGCAAAAAGCAGATCAGACACTTTTATACAAAATACGGTCGTGTGCATAAGGTCTAAAGCAGATCTATCAGCTTAATATATAGCTGTGTAAGGGAAGGTGCTTAATATATAGCTGTGTAAGGGAAGGTGCTGCCATCGGGGTACTGGAAGCTACTTTATTAAAAAAATAGGGGGGGACCCCACGCCATTTTTATACAAAAATAAATAATTTAAAAAAAAAATGGCGTGGGGTCCCCCCCTTTTTTCCTTTTCCAGCCAGATACAACCAGCAGCGGCAGCCTGGCACTACCAGGGTGGGAAGGGACACGGTTATTGGCCCTTCCCAGCCTAATGGTACCAGCCTGCAGCCGCCCCAGAGCCAGACCCTCAGTATAGAAGGTCCGGTCCTGCGGGTACCCGGCTCTTCCCGGCACCCCTGGTGGCGGTGGGTGCCGAGGTAATAATGTTGGGGTTAGTGCTGGCTTGCCATACCGGCAAGCACTAAGCCCAGTATTAGTAATCAGGGCCGTCTGTAGGTAGCCGTAATTACTAAAACTGTAGTATTGGAAAAAAAAATACACACACACAAGTATAAAACATTTTATTGAAATAAACACTCCCCCAGACCCCTGTTTGACCATTTTATGAAGAAAAAAAAAAAAAAAAAGCTGGTCCAACGTAGTCCACCGAATCCGACGTAGTCCTCTGCATTCACGACCCTGAAAAATAGAAAACAAACACACAAACACAGACCACTTACCTCTTCCTGCAGTGGGATAATACACACAGCGATGTCACTGTACAGGGATAATAAACACAGTGATGTCACAGTACAGAGATAATAAACACAGCGATGTCAGTGTACAGGGATAATAAACACAGTGATGTCACCGTACAGAGATAATAAACACAGTGATGTCACAGTACAGAGATAATAAACACCAGTGATGTCACTGTACAGGGATAATAAACACAGTGATGTCACCGTACAGGGATCGGCGTCTCGTGGCCCAATCAGACCTCAGATCAGCGTCTCGTGCCCCCATCAGATCTCAGGTCTGCGTATCGTGCCCCCATCAGACCTCGGGTCAGCGTCTTGAGCCCCCATCAGACCTCAAATAGCGTCTTGTGCCCCCATCAGACCTCAGGTCAGCTTAATGTGCCCCATCAGACCTCAAGTCAGCGTCTTGTGCCCCATCAGACCTCAGGTCAGCGTCTTGTGCCCCATCAGACCTCAGGTCAGCGTCTTGTGCCCCCATCAGACCTCAGATTAGGGTCTTGTGCCCCCATCAGACCTCAGATTAGGGTCTTGTGCCCCATCAGACCTCAGATTAGGGTCTTGTGCCCCATCAGACCTCAGATCAGCGTCTTGTGCCCCCATCAGACCTCAGGTCAGCTTAATGTGCCCCATCAGACCTCAGGTCAGCTCTTGTGCCCCCATCAGACATCAGATCAGGGTCTTGTGCCCCATCAGACCTCAGGTCAGCTTAATGTGCCCCATCAGACCTCAGGTCAGCTCTTGTGCCCCATCCATCAGACCTCAGGTCAGCCATTTCTGCCCTCATCAGACCTCAGGTCAGCCAAACCACCCCCCCCCCCCCCCCGGGGGCCCCAGCCACAAAAAATACTTACAAAAAGCTGCTTCGGTCTTCATCTCCTGCGCGCGCCGCCTTCTCCTGCAGTGTGTGATCCCGCGAGACCTGTGACCCAGCGCTGGATCTCGCGGGATCACACAGCCAGCCCAGGAGGAAGCGCGCAGCCAGGAGTCGGAGACCGACGCCAGCGGCAGGGTAAGAATCATTAACGCCCCCCCCCTCCAGTGTCCTAGAGTCCGGGCCCCATAGGGCAGTACCAGTTGTACTGCCCTATCGGCGGCCCATACCGGCCAGTTGTAAGGGCCCCCCCCCCCCCCCACGTGGCCTATTGGTGGGCCCGGTGCAGATGCACCATATGCCCTATGAATAAAGCGGCCCTGCCCCCAGCCCCCCTTGGTAGTGACAGGCTGTTGTGTACACTGCACATATACACACAGCAGCCTGTTAGTCACCAATGTGAGAGGCAAAGGGAGTGCACACCTTGGGAATACACCAAACTCCTAAACTATGGCCGACATTTAGTAAACTATTTTCAGGCTGAAACTGAGCCAAAATAGCAGTTTGCATAAATTTCACTTTTTGTTCCGTGCTTGCCAAAAGTTGGAAAAATGGGCATGGTTTACAGGGAGGCAGAATGTCCTCAAACCTTTAGGCAGATTCATTTATGCTTAAGCAAATTTTGTGCTTATAGAAGGTGAAGATTTAATTTTCTTTAGGACAATCCAAACAGGTGCCTTCAAAAAAAAAAAAAAAATATATATATATATATATATATATATATATATATATATATATATATTTGTAACTACATTTAAAATAAATCTTCTGCAAAGTATCCAGTGTACTCCTCTTCCAGTGCTCTTACTAGCCAAGCAGCAGAATATTTTTGTGCCATTTTAGCTATTAGTAGTTTGGGTAGGGTGGGTTCACATCACATTTTATGCCTCATTTTATGTCTGGTAAAAAAAAGTTAACTTTTTTCCCCATTGAAACTCTATGGTGAACGGATGCCACTGTCTTTAAACGGATGGAAAAAACATGTGAACCCAGCCTTAAATGCTTCCTTTACATAGGGCAGTAGGATGTACCTTGGCTTAGTTAAATGAAAACCTTCTCAGACATATAATAATAAGCGGCACAGAATGCTTTTCTATACTTTCTCAGAAGCATGGGATTTCCTGTCTGTTTCTGACCTGCTAGAACTGTTCTTGATGTTTCTCTTTTTGTCGCAGAAGAGCCCATCCAACACAGCTGCCGGTCGCCCCACTCCTCTTTGTAGGGATTCAGTTCTACAAAAATCCATCAGCAATGCAAATGACTGCCAGGTCATCTACTGTCTCAGGCTTCTGGATGCACGCTAATTGGTCTTACTTGCTTTCTTACTTATCTTAGATACTTAAATTTGAGCCCTTACAACATTTAAATATCTTTTGTCAATTTCACCAATTAATGTTCCATTATAACGTATTGTGAGAAATTACCGTAAAAAAATGTCAGTCTCTTATGGGGCGAATACAAATGAGTGCTTCCATTATGGAAGCGCTCATTAGTACCGGAGGACCGGGAAGCGGTGAAGGCTCCGTATTCAACGTCTCCTGGTCCTCTGCCGTCAGCTGTGCGGTGGCTGCAAACAGTGTGAGGATGTGCGCTTTGGGTCACAGCACAGCCGCGGCAGAACAGAGAGCACTGGAAGTGAGCAGTGGTGGTGTCTGGAGTAGGAGAGGTAAGTTTATATATATTTTTTTTCTTTAATTTGCTCTGAGGGCTGATTGGGGATCTGATCTGAGGTCTGAATGAGGGTTTTATTAACATTGGGGGTCTGATTACTGGTCTGATCTGAGGTCTAATGAAATATATTTTTTTTCTTATTGTCTTCCTCTAAAACCTAGGTGTGTGTTGTATTGTGTTGGCATATTCTGCATCCATAACTATTGTTTTTCCTTCAACAATGGTCAGGGCCTGTTTTTGTGGGGTAAGCTGCAGTTTTGTTTTTGTTTTTTGTTTTTTTTTTGGGGGGGGGACAACATGCAAATGTTAAATTTAAATTTATTTTTTTGGGGGGGGGGGTTGAGGACCAAAAAACAGCTATTCTAGACTTGCTTTTTTATTTTTTTTAAGAGCATTCGCCTCTTGTGATAAATAACATGATGTAATATTTCAGATATTTTCAGACCTTATGATACAAATTGTGGTATAATTTTTTATAGGAAAATACTTTTTCATTTATTCAGCTGGCTGTTTGTCATGTAGGGCAAAATAACTTAGTCTAATAGTGCCCATACACACAGAGTTGGACAAATGTGCTAATTTGGGTGGGTATAGCTGACTGTTATGTCTATAGGGGTGTGCCAACTGTCTCCTGACATATTATATCAGTGGAAAGAAAGTTCGGGGATGTTGAATTTCAACATGCCTGATCCTCTGTTCTCAGGAGAGATAAGCTACAGCCAGACAAATCTGGCAGCATCTTACTTCCTATTGACACATGCACTCTCAACTGCACTAGGCATGCATGTGTTGGAAGATTAAGTAGGAATTGCTAGTTTGACAAATAGCTGTTGAAGGTGTATGGCCACCTGGCTTCCTTGGTCTAGACAGTAGCACTTCCACAAAGACCTGTTTGAAAGGTACATGATTGTAAACTGTAATGAAGATAATCTTCTTACCAGTGACTGTATTTGTGAGTTATAACCATCCTTCTGATCCTTAGCTGTGCCATGTGACACAGGACAGGAAGTCGGTTACTTCTCTATTCATTCACATGAGACTGACATTGAAGCTTTCATAGGAAATTGACTTCCTGTCCACACATAAGATGCTAAGTTATTTGGCGAGTCAGAGTGTTAGTTACATGACACAGCTAAGGATCAGAAGAGAGGTTATTACTAACAAATACAGTCACTGGTAAGAAGATTCACCTTCACTACAGTTTACATAGTGTACCTTTCCAACATGTCAGAGAATAAACATTTTTGTGGTGTTATGGAAAGAGGTTGGATCAAAATACTTTCCCGTGTTTTCTTTGTTTCGAACATCTAGCATTTTAAAGCTACTACTTTCTTTCTTTAATTGCTTTGGTCAAATGGTTTTTTAAATAGCTGCATTTTCCATCCAAGCTTATAGTAACATGTTAATTTCTTGGACTGGGCATTCTTAAAATGGTTCTCAAAGACTAGGAATCACTTTGATATGGGCAGTCAGGGTGCAAGGAGTTAAAAAAAAACCTGTCATTGGCTGTCTTTGTTCCAGGGTGGAGTTCCTTTCTCCTCAGCTACTGATCCCCTCTGGGCCAGAACTGTGATGTGCTGTCCACACACACATAACAGCCGCTGGCCAGTCATTAGCATCGGTATTGATTTGTGTAGGCATAGCACATGACCAGTGCCCCCACTAAGGCCAGTGACATGAGTGTATGGTCATACTTCCGGTCCAGTGGGGCCCAGAAAAGGAGGACAAGGGAGCTCAGCACTGGAATCAGAGTATCAGTGACAGGTCTATTTTCTTTTTTAATGTCTGTATCCTGCCTGGCCATATTAAAAAGGGTTCACTGTCTCAGAGGACCCCTTTCATGCTGAGTTCACATCATCGTTTAGCTTTACAATCTTGTGATCTTCCGATAGAATAAATAAATAAGGAAAAAAAACATCCATTATTTTGAGCATCAGTTTGTGTCTCTTCTGTCAGATCAGTTATTTTTGATGGGAGAAAAAGTCCTGCATGCAGTACTTTCCCATCGAAAATAACTGATCTCTGATGGAAGTGACTCAAACTAATCATAACTGATGTTCTAAAAAGACTAATATATTTATTGTGCAAACTGATGCTCAAAATAACTGATCTCTTTTTATGTTCTTCTCATGGATCAGAAGAATGGAAAGCTAAATGGTGATGTGAACTCAGCCTAAAACAGTTTGACTATGACTTGTGTGTGAGCATGCTTGTCTTATCTGTGGTATACAACCTTGATGCTAAATCTAAATTCGATGTTTTGTCCTACTGTATGTGTAGTATAAAAGGGTTTGTCAAGACACTTAATAGACAAACACTCAGAATGCTCAGTGATTGGCTTGAGTGGTCACATATTCATGTCAACAGGGTCCAAGAAGTACAAAGGAACCTGGAAACTCCCTGAATAGGAGCAGCGGGGTATCAGTAAAGTGAGCATCACTGGCCTGACAAGACAACCCCTTTAAGAAAGATGTCTTTGTAGTGTTATTGCTACATCCTATTTTATTCTTTGCTTTTTTTTATTTGCACACATTCCATTAACAGGTTATGCTGTCAATATCTGATTGGCGTGGTCTGACACCCCACACACCCGCCAATCAGTTTTTCCTGAGTGGCTATTGTGTAATGGAGGGAGCTAGTTACTGCAGCACTATTCCCCTTAAAGTGAATGGGAGCAGTGCCACAGTAACCTGTGTTGCCCACTGTGTAGTTCTGGCGCCAAGCTTCTCGGGAACAACTGATTGGCGGGAGTGCCGAATGTTGATCCCCGCCAGTCAGATATTGATAGCCTATCCTGAGGATAAGCCATCAATATACAAATCCTTGACAACACCTTTAAACTAGTCTGTAACTTTGTATAGTTCTACCCAGCTACTTTGTTCTGGTGCAAAACTGTGTAAAACCTTGTTATAATAATTGTACTTATGTAATATTTCAAGTCCTCATATTCATACTGTTATGTCATATTACATGGCTATGTTATCATGTTTTTAAATATTTAGCACTAAAATCCTACCTTTTTCCAAGTGTTCCATACCATTACTACTGAGTGTGGGCTAGTAAAGGTATGTCTGTTGCAATCATAGATCTCTTTAACAAATCTGCCAAGTTACAACCACATCTGAAGGAGACTTTAACCCAGATATATATGGTTTACAGCCATCATTGTCATTAATGAATTTGTTTATATAGCGTTGACATATTCCGCAGTGCTTTAAAGTGTAACTGCTGTTTCATTTTTTTATCCCCTAATGTATAGTACACCCTGCTGTATAAGTGCTTTTGTGCTTTAAAATGTAATAATTTTCAGTTTTACCTGCTAATAACTCCCACAAATGCATGCTACTTTCTTATTCAGCAGCTATCATTTCAGAATGTTGCCATGTGCAGGCCGTCTCCAAACAAGAGACTGATCAGCACTGGGGGGAGGAGCTCAGCCCTGAGTGCCTGGAGTTGTGCTGAGGCAGAAAGTGGCGGGGGGCTGCTTTACATGCTAATATCTCCTTAATGGTACCAGCTAGAATCATGCAACTGGCCTTGTTTGAAAGCTGACAGTCCTGGCTTTCATAAAGAATGACAGCGTTAGTCCAAGCAACAGAGGAGAAATCACTGTTAGAAATAGAGTCGGGAGTAAAATCTGCTTATACTTATTTATGTCATTCTGGTATTGTCTGAAAGTTTGGAATGTCGACTTTCAGATAATACAAAGCCCATATCTCTAGCTGGTACCAAACCAGAGATATGAGCAGCTAAAGCAGCCCCCCTCCTCCCCCGTCAGTATGGAAGAGAATGAGGGACAGGTGACTATTAAGAGGCTAAAACAAATGCTTACTGATTTCATGTACAGTGCCTTGCAAAAGTGTTCGGCCCCCTGGAGCTTTTCAACCTTTTGCCACATTTCAGGCTTTAAACAAAAAGATATAACATTTTAAATTTTTGGTGAAGAATCAACCTCAAGTGGGTCACAATTGTGAAGTAGAACGAAATTTATTGGATCATTTAAACTTTTTTGTAATAATAAAACTGAAAAGTTGGGCGTGCAAAATTATTCTGCCCCCTTGCATTAATACTTTGTTGCGCCACCTTTTGCTGCGATTACAGCTACAAGTCGCTTGGGGTATGTCTCTATGAGTTTTGCACATCTAGAGACTGAAATTCTTGCCCATTCTTCCTTGCAAAACAGCTCGAGCTCTTTGAGGTTGGATGGAGAGCATTTGTGAACAGCAGTTTTCAGCTCTTTCCACATATTCTCAATTGGATTCAGGTCTGGACTTTGACTTGGCCATTCTAAGACCTGGATATGTTTATTCTTGAACCATTCCATTGTAGGTTTTGCTTTATGTTTGGGATCATTATCTTGTTGGAAGATACATCTCCGTCCTAGTCTCAGGTCTTTTGCAGACTCCAACAGGTTTTCATCCAGAATTGTCCTGTATTTGGCTCCATCCATCTTCCCATCAATTTTAACCATCTTCCCTGTCCCTGCTGATGAAAAGCAGGCCCAAACCATGATGCTGCTGCCACCACCACGTTTGGCAGTGGGGATGGTGTGTTCAGGGTGATGAGCTGTGTTGCTTTCATGCCAAACATATAGTTTTGCATTGTTTCTAAAAAGTTCGGTTTTAGTTTCATCTGACCAGAGCACCTTCTTCCACATGTTTGGTGTGTCTCCCAGGTGGCTTGTGGCAAACTGTAAACGAGACTTTTTATGGATATCTTTGAGAAATGGCTTTCTTCTTGCCACTCTTCCATAAAGGCCAGATTTGTGAAGTGTTGGACTGATTGTTGTCCTATGGACAGACTCTCCCATCTCAGCTGTAGATCTCTGCAGTTCATCCAGAGTGATCATGGGCCTCTTGGCTGTATCTCTGATCAGTCTTCTCCTTGTTTGTGATGAAAGTTTAGAGGGACGACCGGGTCTTGGTAGATTTGCAGTGGTCTGATACTCCTTCCATTTCAGTATGATCGCTTGCACAGTGCTCCTTGGGATGTTTAAAGCTTGGGAAATCTTTTGGTATCCAAATCCGGCTTTAACCCTTTGAGCCCCGGAGGTTTTTTTCGGTTTTGCGTTTTCGTTTTGTGCTCCTTGCCTTGATACAGCCATAACTTTTTTATTTTTCTGTTCACATAGCTTTATGATGGCTTGTTTTTTGCGGGACAAGTTGTACTTTCCAACGCCACCATTTAATATTGCATCGGGTGAAATTGCAAAAAAAGCAATTCCGCCACAGTTTTACGTTTTTTTTTTTTTTATTATTTACGGCGTTCGATGTGCGTTAAAACTGACCAGTTACTTCCATTCTACTGGTCAGTACAAATCCGGCGATACCTAATATGTATAGTTTTTCTTCCATTTTGAAAAATTATAAAGTTGGTCATTTTTTTTTTTTCCAGTTCTTGACCCCTATAACTTTTTGGTATTTTTGTGTACGGAGCTGTATGGGGGCTCATTTTTTGCGGGGTGATCTGAACTTTTTATTGATACCATTCTGGGTTGTGTGTGACTTCGAATCGGCCATTTTGACGCTTTTTTCCGTTTCGCTTTTTTACGTATGGGAATTTTTTTTTATTTTTATAATATGGGCGTTTTCGCACACGGCGATACCCATGATGTGTATTTTTTTTTTTTTTTTAAATACTTTTATTTTCGGGAAAGGGGGGTGATTTGAACTTTTACGTTTTGTTTTTTTTTGTTTTTTTTTTTAAACTTTATTTTTTTTACACTTTTTCCCTATGGGAACTATAACTAGCAATCATCTGATTGCTTATATCATAGACTCCAATGCACTTACATTGGAGTCTATGAGGATTTCAATGCTTTCCTATGGAGCCCTATTACAGGCAAGTGCTCCATAGGAAAGCCTATGCAGCAGCCTCCTGTCATTGACTATGACAGGGGCTGCTGCAGGCACGCTCCGGCTCCTCCGATCGCCACACGGGGAGCCGGAGCAACACCAGAAGGGTACGCTTCCAGTGTTTGCCGCCTTCAGGTGCCGCGGTCAGGCTTGAGGGGTTAAATGTCCGCGATCGGCATTAATGCCTGCTATGAGGGTGTGCAGGTCACCCGCGGGCATCCTGCACGGAGCGGGCGCCATCTTGAAACACGGCCCTGGGCGCGAAGGGGTCAAACTTCTCCACAACATTATCACGGACCTGCCTGGTGTGTTCCTTGGTCTTCATGATGCAGAACCCTGAGACTATCACAGAGCAGGTGCATTTATACTGAGACTTGATTACACACAGGTGGATTCTGTTTATCTTCATCAGTCATTTAGGACAACATTGGATCTTTCAGAGATCCTCAATGAACTTCTGGAGTGAGTTTTCTGAACTGAAAGTAAATGGGCCGAATAATTTTGCACGCCCCGCTTTTCAGTTTTATTATTACAAAAAAAGTTTAAATGATCCAATAAATTTCGTTCCACTTCACAATTGTGACCCACTTGTTGTTGATTCTTCACCAAAAATTTTAAATGTTATATCTTTTTGTTTGAAGCCTGAAATGTGGCAAAAGGTTGAAAAGTTCCAGGGGGCCGAATACTTTCGCAAGGCACTGTAATTGCAGAGAGGATACGCAGTGCTCTGGTGTACTGGGGAGGTTATCTGCATTCTGATTGGTCCTGCTAGTTCATGTGAGGAGAGCAAAGGCTCATGGGAAGTGAGGGAAATACAGGATGGCCTCAAGGACAGGGCAAATATCACCACAGGAAGAGCAGCAGATGACATCTTAGGAAGATACTGAAATAGAGGCACAGAGAAATAGGGTTGCTAATGGCTGAATACAGACATCAGGAAGGTAAAATTAACTGAAAAATAAAGCTTCATGAATATCTTCCCTTCAGCATCACATATGTTAGGATTTTTATTTTTGGTAGTGAAATGGCAGTTACACTTGAAATACCTCATCACTTGCTGTCCCTATTGGGGGTCAACAATCTGTTACCTATCAGTATGCCTTTGAAGTACCTTAATACCCAAAGGAACCCCACACAAACACAGAGCAAACATACAAACTTCATGGAAATGTTTTCCTTGGTCAAATTCAAATCTGGGATCTCTGTGGTACAAGGCACCAGTTCTGATCACCGTGCTGCTCAGTGATGTTTTTCCGCCATTATTTGCCTTTACAGGATACTATTCTCTTTTTACCCCTCTCACTATGATACTTTGTGATATGTTGCTGATGGGAGAACCTCATTCCAATTGTACGTTATCACTCTGTCTTGTAGGGGCTCAAGTGTCCCAGAGAATGACAGACTGGCCTCTATAGCATCTGAGTTGCAGTTTAGATCCCTAAGTCGACATTCAAGCCCAACAGAGGAGAGAGAAGGTACTTCCCTACTCATTTAACCTCTTCATATTTGACCCTTGATCGTGACATGTTATCTGTTACTGTCAATTTTTTTTCACCCTTCTTCTTTACAAACTTTTTCCCAGTTTATTACCAATAGATTTGTTGACTGCTGTCTTATATATGGTTATTAATTGTGCAGTTTCTGAATTAAAGTAATTTTATCATAAAAAGAACACTATATCTTTATTTAGTTTGCTTTTTATTAACAACATAATTCCTTTATATTCTTAGAGCCTACTTATCCGAAGGCAGAGCAAGGAAGTTCTACAAGGCGAAGTTGGGAGCTTCAGAACCTAATTAGTCAGACCAGAGGTAAACTAAGGTGGCAATTAATTACCAACACACTACAACTACTAAGCAAGAATGGTTACCTTATGTATGTGCACCAGACAAGGGACGTTGGGAGTACACTAAATACATTGTCGTAAGAGAATATGTGGAGTTTAGCCCACAGAGACGGTAGTAAAAACTTGGCTTGTTCATTATTGGATGATAACCAAAACCTTAGAAAATATTTTACGTCCCATATTACTAACATGTCCTACAATATTCCTACTAACAAGCTTATTGTCGTTGGGGGGTTTCATTAACCAAGGAATTATAATTAATTTATATTTTCAGGCTATTTTATTTATTTTTTGTTTTAAGAAAATCAACCGAAAACCTACATAGACTTAGGTAATGTATTTATTTTTTATACAGACATTGCTGCCAGGCACCGACCTATGAGTGCCATTCAGAAATCAGTCATGGTATTCGAGGAGCAAAGATACCGAGAAATGAGGAGGAAAAACATAATAGGACAAGTCTGTGATACCCCTAAGTCCTATGATAACTTTATGCATGTTGGGTTGAGAAAAGTGACCTTCAAGTGGCAAAGAGGAAACAAAATTGGTAAGTTAGTTACATTGTGTTAAGATAAAGGTACAATAATTAAAGACTTGCACTTAAGCCATTAAATTGAGAATTGTGTAGCATTTACAGTGTACATATAACTGCTTGTGCAAACTCCCAATACTGCTCTATCTTTCCATAGGTGAAGGTCAGTATGGCAAGGTCTACACATGCATTAGTGTTGATACTGGAGAACTCATGGCAATGAAAGAAGTAAGTTGTATGGTGAATTAAGGTATTGTTAGACTCACTTTTCTCTCCCCCAATTCACCAAAGATCGCAATGTATGCTGTCTGCATCACAACTAATGTACCGTAAGTTAATGGCGTTGTGATCCAGAAGTTACTGCAACATAGCAGCGTCACGCAATCAGCTTGTTTGGATTTCTTGTGAAGGGCGTGTTCTGGTAATCTGTTGAGCTATTTACTTTCATTAATTGTGATTAAGGAACTCCTATCTTTGGAAACGCTGTCACTTTAGAGCCCTACCGGAACAGGCCCGTGCATATTACTGTCTAGGGGTCATGCTGTTGCCACACACTGGCATCTCTCCTCAGGTTAGGCTGGAGATCACAATTGGAGGTACACTTTAATATTGATGGCCTATCCTTAGGATGTTTGGAATATCATCTACCATAGAGCAGTAGTTTAATGATATACGTCACTAATAAAATAAAGGTACAAATGCAATTGCACGTTGACAATTTTAGACATGCATTACTGTCTTCTAGAACCTGATACAACTAAGTTAATGAAATCCACGGCTGGTGTTCTTCATTGTTGCCTAGATGCAAAACAATTTATCCTGACCTACATTCAGAAGAATGAGTCAGCCCTTAAAGCAGTGAAAGCCTGGTCCCAAGATACTAACTAGCAACAATGTGAAAGCTTTGGATCTCCCTCTGCTCCGACTATAGTAAGAGGCATCAGCTTTGTGAAGCTTGGCAGCAGAACAACATGGCTTTCACTGCTGACAATAATAGTAGAAATATTGCATTACATTACTTACCATTTTGAATTAAACTCAAATTTGACAAAAGTAACATTGTTGGCCCCATTTCTTAAATCAAATACACAATAATCTTGCAATCCATTTTCTTATTAAACGCTTGAATCTCTGGGTTATCTGGGTACAGTGGCTAAGAAAAAGGGGGTCAGTCAGCACCACCAAATGAGCAGATGCACGTTGCTATGGCTAAATACACAAAGAAAAAAAGGATACAATGCAACAGCACCCTGCAAAGCAAATCAAGTATAACAATGCCATAGTAGTAGAAGATATTCTGGTGTTAATGCTACGCTTATTTGAAAAAATGTAAAACAAATGTGAAAAATTTTGAAAAAAAAAATTTTTTAGATGAAATTGAGATTCTTGGCAAATACATTTTGTACAAAATTATCTGAGCCCGTCTGCCAAACGTCAAGGCGATCTCTGTAAGACGGGACCTAACACTAAATACTACCTGTTATGTAGCAACATAAAGTTCAGGGAGTGAAGGCTCCATGTGCTTTCATTTCAATGGGTACAGTGGCTCCTCAAGATGCAATGCCCTCAAGTTACAATATTTTCAGGTCTTCCCTGGGCCATCATAAGTTGATACTAGACTCAACATACATACAATGCCTCAAACTCCGATCTAACCAATCAAAATGGCCATTTCTCTGGTAAAGCACTTGTATTGGTGTTTAGTAGTTCCCCTTTACAGTACAGTACGGTGCTACATGTCTTGTACTGTCCTCTATCTATGCCAGGTTGACTTTCTCCTTTAGACGCCAGGTGGGGCCACTCCGTTTTATTTTTCTGGTACACTATGTACTATAAAGGACCCTGAAGAAGCTTCTGTCCTGATCATAGAAATTGGTTTACAGCTTTCAGCATCTATTCCTGGTTTTTATATGTAAGGTCTTTATCTGCTTATTTTTCTTACTTTTTCATTTTCTTACACACACACACACACACACACACACACACACACACACACACACACTCACTCACTCACTCACCCACTCACCAAAAAGAGGCAGCACGTTCTATGGAGCAAATGTACAGATATTAACAAAAGCTTCATGTATGTTTTTCGGTCATGGCTTCACAGTATTTTTTACTACATGACTTATCTCTGACTTTGAGGTATTAGGTGTATCCAAATCACTGATGGTTGATCAGAATTTTAAGACCTGTAACACAAGAAAAATAAATCAATTGTGACAGCAATTCAGTTGAAGTTAATTTTTATTTATAATTTTTCATTGTAATCAGATTATTTTTTTTTTTTTATAGATCCGATTTCAGCCAAACGACCATAAAACAATTAAGGAAACTGCAGATGAACTGAAAATTTTTGAAGGCATTAAACACCCTAATCTTGTTCGCTACTTTGGGGTGGAACTTCACAGAGTAAGCATACTAAAAATATTGTTATGCAGCTTGGAGTAGGTAATTGTGCATATATTATACATTAGACACTGTGGGGAAAGCTAAATGCTAAAAGTGGCAAACTGCATCTTTTCAACTTTTTAAATGTGGCCTATTAAAATATAGTTGCAAGTGTCATTTTATACTCCACCATAATTTATTTATTTATTTTTTTTCAAAACGGGTCAGGCTTGGGGTGTAACCAGCCACTGCAACAAATTTATCTTCATTTACGCCAATTTTCTGATGCAAATAAAGCCACAAATCTATGGCAGCTCAGAGCTGTCTTAGATTACTGCTTAGGCTCACGGACTGCAGGAGGATGCGCCTAATTTATGATTAGGCTTGCACCTCGTCATAAATTAGGCACATCCTCCAGCAGCACAGGGGATATCAAGACCAGCATAGAAAGCACCGGTCTTGATAAATCTCCCCATTCACAGTATCTTACAAAAGTGAGTACATCCCTCACACTTTTGTAAATATTTTATTATATCTTTTCATGGGACAACACTGAAGATATGACACTTTTATAGAATGTAAAGTAGTCAGTGTACGGCTTGTATAAGTGTACATTTGGTATGCCCTCAAAGTAACTCACCACACAGCCATTAAAGAGGACCTTTCACCGCTCCTGACATGCCTGTTTTAATAGCTCAATGCATTCCCCATGTACTAGCAATTCTGGAACATCTATTCTTATGGCTCTATGTTGTGTCATTCCTTTATTATTTGCACTAGAAGTTATGAATGAATTGCTATTTGCCTTCAGTAAAGGAACAGAGGGGAGGTGACCAATTGGGGGTGTGTATCTGCACAGACTGACTCTAGCCAATCAGTGCTGTCATGTTCAGACTGTGCAGATACACACCCCAAACTTGTTACCTCCCCTCTGTTCCCTTACTGAAGACAAATAGCAATTAATTCATAACTTCTAGTGCAAATAATAAAGGAATG
Source organism: Rhinella marina (assembly GCA_900303285.1). NCBI lineage: Eukaryota > Metazoa > Chordata > Amphibia > Anura > Bufonidae > Rhinella > Rhinella marina. Next base: position 53,783 of record ONZH01007915.1, on the reverse strand, counting down.
GCACAACATACCGACATAAGAATAGATGTTCCAGAATTGTTATTACATGGGGAATGCATGAAGCTATTAAAACAGGCATGTCCGGAGCGGTGAAAGGTCCTCTTTAATGTCTAAACTACTGGCAACAAAAGTGAGTACACCCCTTAGTGAAAATGGCCAAATTGTGCCTATTAGCCATTTTCCCTCCCTGGTGTCATGTGACTCGTTAGGTTACAAGGTCTCAAGTGTGAATGGGGAGCAGATTTGTTAAATCTTGTGTTATCACTCTCTCATACTGGTTACTGGAAGTTCAACATGGTACTACAGGGTAAAGAACTCTCTGATGATCTACAAAAAAATTGCTCTACATAAAGATGGCCTAGGCTGTAAGAAGATTGCCAACACCCTGAAACTGAGCCACAGCACGGTGGCCAAGAACATACAGCAGTTTAATAGGACAGGTTCCACTCAGAACAGGCCTTGCCATGGTCGACCAGTTGAGTGCACATGCTCAGCATCATATCCAGATGTTGTCTTTTCAAAATAGAAGTATGAGTACTGCCAGCATCGCTGTGGAAGTTAAAGGGGTCAGCCTGTCAGTGCTCACACCATACGCCACACACTGCATCAAATCGGTCTGCGTGGCTGTCGTCCCAGAAGTAAGCCTCTTCTGAAGTTGATGCACAAGAAAGTCTGCAAACAGTTTGCTGAAGACAAGCTACTAAGGACATGGATTACTGGAACCATGTCCTGTGGTCTGATGAGACCAAGTTAAAGGGGTTGTCCGGTTCAGAGCTGAACCCGGACATACCCTTATATTCACCCAGGCAGCCCGCCTGAACAGGGCATCGGAGCATCTCATGCTCCAATGCCCTCCCTTGCCCTGCGCTGGATCGCGCAGGGCAAGGGCTCTTTTATTTACATAACACACTGCCGGGCAGAGGCCTCCAACCAGCAGTGTGTTTGGTGACGTCACCGGCTGTAATGGGCCGGCTTTAGCACTGCCCTAGCCGTTTTACTGGCTAGGGCAGCGCTAAAGCCCTCCCATCAGCGCCGGTGACGTCACCGGGGTCACTTAGCGCAGGGCTAAGGAGGGCATCGGAGCATAGGCGGGCTGCCTGGGTGAATTTAAAAGTATGTCCGGGTTCAGCCCTGAACCCTGACAACCCCTTTAAATTTATTTGGTTCAGATGGTGTCAAGCGTGTGTAGAGACAACCAGGTGAGGAGTACAAAGACAAGTGTGTCTTGCCTACAGTCAAGCATGGTGGTGGGAGTGTCATGGTTTGGGGCTGCATGAGTGCTTCTGGCTGTGGGGTAGCAGTTCATTGAAGAAACCATGAATGCCGACATGTACTGTAACATACTGAAGCAGAGCATAATCCCCTTCCTTCGGAAACTGGGCAGTATTCCAACACACCTCTAAGACGACGACTGCCTTGTTAAAGAAACTGAGGGTACAGGTGCTGTACTGGCCAAGCATGTCTCCAGACCGAAACCCTATTGAGCATCTGTGGGACATCCTCAATTGGAAGGTGGAGGAGCGCAAGGTCTCTAACATCCATTAGCTCTGTGATATCGTCATGGAGGAGTGAAAGAGTATTCCAGTGGCAACCTGTGAAGCTCTAGCGAACTCCATGCCCAAGAGAGTTGGAAAATAATGGTGGCCACACAAAATATTGACACTTTGGGCACAATTTGGCCATTTTCACTTAGGGGTGTACTCTTTTGTTGCCAGCGGTTCAGACATTAATGGCTGTGTGTTATTTTGAGGGCACACCAAATTTACACTGTTATACAAGCTGTACACTGTATCTCATTTCTTCAGTGTTGTCCCATGAAAAGATATAATAAAATATTTACAAAAAATGTGAGGGGTGTACTCACTTTTGTGAGATACTGTTGTCCTATTTCTATATGTGCTATATGGTAATATTTTTGGAATTAAGTTCCCTGCCTTGCAGTAAATGTGCTTTGAAAGCTAAGAAAGCACACAGAATGTGTTTTTCACCCTCTATAAAGCCAGTACTGTGATACACTAACAATATAATTTTAGCCAATTGTAAGTGTGTGTGTGTGTGTATATATATATATATATATATATATATATATATAGCATACATTTAGCAAAATGAAATGTGGCTTATTGGGTGCAATTATTTTACTTGTTTATTCATTTATTAGAGCTCGAGGTTATATTAATCATCCAGAGTAGGATCTAGATTACTACGTTTAATAGGATTTTTTTTACCTTGTCTACTGGGATTTTGTACTTTTAGTTTTATGTCAACGATACTTTTGATTAGCTTTATTGTTGTACTGACCACATTGAGATGCTTTATCTGCTTACATCTCACAATCTGTTGTTTATTTTCTGTCAATCCAGGAAGAAATGTATATTTTCATGGAATATTGTGATGAAGGTACTTTGGAGGAGGTCTCTAGACTTGGTCTTCAGGAGCATGTCATACGGCTTTATACCAAGCAGATCACAATTGCAATAAATGTGCTTCATGAACATGGCATCGTTCATCGAGATATTAAAGGTAATGGAAAAGTATTATTTGCAAGATTAATATTGTTATTAATTGTTCTCTTGCAACAAGGGTTTTTATAATGCCTATAAGCACTGGTAGTGGTTATTACTTTAGTCCACTGAGGGCCTCTGTGGAAATCTTCAGACCCTTTCACATTCTTCCCATTTTGTTATGTTTCAACTTTGTTCTCCCCAATATACTCCATTAGTCTGCAGTCAGTACCCCATAATAAGAAAGTGTAAACGGAATTTTAAAATTTTTTGCAAATTTAATAACAAGGAAAAACTAAAATTTTACATGGACATAAGAATTTAGACCACTTGCTAGGACACTTGAAATTTATTTCCCGGGGGACCTCCCATTTCTCTTAACATAATTAAGATGTTTCCATCTGTGGTAAATTCATTTAAAAACCCTCACAGCTGACAAATGCATATCAGCAAAAACCAAGCCATGAGGAGGTAAGAACTGCCTGTAGAGCTCAGACAGGATTGTATACAGGCACAGATCTGGAGAATGGTTCTGCTGCACTGAACATTCCCATGACAACACAGAGCTGGACAACCCACCAAACTAAGTAATCATGGGAGAAGAGAGATGACCAAGAACCCAATGGTCACTGTGGCTGAGCTCCATTGATCCTGTGTGCAGATAGGAGAAACTTCCAGAAGGTCAACTATCACTGCAGCACTCCGGTAATTTGGGTTTTATGGCATAGTGGCCAGAAAGAAGCCTCTCCTCAGTAGAAGACATGTGAAAGCCCACCTGGAGTTTACAAAAGAGCACCTAAGAGACTGACTGTGAGAAACAAAGTTGTTTGGTATGATGAAACCAACTTCTTGTTTTCTATTCTAAGCGTCATGTCAGGCACTGCTCATCAGCTGCCCAATACTGTCCATACAGTGACACATGATAGTGGCAGCATCATGCTGTGGGGGTATTTTTCAGCAGCTGGGACAAAGAGACTGGTCAGGGTTGAGGGTATGCTGAATGGGGCAAAGTACAGAGATATTCTTGATGGAAAAACTAGTCCAGAGTACTCAGAACCTCAGATTGGGCCAAAGGTTTACTTTCCAACAAGACAGGGAGCCTAAGCATACAGATAACGTAAGACAGGAGTAGCTTAGGGACAACTGTGTCAATATACTTCAGTGGCCCAGCCAAAACCTTGTGGCATCATACCCAAGAAGGAAGGAGGCTGTAATCGCTGTCGAAGTTGTTTCAACTAAGTACTGAGTAAAGGGTCTGAATACTTATGTTAATTCAGTATTTGTTTTTCCTTTTCAATAAATTTGCAACGATTTCTAACATTCTGTTTTCACCTTGTCATTATGGAGTATTGAGTGCAGAATGTGGGGAAAACCTTTTTTTTTTTTTTTTTTAATTTTGCAACATGCCAAATGTGAAAGAAGTCTAAAGGCTTTCTGAATGCACAATACATTGACTCACCCTTCCCTAATCTCCTCCTACTCCGAGTCAGGGTCAGATGTAAATGATAGGTTTTTGCCCCATTTTTTTTAAATGAAACATTTTCAGACTATAAAAATATAATATAGGACCAGGGAGATGTGTTTGAGGGAATCTCCAGTTCACCAAGGTTCCTATCCTATTCATTTTAAGTGCATCCATATAGGGAAGTTGGGTGTTTCCCTACTCTATTTAGCCACTCCATGTATTTGGGAAGTTTGTGGCTAATCACCAGCAGAGCTGAGACGTACTTTATCCTCTTACAGCAAAATGAGATAAGCCCGCTCCATATGTGTCAGGTGCCAGCTGTGTAATATAGATGACACCCACTGGCAGCCCCTCAGATACTGCAATCAATAGTGAATGCAGATCTGAGCAGTTAGACAGAGGGAGGGGGCAGGGTTCCGATTGGTTACTATCTCAGCCTAAACCCCATAATATTCTATTGCAGTCTATGGTATAAACTAACAGAAAACACATATTCAAGTCCCCCAAGGGGACTAAACGTTACAGTAAAAGGAGAATGTTTTTGAAAATATGAAAAAAAAAAGAGAGGACAGATGCCAGACCCTCTAATCTAGGGAATATAATTAGACAGGAATATGTCTCATCTCTCACCAGATCTAACACCCTTGCTTATTTATGACTTTATTCCATCTTCAATAGGAGCAAATATTTTCCTGACATCTTCTGGCCTAATAAAATTGGGAGACTTTGGATGCTCGGTGAAGCTGAAGAATAATGCCCAGACTATGCCTGGGGAAGTAAACAGCACACTGGGGACAGCAGGTAAAAGCAGCTCTAATTCCAGTTGTTTCCTTTGTTATTCTGGGTGCATTGTTTCCTGTCCCATATGCTTGACCTGTCTTTCAAACAAGTATCCTATTTAAAAGCAGCTCTAAAGTTTTTTTCTGAAACATTTAGGAGATGGCCTGAGTCTTTCTTGTAGTAATAGATTATTCTGTAAATACTTCTTTTTTGAGTGACTAATGTAAACAAAATGTTTTTAAAACAGCATACATGGCACCAGAAGTCATCACAAGAGCGAAAGGAGAAGGGCATGGCCGCGCAGCTGACATCTGGAGTCTGGGCTGTGTCCTCATTGAAATGGTCACTGGCAAGGTGAGAGTAATCCAGCAAAAAATGGAACTATTTGTGGAAACACCAGACAATGAGAATCTAATATAACGTTGAAAAGCAAAATCATTATACACTAGTGTTTTGGAAGAATCTTTACAGCCTAATTATAATCATATGAGGATGAGCATTATATAGAAATATATGAGCAATGTAACATTGGGAATTTATGTATAAATTTCCTTCTAATCCTGAGATGACAGCTGAGGAGAATGTACTGTACATCCAATAACAAGTTAAGTACTGGTTTCTTAATGTTATTCTTAGAGGTTTTTCCAGTATTTAAATATTTATGAACTATCCTAAGGATAACTATTTAATATCTGATCAGTGGGGGGTCTGATCCCAAAACCACCCCACTGATCAGCTGCTTGAAGTGCCAGCAGTGCCAGCGCTACGGTCTCTTCCTCTGCCTGTGATGTCACATTCATTAGTCAAATGGCCCTTACGCAGCTCAAACTCATTTAAATGGAACCTGTGACAAGGAAGATGCAGTGCAATCTCCAGGCATCATGGTGTAGAGCAAGGGAACTGAACAGATTGAAAAATACTGTATATATAAAACTGTAAGACGCACCTACGATTTAAGAGGAGGAAAATAAGAAAAAAATATATATTTTTCATCAGACCCCCAATCCTCATCAGACCATAGCCCCGGATCAGACCCCCGAACAGCCCCGGATCAGGACCCCCCCCCCCCCCAGCCACGGATCAGACATTCCCACCCCACCCCTCACCGCTCCTGTGCCTCCTACATACTAATAACAGCTTCCATAATGGAAGCTGTCATTAGCATTTGCACTATAAGACCACTTACGTTTTTCCCTTCACTTTTGGAGGGGGCGGGGGGGTATGTGCGTCTTATAGTTTTTGGCTTTTTTTTAAATGTAGCTTTACTTGAAATGTATTTTAAATATAGGTTTATTCTGAGCTTAGGAGCCATGTGTGTGTTCTTATTCAGTGATTGATGGCTATAATAGTATCCACACTCATACAGGGAAGGCTGTCAGTTACTGATAAGACCGCTTAAATAACTCCTAAGCCCAGAATGAGCAGAGATTTAAATGCTTAAATTACTTAAGTTTTACTGACAATTTCCCTACAAAACTATGTAATAATCTGTTCCTAGAGCTCCTCCTGCTCTATCCCATTCTGACTGCAGAGATTGCACTACATTTTTCATGGTGACAGGTTCCCTTTAAATGAATGAATGAGACTGAGCCACAATACCAAATACAACTGCATGTACAATGTAAGGTGCTGTACTTGGTATAATATGAAGAGGACGAGCCTGCAGCCCTTTCAAACAGCTGATCGGCAGAAGTTTGAACCCCCTTTTTAACTAGGAGGGGAGAAAGTTCTGCATTAGAGATGAGCGAGCACTAAAATGCTCGGGTGCTCGTTATTCGAGTCGAACTTTTCCCGATGCTCGGGTGCTCGTTTCGAATAACGAACCCCATTGAAGTCAATGGGAGACTCGAGCATTTTTGCGGGGGACCAAGGCTCTGCCTAGGGAAGGCTGGGTGAAAACCTGGAAACCTCAGAAAATGATGGAAACACCACGGAAATGGACAGGAAACAGCAGGAGCAGCATGCATGGATGCCTCTGAGGCTGCCTAATCCCACCATTACCCCAAATTCTCAGGCAACAGCCTGGTGGTTACCCTCATGGCAATTGTGCTCACCCAGACCAAGAAAGGCAAGGCAAATACCCATCACATGTTAGGGAAGCACCCAACTAGGTGCAACGAAGGTCCATCACCGCCTGCAGGTGACACCACTGCTCATGCTGGCACTGCAGCTGAAATCAAGTTTAGTATCTGTTCTTATCAGTTGCTGTGCCTGCTGGTGGTATAGTGGTGAGCATAGCTACTTCCCAAGCAGTTGATCTGGGTTCGATTCCCATCTATCGCAGGAGGCAATTCAGAATCAGTACAATATCTAATACGTCCCCTATCCGGGTAAATTGTTTGTGTGGGGGGCAGGCTGGGGGAAAGGAGGTTTCGCTGGAAGAGCCAGAGGAGTGCCCCCTGGGCTAGCGTGTGTGGTGGTGACAACAGCCGGAATGCAACATAGTAACATAGTAACATAGTAACATAGTTTATAAGGCCGAAAAAAGACATCTGTCCATCCAGTTCGGCCTGTTTTCCTACAAGTTGATCCAGAGGAAGGCAAAAAAACCCTGTGAGGTAGAAGCCAGTTTTCCCCACTAGGGAAAAAAATTCCTTCCCGACTCCAATCAGGCAATCAGAATAACTCCCTGGATCAACGACCCCTCTCTAGTAACTATAACCTGTAAGATTATTACCCTCCAAAAATACATCCAGGCCCCTCTTGAACTCTTTTAGTGAACTTACCATCACCACCTCCTCAGGCAGAGAGTTCCATAGTCTCACTGCTCTTACCGTAAAGAATCCCCTTCTATGTTTGTGTACAAACCTTCTTTCCTCCAGACGCAGAGGATGGCCCCTCGTCACAGTCACAGTCCTGGGGATAAATAGATCGTGGGAGAGATCTCTGTACTGACCTCTGATATATTTATACATAGTTATTAGATCTCCCCTCAGTCGTCTTTTTTCTAAAGTGAATAACCCTAATTTTGATAATCTTTCTGGGTACTGTAGTCCACCCATTCCAGTTATTACTTTAGTTGCCCTCCTCTGAACCCTCTCCAGCTCTGCTATGTCTGCCTTGTTCACAGGAGCCCAGAACTGTACACAGTACTCCATGTGTGGTCTGACTAGTGATTTGTAAAGTGGCAGGACTATGTTCTCATCACGGGCATCTATGCCTCTTTTGATGCAGCCCATTATCTTATTGGCCTTGGCAGCAGCTGTCTGACATTGGTTTCTGCAGCTTAGATTTCTGTTCACTAAAATTCCTAGGTCCTTTTCTATGTCAGAGTTACCCAATATTTTACCATTTAGTATGTACTGGTGACTTGCATTATTCCTTCCCATATGCATAACTTTACATTTGTCAGTGTTAAACCTCATCTGCCACTTCTCTGCCCAAACCTCCAGTCTATCCAGATCCATCTGTAGCAGTGTACTGTCCTCTTCTGTGTTAATTACTTTACACAGTTTAGTGTCATCTGCAAAAATTGATATTTTACTGTGCAAGCCTTCTACAAGATCATTAATACTCTAGCATCAGCCGGTGCAGTATCGATTCTTCTCAGTTTAATACCGTATACGTCCCCTATCTTGGGACCCTATATTTAATGGATATTTCGAACACGGAAAAAGAGCTTGCTCTGGCCAGGGGAGTGTCTTTCCCACTGCAGCTAAGGGGACGTGTCCATGCTCTGCCTATCACAGGTCATGAGGCAGATAAAAGAAGAACAAAAACAAACAGCAGTACAACTTCTGATACGTCCCCTATCCGGCTAAATTGTTTGTAGAGTGGGCCTGTAGGTGGGGGGCCAGGCTGGGGCAAGGAGGTTTCGCTGGAAGAGCCAGAGGAGTGACCCCTGGGCTAGCGTGTGTGGTGGTGACAACAGCCGGATGGATTTAGAATGACAACGCAGGACCCCAACTTTAAAATTTAGCATCAACCGGTACAGTCGTAAATTATGAGATTGATCAAGTGTGGCATGACTTTTTAGATGGAGATTGCATGTGGTCACGTACTCCCTGGAACCCCATAGTCACCCCTTCTCTGATGTGCTAGCCCAGAACATTCTCTGCCCCAATTCGCAAGACCTTTTGCTGTTTCCGTGTGCTGACAGTGGTGATTTACCAGTGTTGTCTGAGGAGGTGGTGGACAATGGCGAGACACAGGTGTCGGGGGGTGAGGTAGTTGTATGGGAAGCAAGTTACAGTGGGGACTCCTTGGGGGGGACTTTCTCATGATGGGACAGATTCAACTTGGGTGGATCAGGCACAGGAACAGATGAATTTTTTGGGGGGTTTATTTAACTTTTATTTAGCAAAAATAACCACAGAGATATTTATTCGTTATCTTCTCTGCGCAGTCTGGCGTTGGGGTTCCTCACTTTGATGGCGAGCTGTGCCGCTCTCTCCACAATGGTCTGTTTGTTCTTAGATGGAGACTTTGTCGGCGATTTCAGTACAGAAGGACTTGTTACTCATCCACAGAACCTCGTCCTCCTTGACATTGTGGACAAGGAATTTGCGGGCGGACCAGGAATTTGCGGAACCCTGTGAGCAGCATGTGTTTGGTCTTCTACTTGCTACCGTATCCAATGTTGGGCAATATAGATTCGCAAGTAATATTATTTTTAACACCTATCCCAAAAATAAAAATTTATGCAGTATGCGCAAATAAAACTTGGAACTGGAATTGGAGAGAGGGCCTGTAGGTGGACCTCCGGAAAAATTGTTTGAATAGAGGGCCTGTAGGGGGCCCTCCTGAAAAATTGTTTGAAGAGAGGGCCTGTAGGTGGACCTCTGGAAAAATTGTTTGAATAGAGGGCCTGTAGGGGGCCCTCCTGAAAAATTGTGCTAAAAGAGTGCAAGATGGAGCTCTAAAAAATGGCATTTTTTGGGTCAGCGTTAGGCAAAGACGATATGGAGGAGGAGGAGGAGGAGGAGTAGAGAAGAGGAGTAGAGAAGAGGAATCGGATACATAAGTTATTTAAATCTTTAGCTGCTTTCCCCCGGAGGAGATTTGAATTCCGGTGAAATCCAGGCTTTGTTCATTTTAATAAGCGTCAGCCTGTCAGCGCTGTCAGTTGACAGGCGTGTACGCTTATCGGTGATGACGCCACCAGCTGCACTGAATACCCGCTCTGACAGCACGCTAGCGGCAGGGCAGGCCAGCACCTCCAAGGCGTAGAGCGCCAGTTCAGGCCACGTGTCCAGCTTTGAAACCCAGTAGTTGTATGGAGCAGAGTGATCGCTACGGACATTGGTATGGTCAGCTAGGTACTCCCTCACCATCTTTCTGTACAGCTCCCCCCTACTCTGCCTAGACTGGGGACAGGTGACAGTGTCTTGCTGGGGTGACATAAAACTGGCAAAGGCCTTGGAGAGCGTTCCCCTGCCAGTGCTGGACAAGCTGCCTGCTCGCCTCCTCTCCCTCGCTACTTGGCCCACAGAACCATGCCCTCTGCCGCTAGCGGCGTCAGATGGGAAGAATTGTTTCAGCTTGTGCACCAGGGCCTGTTGATACCTATTCACTCTCATACTCCTTTCTTCTGCAGGGATGAGAGTGGAAAGGTTCTGCTTGTACCGTGGGTCCAGGAGAGTGAACACCCAGTAATCGGTGTTTCAAAAAATTCTTCTAACGCGAGGGTCACGGGATAGGCAGCCTAACATGAAGTCTGCCATGTGCGCCAGAGTCCCAACACGCAAGAATTCCCTCTCCTCACTGGCCTGACTCTCCATTTCCTCCTCCTCCTCCTCCTCCAAGTCCTCCTCTTCAGCCCATACACGCTCAAGAGTTAAGGACTGAGCACTGGTACCCTCTACTGTCTCGCCGACATTCTCCTCCTCTTCCTCCTCATCCCCCTCCTCCGATACGCGCTGAGAAACAGACCGGAGGGTGCTCTGGCTATCAAGCGACGTATCTTCCTCCACCGTCTCTTGTGACAAGCGCAAAGCATCCGACTTGATGCTGAGCAGTGATTTTTTTCAACAGGCAAAGCAGCGGGATGGCAAGGCTGATAATGGCGGCATCGCCGCTAACCATCTGTGTTGACTCCTCAAAGTTGCTCAACACCTGGCAGATATCAGACATCCACGTCCACTCCTCATTGTAGACTTGAGGAATCTGAGAGACCTGACTACCAGTTCTGGTGGAAGATGACATCTGGCAGTCTACAATCGCTCTGCGCTGCTGGTAAACTCTGGATAACATGTTTAATGTGGAATTCCATCTCGTGGGCACGTCGCACAACAGTCGGTGAGCGGGCAGTTGTAGGCGGCGCTGCGCTGCCCTGAGAGTGTCAGCATCTGTGCTCGACTTGCGGAAATGCGCACAGATGCGGCGCACCTTGGTGAGCAAATCAGACAGATTGGGGTATGTCTTGAGGAACCGTTGAACAATTAGGTTGAACACGTGGGCCAGGCATGGCACATGTGTCAGTCTGCCGAGTTGCAGAGCCGCCACCAGGTTACGCCCGTTGTCACACACAACCATGCCTGGCTTGAGGTTCAGCAGTGCCAGCCACACATCCGTCTGCGCCGTGATGCCCTGTAACAGCTCTTGGGCAGTGTGCCTTTTGTCACCTAAGCTCAGCAGTTTGAGCACCGCCTGCTGGCGCTTACCCACGGCACTGCTGCTGCGCCTAGAGCTACCGACTGAAGGCGCCGTGCCCACGGATGGTAATTCAGTGGAGGAGGAGGAGGGGTCGGAGGAGGAGGAGGCATAGTACGTCTGAGAGACCGTGACCGAGGTAGGCCCCGCAATCCTCGGTGTGGGCAGTACATGAGCGGCCCCAGGGTCAGTCTCGGTCCCAGCCTCCACCAAGTTAACCCAATGTGCCGTCAGTGAGATATAGTGTCCCTGCCCGGCAGCACTTGTCCACGTGTCCGTGGTTAGGTGGACCTTATCACTAACTGCGTTGGTCAGGGCGCGGATGATGTTCTATGACACGTGCTGGTGTAGGGCTGGGACGGCACATCGGGAAAAATAGTGGCGGCTGGGGACGGAATACCGAGGGGCAGCCACCGCCATGAGATTTCGAAAGGCCTCGGTCTCTACCAGCCTATAGGGCAGCATCTCCAGGCTAAGCAATTTGGAGATGTGGACGTTGAGGGCTTGGGCATGTGGGTGGATGGAACTGTATTTCCTCTTGCGCTCTAGCGTCTGCTGTAAAGACAGCTGAACGCTGCGCTGGGACACGTTGGTGGACACTGTGGAGGATCGTGGAGGCGAAGGTGTGGTTTTCTGGCGGGAGGCGCTCGTGCCGGGGTCCTGGGCAGGGGGTTGACTAGCAGAGGCAGCGAGTGACGCGGGGGGTTGACTAGCAGAGGCAGCGAGTGACACGGGAAGGAGCAGTGGTGTGACCCGCAGGAGGTGGTGAACGGCCTTGGTTCCATTGAGTGGGGTGTTTAGCACTCATATGCCTGCGCATGCTGGTGGTGGTTAGGCTAGTAGTGGTGGCACCCCTGCTGATCCTGGTGTGGCACAGGTTGCACACCACAGTCCGTCAGTCATCCTCACTTTCTTTAAAGAACCTCCAGACTTGCGAACATCTAGGCCTCGCCACGGGAGCTTCACTACGTGAAACAGTTGCTGATGATGCACCAGCTCTGGCCCTGCTTCTCCCTCTGGCCACACCACTGCCTCTTACAACCTGTTCTGGTGCAGCACTCGCCTCCGCCTCAGAAGCACTGTCTTCACTCGGCATATCAACCCAGCTTGGGTCAGTCACCTCGTCACCCTCCGATTCCTCAGTCTGCTCCCTCCTCGGAATTCCTCCCCTAACAACTTCACCACTGTCTGACAACCGTGTCTCCTCATCGTCCGACACCTCTTTACAAACTTCTTCCACTAACTCAACATTGTCATCATCATCACCCACAAACTGCGACAGTTGGAAAACTTGGGCATCGGGAACGAGGTCAGCAGCAACCTGAGAAGTGGTTTGTGACTCTGGGAAGGGTCCAGAAAACAGTTCCTGAGAGTATGCCGGATCACATTCCAAATTTTCCTGGGAGGGGGCAGACTGGGGGGGAAGGAGGTTGAGGTGGAGGAGCCATAGGAGTGCTCCCTTGAGTAACGTGGGTGGACTGCGTGGAAGACTGACTGGTGGACAAATTACTTGAAGCATTGTCCGCAATCCACGAGATCAGCTGTTCGCACTGTTGTGGTTTCAACAGTCTCTACCACGTGTCCCTGTAAGTTGAGACATGAAGCTAGGGAGTGTAGCTCTGCGGCGTTCCCCTGCTCCCTCATCAGCGGGTACTGTCTCACCCTGCCCAGGACCACGGCCTCTGCCCCCTGCAGTAATTGAATGCCCACGCCCTCGCCCTCGACCCTTAGCCCTGGGGTTCAACATTTTTTGTATATAGGTGTATGATTAAAAAAAAAAAAAAAAATTAAGTCCGGTAGAATTAAGTGACGTACAGAAAGTGTCACTTGGACAGATTATACGGATTGGAGCGAGTGTGCTGAACTGTGACACGCAGAAAGGTTACACGCAGCTGAGTAAAATGGATTTGTATCACTGAGCTAAAATAACTGAAAAAATAATTTTTTTTTTAATATTTTGTTTTTTGGGAACGTGACGTGCAGGAAATATGGTAGAACTGACTGACACCCTGTTAACGGTGGCTATTTAGTCTGCGACCCAGACAAATGTCGCACAGAGAGTTTTCTGGATCAAGCTGTAGATGATATTGGTAGCAAATGACTTGGTTGTATTGTGTGACGTACAGAAAGTGTCACCTGGACAGTATATATGGATTGGAGTGAGTGTGCTGAACTGTGACACACAGAATGGTTCCACAGTGCTGTGTGCAATGGATTTGTATCACTGAGATAGAACAATAAAAAAAAACAGGGTTAGATATGGCGATAGCTGCACTACTAGTGCCAGTCAGCCAAGTGACAAAAAAAAAATAAATAAAATGTCTTCTAGCCCTTAGAAGGGCTGTTGGGTTCTTTGTGGGTGATCCCTGCCTAACAGACAACTAAATGCAGGCCCTAACACTGTCCCTGAAAGGCAGCAGCTCTATCCCTAACGACATCCAGACGGCATCTGAGCCGAGCACCGCGGCCAGTCGGTAGTATATTCCAGGGTCACCTGATCAGGCCAGCCACCCCTGCTATCGACATGTAAGGGCCCCACGTGATGCTGGGTGGTACGCAGAGTCTCCTGGCTTGTGATTGGCTGTGTTTTTAGGCGCCAAAAAAGCACGATGCGGAAGTTGCCATTTCCTCGAGCATGGCGAGATACTCGTCCGAGCAGCGAGCACTTACGAGTACCCTAATACTAGAACGAGCGCCAAGCTCGGACGAGTATGCTCGCTCATCTCTATTCTGCATGCATTTTTGTCTGCTCTTTTTGGCAGAATCTGCAATGGAGACCCTGAACAAAGTTCCAAGGCCGATGTGAACAAGCCTTGAATTGCGACTAGTATCTAGCTAACCTAATTCTAACCTCTGGCAGTAAATAATGTGAATCTTCAGGATGTTTACTGTAATATTTTTTTCTTTGTGTAACATAGTAACATAGTTTATAAGGCCAAAAAAAGACATCTGTCCATCCAGTCCAGCCTGTTATCCTACAAGTTGATCCAGAGGAATGCAAAAAACCCTGTGAGGTAGAAGCCAATTTTCCCCACTTTAGGGGAAAAAATTCCTTCCCGACTCCAATCAGGCAATCAGAATTACTCCCTGGATCAACGACCCATCTCTAGTAACTATAACCTGTAATATTATTACACTCCAGAAATACATCCAGGCCCCTCTTGAACTCTCTTAGGCTACTTTCACACTTGCGTTTGCAGGATCCGTTTGTGAGATCCGTCCAGGCTCTCACGAACGGATCCGTCATTATAATACAATCGTCTGCATCCCTTCTGAACGGATCCGTTTGTATTATCTTTTACATAGCCAAGACAGATCAGTTTTCTATTGTGTCAGACAAAACGAATCAGTGGATCAGTTTCTGTCAAGTGGACACCAAAACGCTGCAGGCAGCGTTTTAGCGTCAGCCTCCAAAACGGAATGGAGACTGAACTGAAGCAAACTGATGCATTCTGAACGGATCCTTTTCCATTCAGAATGCATTAGGGAAAAACTGATCAGTTTAGGACCATTTGTGAGAGCCTGTGATGGATCTCACAAACGGATCCTGCAAACGCAAGTGTGAAAGTAGCCTTAGTGAACTTACCATTACCACCTCCTCATGCAGAGAGTTCCATAGTCTCACTGCTCTTACCGTAAAGAATCCTCTTCTATGTTTGTGTACAAACCTTCTTTCCTCCAGATGCAGAGGATGTCCCCCTCGTCACAGTCACAGTCCTGGAGATAAATAGATCATGGGAGAGATCTCTGTACTGACCCCTGATATATTTGTACATAGTTATTAGATCTCCCCTCAGTTGTCTTTTTTCTAAAGTGAATAATCCTAATTTTGATAATCTTTCTGGGTACTGTAGTCCACTCATTCCAGTTATTACTTTAGTTGCCCTCCTCTGAACCCTCTCCAGCTCTGCTATGTCTGCACATGAGCCCAGAACTGTACACAGTACTCCATGTGTGGTCTGACTAGTGATTTGTAAAGTGGCAGGACTATGTTCTCATCATGGGCATCTATGCCTCTTTTGATGCAACCCATTATGTTATTTGCCTTGTCAGCAGCCGTCTGACACTGGTTTCTACAGCTTAGTTTGCTGTTTACTAAAATTCCTAGGTCCTTTTCTATTTCAGTGTTACCCAGTGTTTTACCATTTAGTATGTACTGGTGACTTGTATTATTACTTCCTAAGTGCATAACCTTACATTTGTCAGTGTTAAACCTCATCTGCCACTTCTCTGCCCAGGCCCCCAATCTATCCAGATCCATCTGTAGCAGTGTACTGTCCTCTTCTGTGTTAATTACTTTACACAGTTTAGTGTCATCTGCAAAAATTTATATTTTACTGTGCAAGCCTTCTACAAGATCATTGATAAATATATTGAAGAGAATAGGGCCCAACACTGACCTCTGTGGTACCCCACTAGTAACGGTGATCCAATCTGAGTGTGTACCATTAATAACCACCCTCTGTTTTCTATCACTGAGCCAGTTACTTACCCACATACAGACATTTTCTCCCAGGCCAAACATTCTCATTTTATATACTAACCTTTTATGTGGTGCCATGTCAAATGCTTTGGAGAAGTCCAGATATGACATCCATTGATTCACCGCGGTCAAGTCTAGAACTTACCTCCTCATAGAAACTGATTAAATTGGTTTGACATGGCCGATCCCTCATGAAGCCATGCTGATATGGAGTTATTTGCTTATTTTCATTGAGGTACTCCAAGATAGCATCTCTTAGAAAACCTTCAAACAGTTTACCCACGACAGATGTTAAACTTACCGGCCTATGGGGGGCGTGGCCTAGCTCGGCATGTGAACGGACGCAGAATCTCATCCTCCCGGACGAATCTCCTGGAAATTCTCCTGCACACATCCATTGCCGCGACACTGGACACACCAGCGGGGAGATATTGTGTGCTGGAGGCTGTGGGGACCAATATTTCTCAGCATGAAGCGCCAGAACAAAAAGGAGAGGAGGGAGAAAGAGAGCGCGCAGGCCAAACAAGATGGCGCTGGAGCGGGAGTCAGAGCAGTTGAAGTGGCAGCGCGACTGGAGCAGTTTGCAAGAGGAGCTCCTGCAAGTACCCCCACTAATCCAGAGGGGTTGCTGGGAAGCCAAAACGGAGATGGGGAGAGTTCTTCTCCTTACAGAAATGTTGAGAGTCCTGAGTGGGGGGAGGAGCTGGGGGAGAGTGGAGACGCAAAGATGGCGGCAGCAGGAGGTGAGAAGGGGCAGTAACAGAGTCGGAAAGAGTTGAGCCTACCATAGCTGATGTCTACAACGCAGTCACTAACTGCAGCAAAGCACTCCTTTCATTGAATACTCAAATGGGTAGCCTACAGGAGAATATGTCTTTGGTTAGAAATGACTTGCGTAAGGTCTCAGAGAGAATGAAAGAAGTAGAAGACCGGGTCAGCTGCTTGGAGGATAAGGTACCTCCTTTAAGAAAAGATGTAGGAAAAGTGGCTCAAGAAGTGGTGTACTTGCTGAATAAAGCGGATGATCTAGAAAACAGACTCTGCAGGAATAATCTGCGACTGGTAGGTGTACCAGAAAAAGCTGAAGGTGCAAACGCTGTGTTATTATTTGAGCAATGGCAGCTGGCGAAGTTTGGAAAAGACTGCTTGTCCAATATGTTTGCTATAGAAAGAGCTCACAGGGTGCCCTTCCATTCTCCTCCACCAGGGGCTCCTCCACGTCCAATTTTGATTAAACTGCTGCACTTCAAAGATACAGACACTATCCTACGTAAAGCACGTGATCATGAGGATTTACTTATTGATGGCAGAAAAGTTCTCATTTTCCCAGATTTCTCAGCGGAGGTACAGAGAAAAAGGGCAAAGTTCGTGGAAGTAAAACGTCGCCTGAGGGAGCGTCAATTACCATATTCAATGTTATACCCATCTAAGCTGAGAGTGGTGGTGGCAGGAGTGGTTCATGTATTTGAAACACCGAAGGCTGTGGAGAAATGGATGGAATCAGCGGATCCAAGAATGGACTTTGCTTCACCATCGGGATGATCCACTGAGTTAAAAAATAAAATAAAAAAATGGGACTAACACTGCTGTCAGAATTTCAGAAGCCTCGGATGATAAGTATATCAAAAGACAGTGTATTGCGTTGGTTATAAAGCAGGGGACTCTACTGCTATAATATAATCAATATGTGGTTTTTCAGTGTAGTAGTTAAAATAACTATTGTATAAGGAATTGTTCTCTTCTGCACTATACCATAGGATAGGATGCATATATGATATCTATGCAAGTTGTGTCCGGGAGGAATGTGAATTGAAGTTGGAAGCAGTTTGAAAGTTACTTAGGTTCTGTGTTCTTTGTAGTCAGTTAAGTTTCATCATTGATATTGCACTATTCGAATCTGAAAACAGATCCATCTGAGTGTCACAATGGCACTGTCTTTGCTCCAATGGTTACTAATGTTAGCTGTGTTTATGGTCTGGGTGTCTTTTATGCAGCCCCAACTCTCTTAGGAGAGTCAAAGGAATTATTAGCTTTTATACGGTTGGGGGAGGAGGGGGGATACCTCCTGTGCAGTGTCCTCATGTATGGTTTGGGAGTCCTTGCGGAGTAGGTTGCATATACAATGGAGTAGGATGAAATTATCGCTCGGCCGGAAATATATAATTTGCCCAAGGATATTATGGAAACCGTAGTTATATTGTCGTGGAATGTTCGGGGGGTCCGTGATGTAACTAAACAATTTGCCATGTTTGAGTACCTCAGAAAGCTGCCGCCGTCGTTGATAGGACTACAGGAAACACATATGACATCTGACACTGTACGCTGGCTCCATAAGGCGTGGATGGGCTGGGAGTACCACTCGGTATATTCAGCGTATTCCAGGGGGATGAGCTTGCTCATTCATAAAAATGTTCTTTTTACTCCTATCAAAACTCAAATTGACAAAGAAGGTTGCTATGTAGCGGTGCGGCGCCTATTATATAATATAGAATGTATTATTATACCACCACCTTTTTCAAGCTCTAAACTGAGCACAGTATTGCAGATCACAGAGGACTGCCCGCATTTGCCATTAATACTGTTGGGCGATTTCAATGCCTATCCTGATGTGGCTCTTGACAAATTGCCTGTGAGAGATCCACTTCCAAGTAATACTATTACTTCATTTGGCAGTTTGCTGAAAGAAATAGGCCTTTTGGACATATGGAGGATTAAAAATCCCTTGGCAAGGGAGTACTCTAGTGCGTCTACAACATATACTTCACTATCTAGAATAGACCTGGCACTTGGCAATGATAATATAATGCATTTGATTGCAGGGGTTAAGTTCCATTGTAGAACATTGGCGGACCACTCTCCGTTACAAGTTTCTTTAAGACTGAGGGCTGTAGGAAATAAAAGTCCCAAAATATGGCATCTAAATCCATTTTGGCTAAAAGTGATAGATATTCAGGAGGTTAGGACACAACTACATGAGTTTTTCCAATTTAATGAGGGAACTGCTTCTGTGAATATAGTCTGGGATTCAATGAAGGCATTTATGAGAGGCATATTGAGTAAGAACATAAACAAGATCAAAACATGCTCACGCATGTTGGGGGAGGAGTTGAAAACTCAACTGTTAAATAAAGAAGCAGCTTATGTTAGGGAACCCTCTGGTAATACGTTAGGTTCCTGGAAGGCTACACAAGAAGCACTTAATACCCACCATTTGGAGCAAGCGGGCAATAAACGCTTTTTTCTTAAGCAACAATATTATGAAGAGGGGGAAAAAGCCGGTCATATGCTAGCAATGATAGCTAAGGCACAGCAGGGGTCTACATATATACCGTGCCTATGTGATAAAGAAGGCAGGACTATAGAGGATACCAGAGGAGTGTTGGAGATATTTAGGGAGTTCTATGAGAATCTATATAAAAGTAAGCTACATATGCGGAGCAGGATCTGGAGGGATTTTTGGCGGGGGTGGAGCTGCCAGTTCTATCGGAGGAAGAAAGGTTAGATTCTCCTCTCACTTTAGAGGAGCTTCAGACAGCAGTTGGTGCAATGCCAAATGAAAAAGCTCCGGGCCCTGATGGACTGCCTATGGAATTCTATAAAGAATTTTGGGAGGATGTACTTGGCAAGCTTCTGAAAGTATATGAGCAAGCGTATGAAAAGGGAAGGCTACCCTCATCTTTGTATGAGGCGATGATTGTAGTTTTACCGAAACTGGAAAAAGATCATAAATTGCTGGAATCTTATCGACCTGTCTCTACTCACATCAGACGTTAAAATGTTAGCTAAGATATTGGCATTGCGGCTGTCAAAAGTGGTTACATCAGTGGTACATCCTGACCAATCTGGGTTTATGCCGGCTAAATCCACAGCAGTCAATCTAAGAAGACTTTTTTTTAAATCTCCAAGCAGTTCAGGGGGATCGGTCTGAGAAGGCAGTATTATCCTTAGACGCTGCCAAAGCATTTGATAGTGTGGAATGGAGGTATTTATGGGCTGTACTCAAGAAAATGGGGTTTGGACCATCATTTATTTAATGGGTACAACTTTTATATGTCGCTCCTATCGCTAAAATTAAAGTAAATAATGAATTATCAGATAGCCTTAGGTTAGAAAGGGGTACTCGACAGGGATGTCCTCTGCCACTTTTGCTGTTTGTGGTGGCAATAGAGCCTTTAGCAGCTATTTTGAGAGACTCACGGACAATTCAAGGGTTCAAATATGGGCATGGAGAGGAAAGGGTGGCATTATATGCTGACGATCTTTTATTGTTTGTCAATAACGTAACAGAACATCTACCCCAAATAATGAGAGTTATTATTGATTTTGGGAGGTTTTCGGGTCTGACCATTAATTGGTCAGTCAGCATTGCTTCCACTAACCCCTAGGGAGGCTCCATCTAGTCTAACAGATAATCCAATTCTCTGGGTCCCCAAGTTTAAATATTTGGGAATCTGGATTACGAGGGACGTAAAGGATTATATTGAGCTTAATCTAATACCCCTATTGGACAGAATAAAGTATAAAATTGAGGCGTGGTGCAAGCTACCAATCTCTATGATTGGCAGCGTGAATTTAATTAAAATGATACTTATGCCCCAACTATTATATATTCTACATAATGCTCCAATCTGGATTCCTAAACACTTCTTTAAAAGAATTGATAGGGCATTTAGGGACTTAATATGGAAAAAAAAGATTGCTAGGATAAAACTAATTAAATTACAGCTCGCTAAAGATAGGGGGGAGTAGCATTACCACATCTGTGGACGTATTTCTTGGCTGCGCAGCTCCAACACATGCAGGGTTGGCATCGGGATGCAGCAAGGGACTCTAGGAGATTCATAATTGGGTCAACTGTAGTGAAACACTCCCCGCTGGAAGCGTTGGAAGCGCATGCTTTCAAATTACTTGCGCCTACCTTACCTACATTTCAGCTTATGCATATGGTGTGGTGGACTGTCAGGAATCTGTTGGAGATTACGGGATGTACTAAATACACGCCGTTGTGGAACAATGCTTACTTATGGGAAGTATACAAATTGGGGGGTTTTGAGGAGTGGGCACAAAAAGGGGTTAAATATGTACATCAACTGTATGATATAGGTACATTGAAGTCATTTAAGCAATTACAGTCTGAGTTTGGGCTTCCAAGGACGGTCTTTTATGCCTTTTTACAGCTGAGACATGCTCTGCAATGTCAAGAGAAGGATGTTTCTATGTCAATAGCATCCACAGCTTTATTCGATCAAGGAGTGCAGGCCTCAGCCTCATATAAGCTTATCTCGTTTGCATATGATTGTCTTTTGGAGAGGAGTCTGGGGGAACTGATAGCCGATCTTAAAGGAAAATGGGAGAAGGATGTGGGCCCTATAACTTCGGAACAATGGCGGGATATAATAGAAAGTACTCCTTTTACTATCTATTAGTGAGACACAACGTAGGTCACAGCTATTCCTTTTACATAGGGTATATAGAACGCTTCTAATGCTTCATGAAATAGGAATGAGACCCAATTCTATATGTCCCCGATGTATGGGGGAGAAGGCGGATCTTATACATATGATGTAGTCATGCAGAGAATTGAGTGCTTACTGGGCAGATGTGTTCAGTAT
This sequence comes from Rhinella marina, assembly GCA_900303285.1. Lineage (NCBI taxonomy): Eukaryota > Metazoa > Chordata > Amphibia > Anura > Bufonidae > Rhinella > Rhinella marina. The sequence goes on along the minus strand of ONZH01007915.1, from coordinate 32,348 downwards.
TATAGATGATGTGTATAGTATTGAGATCCCTAGGAGTGCGTTAGTTGTAGTTTTGGGATATGTTCAGGATTTGACAGTAGCAGATGAGTGTAAACTAGCGATTGCAAAAACCTTATATTGCGCTAGGAAATTGGTGGCAAAGTATTGGATCCAAGCACTTGGTCCTAATAAGCAAGAACTAATAGGGGTAGTAAATCAACTGGCTCAGCTGGAGAGGGGTATCTATATTAAGAGGAAAGCTTTAAAAAAAATTCCAGAAACGATGGGAGAACTGGATATTATACTCTGGGTTGGCCTCTCAGGATTTGATGAGATCTTGGGTAAGGGATAACATGAGCATTGGTTTAATGGGGGGGAGAGGAAGGAATGTTTGCAACTGATAGTGAAAGAATGAACCTTAAATGGGACAGTATTAATTTATGAGGATTCCAAGTTAGACCTTGAAGGGGGTTGGGGGACACTGCACAGAAGAGGGGGGGAGGGATACTCAGACGGGGTTTTTTGTAACTGTTTTGTACACTGTATTCTGTTACAATCGTAACTGATATATTGGTATTATAACAAAAATGCTAATAAAAACGATCTGATTTAAAAAAAAAAAAAAAAAAAACTTACTGGCCTATAGTTTCCGGGCTCTGTTTTTGGACCCTTTTGGAACATTGGCACCACATTTGCTATGTGCCAATCCTGTGGAACACTCCCTGTATGTGTTTTTTTTTTTTGTTTGTTTGTTTTTTATTTAAATTGTAAAAGTAAACTGTAGGAGACAGTGCTTAAAATGCTTATCTTTTGTTTTCCTATGGAACAGAGGCCATGGCATGAATATGAACACAATTTCCAGATTATGTACAAAGTAGGTATGGGACACAAGCCTCCCATTCCAGATCGTTTGAGCCCAGAAGGTAAAGATTTCCTTTCTCACTGTATGGAAAGCGATCCAAAGAAGCGATGGACGGCTAGCCAACTACTGGACCATCCCTTTGTGAAGGTTTGTAACTTCATGGCAACCCATGGTTACGTAACACGTCATATATTTATCTGTCCTATAAAGGTTTTATTCCGATTTTCCACGTGATATACTGGTTCCACACTTTCAGGTTAAACCCTGTAAGACATTTTATGTCCACTGCTGTTTACATTGGCAGATTTATTGTTTAAATTGCTGCAACTGAAAATCCATTTTTATTTATCTGAATTTGGTTCTTTCTATAGGAAGTATATGAACTAAACTCATTGACAAAAAATAATGCACGGAGATGGAGTTGTTGAATTTAAAGGCCATCTGTCAGCAGATTTGTATCTGAAACTGGATGACCTGTTGTATGTGTGCTTCGCAGCTGAAGTCACCTATGTTGGTCCAGTGTTCATATGTGCCTTCATTGATGAGAAAAAGAAGTTTCAATATATGCAATTTAGCCTCTAGGAGCAACAGGGTCATTGCCTCTTTCTGCATCTGCCACGCCCTCTCCACTTTAGTTGACAGGGCCAGGCAGTAAGAACAACATAATGACTGACTCTGTAAATCAAAGTGCAGAGGGCACAACAGCTGCAGAGAGAGCAGAGGAGTAACTGCAACATTTGCATATATTAATAATTTTTCTCAGCACATATGAACACAGGACCAACACAGATGCACTTGAGCTGCCAATTGCACATGCAACAGGTCAGCCAGTTTCATAGCTACAAATCTGCAGACAGGTGGCCTTTAAATTAATCTTTATATGTGTAAATGTAATGAGGATATATTCAAATTATTACAGTATTAGAGTGAAAGGATACATTCATTGGGGAAAACTGTAGAATTGAAAGGAGGCGTTGGGCTGCCTCTGTACAAGTGAGATATGGTTGGGAATGGAAGCATAGAGGTTCCATATGGTATCTTGCAGCTCATTTGCTCACAGATGTTGAAGCTGGGCCTGTAGATCCTGCACACTCATAGATCTAGCCTCCCAAAAGGTTTAAAAACAACAGTGCAGGTAAGATGGCGACATCACTGGAGGGAGCCATGTGGGCAATATTATATATCAGTAAATTATCAAAACACCAGAAGTAAAGTGCAAGTACAAATGCCGGCTAAAGTGACATTGAAAAAACTATAAAGTTACCCATAGTGTGTCTGTGTCCAGGATGACGCCACCCCCAGACGAAGGATCACCGAAATGCGCATCGAGGTTGAAAAGCTTTAGAAAAACATGTTAGGATTTTCAATGCAAACATCTTAATTGCCTCTTCTTCTTCTGGACAGGTTTGCACAGATGAAGAATGAAGCTGTCAAGAAGATATGGCCTAATAGATTTCAGCAAGTCATCTCTTAATCACTACTGTATGTAATATTTACATAAAGACTACGCTGAGGCACACAGTGCAATGTCATGTAATACCGTGACAAAAAGACTGCACAGGTGGCGGCCGTCACTTCTCCTGCTGCTGCTCTCATACATGTTATTTGGCACATTTTCTTCATGTGACAATGTCCCGCACGTATTTTTTGTTTTTATAAAAACTGCATGTTTCGGTGAAGTGCCATTACTACTGTACATGGACCATTGTGTTTTAATTTGTTCTCTGGCTTATTTCTCATATGAATGAGAACTGTAATAAACATAGTACTGTTTTCAACTTATCAAGCTCTGACGCAAGTTGTAGTATTACCATGCATTCTGGACCTTGTAACTGTTTATACTTCCCGATTGTCGAGTGCACTGTAAACCTGTCATTCTATGGCCAGCTTCAGATTTGTTATGAAAGAAAAAAAAAAGTTCACTAAGTTGGAAAACATTTTCTTAATAAATGGTTTATTTTAGGACATCTAAGTATTTTGTTTCTGCTTATCTGCAATGAGTTCATGGAGGGGGAACAGGGGATAAGGAAACCTTACTTTTAGTATTGCTAGAAGGCCTGCAACCTATCTTTCCTAAAATCTAACAATGTGCGTGCACCTTCCATGGTTCATTATAGGACTGACATAGAGTTTCATGAGCCTTTTACTAAGCTTACTAATCACAAGGAGGTTTCTTCTGTTTTCTGTATGGATGAAGATATTTGGTGGTGTCATGTGACACAATCACTAGTTCAGGCTCCTTTTAAATATAAATTTCTATATTCGAGATGCGGGAACTTCGTGAAACTCGGTTTGTCTGATTCTACAAATTTTTCAAAATGTTTTGTTCAGATCTGAATCAATTTGTCCTGCATGGAAGTTGCTCCAATTGGTTTGAAAATTGCAATGTATTACCTTTTATTCTCCAAGGATTCAGATTAGTATTATTATTTTTTTAAGTGTTGTTCTTTTTTTTTTTTTTAATCTTTTACAAATTCCCCCTTCCCCCTTTAAGCTCTTAAAAGAAATGACAGCAATAGCAAATCTATGGGTAAATGCAGTTACATGTGTTGTGCTTTTTTATATTATAAAGCTTCCCTTATTGGAGACAGATGGCTTGTTGGGACCAATTGTCCAAAAGTTATGCCTCAATAGGGGCAGATCTCTTGCTCTGTTTATATATATACACACACACACACACACATTAATGTCAAAAGAAAAAATGGTATGTACTGCACAAGCATCCAAAAATTATGCCATCACAGGTCTAGAATGTCTAACACTTGTATGTGTATAAATACTGTAATTGTCAGAAGAAAGAGTGGCTTGTTCTGAACGTGACTAAAAAAAATCTCCTTGGAAGCAGCAGCAGTACAATGTGGATGTGGAAAAGGTACGGTAGGTTAATAGTGGCATGTGGCTGCATTAGTAGCGCCAGCACAGCATGCAACAGACAAGGCAGTAGGCGTGTACAAGGCTGTTTAGGGGGTGGCAGTAGTGGCAGCAGTCTAGTGGTAATGGAATTGGAAGTAAGAGATTAACATCAGGGAGTAGCAGTAGCAACCATATGATTCTGAACATGATGGCAGACAGCAGCAGTGGGATAATATTGGCAGAAGCAGCAGACATACGGTACAAAACATGATGGTAAGCTGGCGGTGGCATGATGGGGCACAGTCAGCAATGGCCGATCTATTCAGTAGCCTCAGCTGGAGGAGTGTGAAGATCTTCACAGATCCATGCCTCATTCATTTTAACAAAAGTGATGTTTTGTACACTGGCAGAGGACATTTTAGTTCATTTGGGTGTCACAATGCCTTTGCATTGCTGCTTGTGGTAGCAGAGATGGCAGGAGGCTGGGCAAGAGAGAGCAGATAGAGTATGCTGGGCAAGTTCAGGCCACTGTTTCAGTCTGCCTGCCCAGAAATCCATGGGGTTAAGGAACACGGTATGTGCTGGAGAAAGGGCAGACTCCAGGTAGGCCTGAATCTGTGTGTTAGGGCAGTTTGTCTGTTTGCCGATTTGCTTCAGTCTGGCGTGGCACATGAACAAATTGCTCCATCATGTTAATGATTCTTAACTGGCTACTGCTGTGGCTTCTGCTGCTTGTGGTAGCAGAGATGGCAGGAGGTGTATGACTTTGCAGGGGGGCGAAGATGGGCCTGCTGAATACTGCTGCAAACTGCATACACAGTGTTTCCCGGTAATAAAGTAATTTGACTTTCCTTTTGGCAACAGGAAAACATTCCCCCATATTGCTTTGATGGCAAGGGTCTAAAAGGCTATCCGGTAATCATCAGAATGCTTCATGTGAATAATACTCCTGTCTTTACATAAGCAAGCATACAGATTAGAAAACAGAATCTTTTTTCAGCACTCAGATAAAATCCATCGTACTTCATTTTAGTCTTCAAGACTGTTTTAAGACTAAATAAAGTATGATGGTTTTTATCTGAGTGCTGAACAATCATCTATTTTCCATATATCAACTGGGAGCGAGCCCTGTGTCCGTGCACCAACATAGTAGATGGAGATGAGCCGATTCAATTTGTATCATTGGGCATCCAGCAAGATGCCCAAGCTGCTGTTCTGCTATCCCTTGTTGCATCAGCATGAAAGACTGCTCTAAGATAAATATGAGGGGATGACATTATTTATACTGCAATTGTCCCTACTGACAAGTTTTGTGGCCTCTTTGAAGGGCTTCAGCATGTGACTGGCATCTATGCTTAGCTGCTACTGCCTGACCTCGAAACCACACGTTCCCTGCTACGCGGTCTGAGGCATGACAAAATCATTTACTGGCTTACACTGCTCATACACTAACATCTGCGAGGTGGTATTTCAGCGAATTGAAACATTGCGAATCAACTAGTGTAATGGCAGACCGTTCTGTTACTGCAAGTCCAGGAGGACATAAGAATGGCTGAAATGCAAGGACAGTCTCCTGGACATAGCCAGCACTGTTTTCCAGACATTGTACTTTTTGAAAAAGTGTTGCACGACTAGATTTATCGTGTGTATTATGCAGGGAGTATGTTATTTCCCCCAAATGTAGCATGGCCACAATGTTTTGGCCATTGTTGCTAACCACCATGCCCAGTTGGAGTTGGCGGGGAGACAGCCAGGAAGATGTTTGCAGCTTGATGTACTTTAGCAAGTGATTTATTGTGTGGCAACTCTCGCCCAGGCCTATCAGCTCAAACACCATATGACAAGGTTTCACTTTACACATACCATAGGAAGGAGTGGGAATGGAGGAGGATGTAGGTAAGTGCCTGGTGTGGGAACCAAACCGACACAAACGTGGTGGTGTCAATAGGACCTTACCTTCCTGATGTGGTGTTACCTCGCAGTGAAAGACATGTACTGTCCCCTGCCCATAGCAGCTGCTCCACGCGTCCATGGTGGTGTAAACCTTGTTCCATAATTGGGAATTGCAAGTAGCGATCCACTTTCTCTGCTACGTGAGAGTACAAGGCTTTGTTGGATATATAATGCCAGCTAGGTATCTTCCAGCAAGGCTGATATCACACCATCAGCTCCCTAAATGCAACAGAATCCACTAAATAGTATGGCAGTGATTGTACCACCATCAACTTGGCTAGGTGGGCATTAAGCTTGCATACCAGTGGATTGCTTGATGTGTTACAGTTGTTTATTGGCCACACAGTCCGTTATCAAAAGGCTGATGATGGAGAGGAAGAGAAATCGGAGCGAGAGAAGGCAGTAACTGACTATGACAAGGACGCTGTACTGCATGTGGATGCAACCTGGCTGCTGCAAAGGAGACTTAAAGAAGAGGGACATATTTGTTGCACTAGCCGCCGGCCACTTCTGTTTTCCTATAGTAACTGGTGATGCCACTTCATGTGGTTCAGTAAAGCCTATGTATGTGTTGGAATACCAATGGCTTGTTTTTAATCCTGCAGATCCACCACACGGTGATGCTTTTGTCTTCCGGCACAGTGGAGAAAGACTGCCGGATGGCAGATGCTCGACACAGATCTAACAGCAACCAAGCTTGGTGTAGGTCTGGCAGATTTTGAGCCTGCACTCACAGTATCAGCAGCATCACCAATTCATAAACTGACCATAATAAAAGCAGGTCTGGCCCTGGCATTTTTGGGAGGTTCTTGCTGTGCGTTGTCTCTGCTGTTTATTGCTGCCACAACCCTCCTCTCCTGATGTTACCTCAGCAGACTGATCCGAATCCTGTCAGACACAATCATCGTCATAATCCTCACTCTCCCTGCCAGTTTTGTGACACTGTGATATGTCCTGTGGACTCCTTGGCCCCCGTCCCGATTCCCTGCTGTGTATTTGCCCAAAGTGCCACTATTGCTACCACTGCCCCTACCACCACAGTGGCGACAGGTGCACATCCCCCTGAACCTCTTTCTCCTGACAATCCAAACCCTGACGACATTATATTCCTACCTTTTTTTTTTTTTTTTACCTATTATCGTCAGACCTGAAGAAGGTCTCTAACAAACCAGACAACCTCAATTACAAGAGGAACCTCACCAAACCAGAACACAGGGCCCTGGACTCCTTAAAAAACAACAGAGATATAATCATCCGTCCCGCTGATAAGGGAAGTGTTATCGTTGTACAAAATTATACTGATTACGAATCTGAGGCCCAAAAAATCCATAACGACGAAAACAGAATCCGTTTCCAGGAATAACAAAACTAAATCTTATAAAAAATGAATACGAAAATACATAAATAAAAAAGAACCCAAAAACCCCTCTAGCGGTACGTAAAAAACTTGCAGCTACCTGCATGATTCCAGTCAGCTTATACGACAAGACATTCCTGTGGTCCGAGAGCTATGCACTACTGACAATGGACATCAATGCCCTCTACTCAAACATACAGCACGATCTCGGGATTAGGTGTGTTAAAACAGTCCTTGAATGCTACATCACACTAAAACCCCCACAAATTGCCTTTTTTCTGGAGAGCTTACGATTCATTTTAGAAAATAACTACTTTATCTACTACAATACGGTTTACCACAAATGCAGAGGCACTAACCTACAAAAACCGTGTTACTCCCCAAAGTAACAAGTATTAAATTTAAAAAATATAAATCTTTATTTGAACAATTAAAAGTGTATATTCAAATGGAGGAATCCACATATTGGAGAGCAAGACAGGTTAAAAAGAACATAACCCCACTAGTGGGGGGACCTATATACATGCAGTCTGGGACAGAGTAACACAATGAGCAGAGGGACCACTATGGGGACATGAGTGACGCCGTCCTTTGCAAATTTGTTTATGGGCGAGTTCGAAAGGCAATGCATTCTAGACCACCCCATATAAACAGATAAAATACTACAAAAGGTATATTGATGACATATTCATTGTATGGGACGGCGATGAGACCTCCGCCGTACTGTTCTGTGACTCACTGAACAGTACTGATTGGGGTATCACGCTTACACCAGACTACCACAAAACGACAACAGAATGTCTGGATATCGTCATCACATACCAAAATAACCAATTAGTCACTAAAACCTACTTCAAAACAGTTGACACCAACAGTTTTATTCATTACACAAATTTTCACCATAAAAAATGGCTATAAAACATACGTTACGGACATAAACGGATCAGACGAAACTGCACGAGCAATCAAGATTACAAATTCCAATCGAAAATATTAGAAAAGAGGTTTAGTGACAAAGGCTATCCTAAAAATCTAGTACAAAATGCCATACAAAAAAAACATTACACAGGCACAGGATGAGTGTCTCATGCCCGGTTTAAAACAATCGCAGACCACTAATGACATACGATTCAGGTCTGGTGACTGTGGAGGCCAAGTGATCTGGCATAGCACCCCATCACTCTCCTTCTTGGTCAAATAGCCCTTACACAGCCTGAAGGGCCATTGTCCTGTTGATAAATAAATGATGGTCCTACTAAACGCAAACCGGATGGAATAGCATGCCGCTGCAAGATGCTGTGGTAGCCATGCTGGTTCAGTATGCCTTCAGTTTTGAATAAATCCCCAACAGTGTCACCAGCAAAGCACCATCACACCTCCTCCTCCATGCTTCACGGTGGGAACCAGGCATGTAGAGTCCATCCGTTCACCTTTTCTGCGTCGCACAAAGACACGGTGGTTGGAACCAAAGATCTCAAATTTGGACTCATCAGACCAAAGCACAGATTTCCACTGGTCTAATGTCCATTCCTTGTGTTCTTTAGCCCAAACAAGTCTCTTCTACTTGTTGCCTGTCCTTAGCAGTGGTTTCCTAGCAGCTATTTTACCATGAAGGCCTGCTGCACACAGTCTCCTCTTAAAGGGGTTGGTCACCCTAAGTATCAAAAATCCAAAGTTCCCCCAGACAATAGCCAACACTATGAAGTATTTCTCAGGTGACATGTACTGGCTGTACGTCATTTATCTAACCTGTTCACCATGACACACTTCCCTGGAGGAGCTCCCTCAGACAGGCTGTGTGGGAGGAGCAGCTGCAAAGTGAAAGTAACAATCCCAGCATGCACTGCAACAAGCATGTCTAGCGGAGCAGTCACATGACCTCCCCGCCCACCTGTGTTCCCATAGAGACAAGAGCCCCTTAGATAATATCAATAACCCAGTTATCAGTGAATAACTGTTGTACAGACATAGCAATAGAAAGAACGCCCCAGTCCCAACAGTAAGGGGGGGGGGGGGGGGGTTTACCCTTTTCATAAATTTGCTGAGGGGCCCAGTCATTTCTAGTTGTGCCACTGGATGTAAGCCAAAAACAGAATGAGGGGGGGAGTTATCAATTCCCTTGTTCCTAAAAAGTGGCGTTAAAAAGTTGCAAACTATGGGACAGATTTATCAAAACTGGTGTAAAGGAAAACTGGCTTGATTGCCCATAGCAACCAGATTCCACCTTTCATTTTTCAAAGCTCCTTTGGAAAATGAGAGGTGGAATCTGATTGGCTGCTATGGGCAATCAAGCCAGTTTTCCTTTAGAGCAGTTTTAATAAATCTCCCTCTATGTGTTTGCAAATTTTTAACTGCGCTTTTTTTTTTTTTTTTTTTAAAGGGCGTGACCAGTTTTCTGACTCAAATGAAGCTCTGAGCTGTCATAGATTTCTGTTTAGGTGCACGGACTGCACAAATCGATCTGTTGACATACAGAGGAGCCTCCTGTCTATCATCATACGACCTGCTGACAGCCCATCAATCATCTATGAATATATGACTACCCTTCATCTGGGAAAAAAGGGAAAATGAGTGTAGTCAAATAGCTATATATAACGTACAGGGGGGTCACAAGTCACTATATATAAAGTACAGGGGGTCACACATCACTATATATAATGTACAGGGGGTCACACATCACTATATATAATGTACAGGAGTTCACACATCACTATATATAATGTACAGGGAGTCACACGGCACTATATATAATGTACAGGGGGTCACACATCACTATATATAATGTACAGGAGGTCACACATCATTATATATAATGTACAGGGGTCACACATCACTATATATAATGTACAGGAGGTCACACATCATTATATATAATGTACAGGGGTCACACATCACTATAATGTACAGGGGTCACATGGCACTATATATAATGTTCAGGGGGTCACACATCACTATATACAGTGTACAGGGGGTCACACATCATTATATATAATGTACAGGGGGTCACACATCTGTATATACAGTATAAAGGGGGTCACTGTACAGGGGTTCACAGATCTCTGTATGCAGTGGTGGGGGGGTCACACATCAGTATATACAGTGTATGGTGGTGGTGGTGGGGTCAACTATTACTGTATACAGGGGGTCACACATCACTATATACAGTATAAAGTGGTGATCACATATCACTGTATTGGGGGCATCATATATCACTATATACAGTGTGCAGGAAGGAGAGGGCACATATTTACAGATGACATCAGTGACTGCTGCTATTACTGACGTCAGCCATACTGACAGCTCAGAAGGGGTTAAAGCTCCTGACCTGTTGGTCTGGCTGGAATAAACATGTCTATGATAAGATCACATTGCAGAGTGGTCATAGACAGGATAGACACTAGGATTGCTCACACTTTGTTGTCCACAGCACCTTCCTGGCTCTGCTACATCACTGCAGTCAGTGAGGTCCATCACAGATTCTCCTCAGTCTCTCTTCCTCTTGCAAAGTTTCTTTATTTCAGCTTCTAACATGTTTCTCTGCTAAGCCCCTTCAGCCCTGTATAGTCAGGACTGCAGTCACAGCAGAAGAAAATTTCTCTGACACAAGCAGGGTGCCTTTAGGACCCAGGAGCAGCACACTCCTTCCATGGACTAGTGCACGTGCAAGCATGGACGAGACAGGCAGCTATGAGAGAAGCACAGAGGGGGCGTGGCTACCAATAGCATGGGAACCAGGCAGGTCTGCTGCAGAAGATATATGAGGAAGTTTATTGTCTCCCTGCTTTCTTTAGAATTTTAATAAGTGCTAACAAAGTGGCCAACCCCTTTAACAGTTGTTGTAGAGATGTGTCTGCTGCTAGAACTCTGTGTGGCATTGACCTGGTCTCTAATCTGAGCTGCTGTTAACCTGCGAATTCTGAGGCTGGTTATTCGGATGAACTTATCCTCCGCAGCAGAGGTGACTCTTGGCCTTCCTTTCCTGGGGCGGTCCTCATGTGAGCCAGTTTCTTTGTAGCGCTTGATGGTTTTTGCGACTGCACTTGGGGACACTTTCAAAGTTTTCCCAATTTTTCGGACTGACTGACCTTCATTTCTTAAAGTAATGATGGCCACTCGTTTTTCTTTACTTAGCTGCTTTTTTCTTGCCATAATACAAATTCTAACAGTCTATTCAGTAGGACTATCAGCTGTGTATCCACCTGACTTCTGCCCAACACAACTCATGGTCCCAACCCCATTTATAAGGCAAGAAATCCCACTTATTAAACCTGACAGGGCACACCTGTGAAGTGAAAACCATTTCAGGTGACTACCTCTTGAAGCTCATCAAGAGAATGCCAAGAGTGTGCAAAGCATTAATCAAAGCAAAAGGTGGCTACTTTGAAGAACCTAGAATATAAGACATATTTTCAGTTGTTTCACACATTTATAATTCCACATGTGTTAATTCATAGTTTTGATGCCTTCAGTGTGAATCTACAATTTTCATAGTCATGAAAATACAGAAAACTCTTTGAATGAGAAGGTGTGTCCAAACTTTTGGTCTGTACTGTATATACATCCTAATAAGCCTTAAAAAACACTGGCACATCCTACACCAGGACCCACATCTAGCCAAATATCTTTCCGGTGGGCCCAAGATTACGTGCAGACGTGCTCCTACTATACGAAATATTCTCGCCCCAAGCAAATTAAAACCGCATCAGCGGAAATGGGACACCCACAATGACAAGCACCCTCAAAGATTAGGGAGCTTCAAATGTGGGTTGTCACAATGCTTATGTTGCAAGGTTATAAAAAAACAAATCCACTCACAATGGCAGTGTATTCCCAATCAAACACCATCTCACATGCCACTCCTTGTATGTTATATATTTGATAGAATATGGATGCCGATTGCAATATATTGGGAGCACTACGCAGGAACTACACTGTTGTGTCAACCAGCATAGGCACAATAGCCAAAAACAATGTTTGACACACAGCCTATCAAGACTTTGCGCATCCACACCTGATCAAGCGAACCAACCTCTGAAAATTACGCCAATTTTATACCTGATAATCCATTTAACCAATTTAAAAAATTACAGAAAAAAGAGGTCTATTGGATTTATCAACTTGATACCCTCAACCGATACGGTCTTAATGAAATTAGTGAAACCATTTTATAATTAACAATAGACCGCCCCCAAGAGTCTATGAGAATGCTGTAATTTTATTGGTATAATTTTTATATTTTATATATGCTAGTAACATAGTAACATAGTAACATAGTTTGTAAGGCCGAAAAAAGATATCTGTTCATCCAGTTCAGCCTGTTTTCCTACAAGTTGATCCAGGGGAAGGCAAAAAAAAACCCTGTGAGGTACAAGCCAATTTTCCTCACTTTAGGGGGAAAAATTCCTTCCCGACTCCAGTCAGGCAATCAGAATAACTCCCTGGATCAACGACCCATCTCTAGTAACTATAACCTGTAATATTATTACCCTCCAGAAATACATCCAGGCCCTTCTTGAACTCTCTTAGTGAACTTTCCATCACCACCTCCTCAGGCAGAGAGTTCCATAGTCTCACTGCTCTTACCGTAAAGAATCCTCTTCTATGTTTATGTACAAACCTTCTTTCCTCCAGACGCAGAGGATGTCCCCTCGTCACAGTCACAGTCCTCGGGATAAATAGATGATTGGAGAGATCTCTGTACTGACCTCTGATATATTTATACATAGTTATTAGATCTCCCCTCAGTCGTCTTTTTTCTAAAGTGAATAACCCTAATTTTGATAATCTTTCTGGGTACTGTAGTCCACCCATTCCAGTTATTACTTTAGTTGCCCTCCTCTGAACCCTCTCCAGCTCTGCTATGTCTGCCTTGTTCACAGGAGCCCAGAACTGTACACAGTACTCCATATGTGGTCTGACTAGTGATTTGTAAAGTGGCAGGACTATGTTCTCATCACGGGCATCTATGCCTCTTTTGATGCAACCCATTATCTTATTGGCCTTGGCAGCAGCTGTCTGACACTGGTTTCTGCAGCTTAGTTTGCTGTTCACTAAAATTCCTAGGTCCTTTTCCATGTCAGAGTTACCCAATGCTTTACCATTAAGTATGTACTGGTGACTTGCATTATTCCTTCCCATATGCATAACCTTACATTTGTCAGTGTTAAACCTCATCTGCCACTTTTCTGCCCAAGCCTCCAGTCTATCCAGATCCTGCTGTAGCAGTGCACTGTCCTCCTCTGTGTTAATTACTTTACACAGTTTAGTGTCATCTGCAAAAATTGATATTTTACTGTGCAAGCTTTCTACAAGACCATTAATAAATATATTGAAGAGAATAGGACCCAATACAGACCCCTGTGGTACCCCACTAGTGACAGTGACCCAATCTGAGTATGTACCGTTAATAACCACCCTCTGTTTTCTATCACTAAGCCAGTTACTTACCCACATACAGACATTTTCTCCCAGGCCAAGCATTCTCATTTTGTATACTAACCTTTTATGTGGTACCGTGTCAAACGCTTTGGAGAAGTCCAAATATACGACATTCATTGAGTCGCCGTGGTCAAGTCTAGAACTTACCTCCTCATAGAAACTGATTAAATTGGTTTGACATGACCGATCCCTCATGAAGCCATGCTGATATGGAGTTATTTGATTATTTTCATTGAGGTACTCCAAGATAGCATCTCTCAGAAAACCTTCAAACAGTTTACCCACAACAGAAGTTAAACTTACCGGCCTATAGTTTCCAGGCTCTGTTTTTGGACCCTTTTTGAATATTGGCACCACATTTGCTATGCGCCAATCCTGTGGAACACTCCCCGTCAGTATAGAGTCCTTAAATATCAGAAATAAGGGTCTGTCGATTACATTACTTAATTCTCTTAGGATACGGGGGTATATGCCATCCGGTCCTGGTGATTTGTCTATTTTAATATTTTTAAGACGTTGCTGCACCTCTTCCTGGGTCAGAGAGGACACTTTTAAAGGGGAATTTACTTTTATACTCTGCATTTCATCTGACATTTTATTTTCCTCAGTGAATACAGTGGAGAAAAAGTTATTTAGTAACTTCGCTTTCTCCTCATCGCTCTCTGCTACTCCCCCCTCATTACTCTGTAAGGGGCCGACACCTTCAGGTTTATACTTTTTAGTATTTATATAATTGAAGAACATTTTGGGGTTAGTTTTACTCTCTTTGGCGATTAATCTCTCGGTCTCTAGTTTGGCTGTTTTTATGTGTCTTTTACATATTCTATTTTTTTCCTTATAGTTTTTCAATGCTTCCTCACTCCCCTCCTGTTTTAGTGATTTAAATGCTTTCTTTTTGTCATTTATTGCTTTCTTTACAGTTCTATTTATCCACATTGGTTTTTTCTTGTTTCTTATTATTTGATTCCTATATGGTATGTACCTCTCACAATTAGATATTAGGATGCTTTTAAAAATATCCCATTTTGTGGCTGTATTTTTATTTTTGAGGACTTTGTCCCAGTTAGTTAGGCCTATGGCCTCTCTTAGTTGGCTAAATTTTGCTTTTTTGAAGTTTGGTATTTTTGTTCCTCCCTGAAGAAACGCTCTTTTGAATGACAATTGGAAGGTTATTATGTTATGGTCACTGTTTCCCAGGTGTCCCCCAACCTGCACACCTGTTGTTCTGTCAGGTCTATTGGTTAATACTAAGTCCAGTATGGCCGTCCCTCTAGTGGGGTCCTGAACCAGTTGGGAAAGGTAATTGTCTTTGATTATTTCCAAGAACCTGTTTCCTTTATGAGATGTACAGGTTTCAGTTTCCCAGTCTATATCTGGGTAGTTGAAGTCCCCCATAATAACGACCTCATTATGATTTGCTGCCTCGTCTATTTCATTTAGAAGTAGATTTTCTGTGGTCTCTGATATATTGGGTGGTTTATAATAAACCCCTATTAGTATTTTATTATTGTTTTTGGCTCCATTTATTTCTACCCACAGTGACTCCACATCTTTATGTCCCTCACTTATATCTTCCCGGAGTGTGGGCTTTAGGCATGACTTTACATAAAGGCAGACCCCTCCCCCTCTCCGGTCATAGTCATATATTTATTGTTGTGCAGCCACTCCATCCAGCTGCATAGTGCAGTACCCCCACCCAACTGTATAACATGTACAATGTATCTTTTCCGATGTATCCTTTTCCCCTGAAGTGTGACAACCAGCAAGATGAACATCTCCTGCCCGGTGGCTGGTGCGTGGCACATAGCATGAAATGGATCACGGCGCCCCCAGTGAAACAGACATTGGATGAGATCGCTTTAACCTCTTGCAGCAAGCGATCACTCTAATGTTGCATGAGGGATATTCTTACGACAATGTGATTTTCCACCATCAGCAAATTACCCCACAATACCAACTGCAGACTCAGTTAATTATGAAAAACACACCTGTGTACACAAAATGCAGATCGGATGTGGACCAAAAATATGTTCGTAGACTCAAGCAAAACTAACTTCAAATATTCCTCTCATGATAAATTCCTCCCTTAAAGTTTTGAGGAAAAAAAAGCTGTCTCGCTGTCTCTCTGTTCATATTACATATATATATATATATATATATATATATATATATATATATATTTTTTTTTTGCAGATGGTTGCTTTTGTAACGTAGAACTACTAGGCTGAGTTGCTGCCAACATTAACAGTAAAATTGCACATTTTTTACGCAATTCATCCAAGGCGAATTGCAAAAGCTTCAGATTCACTGGGCAAACTAATTTTTGGGAAGTTCATAACAAATCCGATTAATTTAGAATCAATTCACTTATCTTTAATCTGTGTGTGTCTACATTAGTGATTGCAATTTCAAAAAATAAATTCTCTTTCCAAATGGGTTATAGAGCACTGTTACTTCTAAGCTCTGCCATGGTTTTGAGAGGGCTTGAAAGAATTGTGTAAGGTTCTTTTTGCACTCTATATACATATGTTTTTGCATAAATTATGTGCGTTCCTGTTGCAATTTTCTGTCTTTGTTTTTTTACTCCTGGCCTTCCAGAAGCCATCATTTCTTTATTTTGTACTTTCTAACGACACTATTTCATATGGCATACAATTTAGTTGGAAGCTGGGGTAGAATTGGAAACAAATACAACACCATGGTTTTATGGGTTTGGTTTTTCAGTCATTCTCTTAGTGGTAATAATTAGATGTTAAAGAGAATCTGTTACCAGTGTCCTAAGGGCAACATAAACTACAGTAGTGACAGATCCTCTTAGCAAAATGCTGGATCACTTTCTTTAACTGACAGTTAGTCATCAGTATTGCCAAAATCTTGTATTGTACAGCTCCAATGCATAATGATGGGTCCTGAATATTCATGAGCTTCTGGCTTTCCATGCCCACCTACTACCCATTCACTTGGGAAAAAAAGTGCCAATTAGAGGCAGGTGGGTGGGGAGAGCCTTGAGCTAATGAATCTGGGAACTCATTGGCATGCGCTGAAGGTGAGCGCAGCATTGAAACTTCATATGAAGAGTCCCTTGTAGCGCAGCAGGTGACTGGAAGTTGGATCCAACAAACTGATAAAAAAAAAGGAGAGAAAAATGATCATGGGCATTCCCGGAGTGACAGAAGACGAAATCCCCCCTCCCCTCCCCCTAGTTGCAAACCCACTTCTCCAACCCCAACCACTCTCCTGCCTTGATTCTTCTCAGACATGGAGATCACCAAGGATGATTTGGAAGACGTAAAGACAGCAAAAGATGAGGGTGGTCATCTTTGAGACCTGGTCCCCCTAAAGGGTGCATAAAAAAAAGAATGATTTCCATATTCTACTACATACTACTTTCATAGTTAACTACATGGAAAGGGAGGGACTGTAGTACCAGCAACTTGGCCAGGTTCATGTGCGGTTCTCTTTTTGCAATCTCCTCAGGGATCAATTGCCATCGAAACAAGTGGAAAGGAGGAGAAGAATCAGGAGCAATAGACAACATTTAAGTTGATGGAAAGGAATTACAGCTTTCTTCTGCTGACATTGACGAGCCCTGACTGCTGGAGAAGGGGGTGCGGGCCAGTGGGAGATGCAGGGATTTCTGCATCAGACTGTAACACTAAATGAGTGTCACGGTTTTCCCATGCCACTTTATGGTGATGCTCCATGTGTTGACGCATAGCTGTCATTCCAACGTTACCACCCTAGCCATGCCTCATGTTCTGCCCACACATCCTGCATACTGCCATGCCAACTTTCCCAAGTGACTTGGTGAAAAATGTCCACACTTGCATTTTGCCTTCACCAATGAGTGATCTCTGTCTGCCGCTGCTTTTATAAACCGGTGCACTGCTAGTATGTTCCTCACAGGTAGTCTCACGAGTAGCAGACTGTGTTCCCCTCCTGTGTTTGGCTGCAGATTTCCCACTGCTTCCACCCTGCTGTCTCACAAGCATTCTGCCACCTTTGCCCCCTGATAATGACAATGTCCCCTCTTCACCTGGCTCCCATGTGCGATTGGCTACATCATCATCTACATCTGTTTGGTCGTCACTTGTGACTCACGTCCCTAAACTATCCACAGCAGACCTCTCTTCCAAGTCTGGACTGGACTGTAACTGTGCTCACAAAGCTCATCCTCGCTGAAAAGTGGAGCAGAGCTGGTGGCATACATTACTTTGCTAACAGCAAAAGCAAGAGACATGTTCGGGACAGGCGAGGGCATGGAAGCAGTGTGGTGTCAGAGGAACCCACCAATTCCTGGCTGTGTGTATCTGTTGTCACTTGAGATGATATTGAAGAGCGAGTCACCCAATCTTCCATCTGCTGCTACTTGTGCCGACAACAGCAACATTTTTGCCACTGCCCATTTCTTTGGAGGGCCCAGGCAACTGTCTATTGACCATAGTGTACAGTAACTGTATCAGTAATGTAACGGATTAGCTATGAATGTCGTAGCAGTTGAACAAGATGCACATGGCAATATATTAGACAACCCTTTAATACTGAGTCTGCTGCACAGTAAGTCTCTGTTTAAAATAACGGATTAACTATGAATGTTGCAGCAGTTGAACAAGATGCACACTGCGATATATTAGACACTCAACCTGAAGTCCTGAAGTGTATGCTCTACAACCTGAAGTGTATGCTCTTCCTACAGTCTCAAAAAACTCTCTCTACAATCTACCTGCACTGTCCCTATGCAATATTCTTTTTTTAAAGGGTTTTCCACAACACTGTCCCTATCGCATGAGCGTTTGCCATGTCCCTCCCTTTGTTCAGCTCAAAGTAAAATGTCAGAGACCATGTGGGATGAGGCTTTTATACGGCTGTGACATCACAGGGGATGGCTATCTGCGGACTGGCTGGCTGCACAGCATTATGGGTGATCTTGCATTCCTGGGTTTCTTATTTTCACTTTGTAACATGTGCAGCCACCATTTAAAAAACAAAAAAAACAAAAACAATTCCTTAACATGAAGCGCAAGGAAATTTGGATTTGTGGTATTTTTCCTGAATTCGAATTTCACTTTGGATGCTTTGATTTGCTCAAAACTAATAATAATATTACAGGTTAAATTTACTAGAATTCTGGAGAAGGGGTGTTGATCCAGGGAGTTATTCTTATTGCCAAATTTGGAGTTGGGCAGGTTTTTCTATTTTTTTTTCCTAAGATGAGCCTTTTTTGCCTTCCTCTGGATTCTTTTGTAGCCTTAGTCTATGCACTTTCTATAAATCTGTACACTGCTCAAAGAGCTGAGCAGAGCACAGATGCTGATCATCAATATGTCACTGATCAGCACTCAAGAACAGCAAGAGACAGACAGGGAGATAATAAGGGGTTTTATTGCAACTTTGACATATGAGAAGGAACTGGCAGCTTGCTGAAAGCTCCTACAGAACAGTATACCTACTCTGCTTGCAGTTCTTAAATGAAATGAGGAGGCAGAGCAATAACTATTATTTTGAAATGCCTGTATAGTCTCAGTCACATCAATCGCTTACATGGTGTGAGGAATAAGGAATGATCCAGGTTTTGGACATGATTTGATCACAGCCATCTTCAAGACATTATTTAATCACAGCCATCTTCAAGACATGATTTAATCACAGGCATCAAAGGCATGATTGCAGGTCACTTGTATGTCACTTGTATACAATTCACGCCTTGTCCAACAACGCGGAACCAAAAGCCTTTCATAGGAAGAACCCTCCACAGGGAACTTTCAGCTTGTTAGACATGAAAACTACTTCCCAGACATAATGGAGCCAGGAATTAATAAAAAATTATTGACTGGCTGTTTATCACAAACCCAAGCTAATCATATATTTGCAATGGGGGGAACAGAGAGGGGCAGGTCCATGTCCATAAGTTAGCGATCGCATGTCAGGAAGCGGAGATACGGAGATCTCCAAGCAGGAACCTGATAAGTGTGTCGTGTTTGGTCTCCACCTGTAGCCGGAACTCAGGCGGGTAAGTTGGTACCAGAACCTTTTCCCTGTGACCTCCCGGTCTGGAGCTATGGGCCATATTGATTTTGTGGAGCTTTTTGCTACCAGAACTGGGACAGGCGGGTTGACTCCTCTCGGAGGAGGAGGGGAGTGGCCGGCCACAGGATAAAAGGCCCCAGAGAACAAAGACAATTGTCTTTCTCTGGAGGGGAGCATTGGTGTTTGGAGAGACCCTTGGACAAGCTGCTGACATCACTGCCCCCATGTGGTTGCAGCCCGGCCTTACAGCAACCCAGAAACCATCTTAACAGACTATCCATCTCTCTGGTAATTGACTATCGTTCTGTTCAATTCTGTTGTACCATACCACTTGTATTTGCATATCTGACCGTTGTATCCATCTTCTGTGTATATAGTTATATCTAGTGAGCCCTTTAGGCGATTAAATATATAATTTAATCTTGTGCTGTTCTTTATCTCGATCACGAATCCCCACGTCCATGTTCTCTGTAATATTGTTAAACACTACCTAGGGTTGGCTGCTCACCCAATATAATCTGTTAACGGACTGGAGTTATATCAAACGAGAGCTGGTGGCAGTACTACTGGGCTGATAGACTCGGTTTCGCTGGTGGGCCACCCTCTCTCCCTTTCTGTGCCTGCCTGTGCCCACGTGGACAGGAGACGTCTGTGAAAAGCCGTGCCGTACGTAACCTTACACACCCTAAGGTGGCGTGGAACGTCACGTGTTTGTACGCAAAGACTGAACCGTACCATGTGACCCCCACGTAAGCACGCGCAGGGGCGGGGCTGCGGGTACGGTTCGTCACACATGGGACCACCATCTTCTTTTACCTCTGCTTTTGGCAGTGTTTGGTACTTAACATTAGGAAGGAGTTAAGTGGTAGAGCATACATGTCTGGCTCTCAGTTACAATTACAAACATTTAAAAACAACAGAATATATTAATAGTAGTAAATGCTGTCACTAGGGCTGCTGCTATTGAATATTTATATTTTAATACTTTAATAACAAAAAACAAATTAAAATAATGTTTTTCTTAAAAAAAAAAATCATCAGCCATCAGGCTCCCCCCCTCGTGCCATCAGGCTCCCCCCATGCCACCAGGCTCCCCCACAGTGCCATCATCTCCCCTTTCTAGCCATGTCCCCAGCGACAGTGAAATAAAATAATTATGGTACCTTCCCTGTAGGGGCGCCGCTCCACAGCTCGTCCATTTGTTCTCTGCGTGCTGCACTGTCCTCCTGACGTCACAAAGCGTCAGGTCATAGTGCGCGCTTACGTGCACTATGTCCTGACAATATGTCAGGATCCTGTGCAGAGCAGTGTGAGCCAGAGGGGGACCACGGAGTAACTGTGCAGAGCAGTGTGGACCAGCAGGGGACCACGGAGTGATAGCAAGCACTTCACTCACCCTCCGTGGTCACATGACACAAGCAGAAAATTTGCATCGAAGATTTTTTTACTTGATTCAATTGAATAATCGTTTCAGCCCTAGCTGTCACACTCCCTTTCATGTAACATAGTAACATAGTTTGTAAGGCCGAAAAAAGACATCTGTCCATCCAGTTCAGCCTGTTTTCCTACAAGTTGATCCAGGGGAAGGCAAAAAAAACCCCTTACTGTAGATAAATACATTTATTGTTAGGGCAACCCCCGCTGCTTCTGACACGGGGTTCGGTTCTTCAAAATAGCACTCCTGCGCTCCGCTGTGCCCCGCTGTATTTCTCCCGCTCAGTATGCTAATACTGAGCATCGGTAAAGGGAGGAGGAGACGCCCGGGTTTCTGAATGGGCGTCTCCTTCTCCCTAGCTGTGCTGTGATCCAATCACATCGGAGAGCGTCACAGCCAAGGAGTTTTTTTTCTAACAATAAATGTCTTTATCTACAGTAAGTACAAGACATGAAAGGTCCTCTTTAATGTGGAGCTCTCGCATATAGGAGTATTATGTTTAGATTAATAACGGCTTTATAGTTCTCATCAGTATACAGAGTGGTGTCACATTCACATTGATGCATTATTACCCTCAATACATTTCTGCATTTGTGCTTCACTTTGTGGTCATTAGCAGTGTCCATGTATTGGATTGTACATCTATGGTAATATGATTAACTTACTTTACCTATTGCCACTTGTAAGTAGATTGTTAGATGTGTGCCAAGATGTTAATCAATAGCTACAATTGAATTGCGCACCAGTGCGTCTCACCCCTACTCGCTTCGGCTGGGACTTGCGGTACTTTGGTGTCTGGAGTTCAGTATGAGATCAAGTGCTGAAGTGACAGCAGCCAGATTGTGCAATCTAGAGGAAGAGAAAATATGAGAGACTTGTAAATAAGCCCCTCTTCGTTTTCCTTTTTTCAGGCGCAAAATATCCAAATCCTCCGGACGGTTTGAAAGATTTTGAACAGATTTATTATCACTAAACATACATACTAAAAAATAATAAAAGCATATAAAGGACTACGCGTTTCGGAGATCTCAGGTCTCCTTCTTCAGGTCAATGCAGATATACAATAAACATGTGGCTATATATAGAGAGATAGCACATGGCAAATAACCGCCAGGAAGTGATGTAAAGGGGGGGGGGGGACCCCTGTAACCTCCACATTTGTCCTTGGGAATATCACAATTTCATGTCACCTATACATTTACAGGAACCACAACTTACACTATATGCTGTAACATTAGTTGTTTTAATTCAGGATAGGGCGTATATCATAAAAAATAATAAGGGCAAAGATAGCGGAGGCAAACGGGTCACGTGACGCTCTTGTGTCACGTGACCGAGCACTGGAAGCGCTAACATGCAGGGCCGCTGTAGAGCGCGTCTTCCATATCCTAGGTGCGCTTCCGGGTGGTGAGTCACGTGGAGAGACACGTGACGCCTCTCCAGGGTGACGTTACTCACCTCCAGGGGCCGGGCTAAACAAGTTAAAGAGGCCGGGCTAAACAAGGTGAAGAGTAAGCACGTGATCGGACTGAGCCGATCACGTGACCATCACCGTGGGGACGCGTACCGCCGGCCTATTGACTCCAGGATGATGTGTCTCGCCAGCTGATTATGGTTGAATGCATAAGTTCCATCTTTAGTTGTAAAGGAAAAGCCGTTGGGGGACTTGCAAAATGTTTATATAATTAATTTATAATAGATATAAGATATAAAATATAGGATAAACTATGCATAGAGTGGCATGTATTATAAAATGTAATAAAATATAAAATATAGATATAGAAAATGTTAAATATAAAAGAATTTGCAACTAAGATTTATGTGAAGACCTGGTGTATGATAAAATCAATAAAAACATTCAAATACATCAATTAGAATAAGAGTTATATATCTATATATCTCCTGGTATAGTTTCTACTTGTTGGTATTAGTTCTGAGGATGTCCGATATTCTTTTTATAGATTTATCTCGAAGGCCTCATTAAGCCCATAAGGGCTCAGTGTATTTAGTTTAAAAATCCAATACATCTCGCGTCGTCTAATATAACTTATATCATTTTGTTCTTCTATTGGTATTTTCTCGAGAGGAGTTACTTTAAAATCTACAAAACTACCCTCATGAATTTCAGCGGCATGTCGTGAGATACTATGTTTGTAAAAGCGTTTCTTGACATTTGACCTATGTTTATTGATTCGTTTGCGTAATGTTTGTATTGTACGACCTATATACACCAGTTTGCATGAACATTCTAGGGCGTATATCACGAATGACGATCCACAATTAAGGTCATCTTTTATGGAAATAGTGAGGTTATCACGGGGATTAATAAACGTGTTAGTGACGTTAATGGATTTACAGCAAAGACATTGTCGCAAGCCACATTTTCTGCTTCCTGGGTTGCTGATCTCCAATCCACTTTTTTTCGGGATATCTTTATTGGTAGATTTTAATTTACTTGGTGCTAACGTATTTTTGAGGGTGCGTGCTCTTCTGTATGTAAGGCGTGGTTTTTTCGGGAGACTAGGACCGAGCACCGGATCTTTTTGTAATATGTACCAATATTTTTCAAGGGTTGCTTGTATCGATTTATGATCCTGAGTATAAGTGGTGATAAAATTCCACTCAAAATTATCAGGGGCAGATTTATCTTTGGGTTTTGAAACTAAACACTCCTTTTGTTCTAACCGGGAGGCTTTTTGTAATGCTCCCTGAATTAGGTTTGGTGGATAACCTTTTTCTTTAAACCTAGCACTAAGAATGGCACTTTGTTTCACATAGTCCTCATCTCTGGTGCAGTTTCTTCGTACTCTCTTAAACTGGCTAAACGGAATGTTCTTCTTCCATTTTTTATAATGCGCACTTTTAAAATCAAGATAGCTATTGCTATCCACTTTTTTGAAGAACGTCTTAGTGTAGATATTGTTAGCCTCAGTATTGATTTCTAGATCAAGAAATTCAATTTTTTTGTCATCATGTGTTCCAGTAAATGTTAGTCCCCAAGTGTTATTATTTAAGTGGGTGATAAAGGAAGCAATGGAGTCTTCGTCTCCTCGCCAAATAAATATGAGATCGTCAATATATCTCTTAAAAAATAATATGTTTTCTTTCCAGTATTGAGTATTATATATATATTGTTCCTCATATGACCCCATGAATAGATTTGCGAAACTTGGCGCAAATTTCGTCCCCATGGCGGTCCCTTTAACTTGCTTGTAGATTTTCTCGCCAAACGTGAAGACATTGTGTGTTAAAATAAATTCTATCCCCTTAATAATGAAATCTTTCTGTTCCTGGGGCATAACTTCGTCCTTAGTTAGATATTCAGAGATGCAGGTGATTCCCAGTGTATGTTCGATGTTCGAGTATAATGCAGAAACATCTAAAGTAAGCCAGCGGAGACCTATGTCCCATTTAATGGTTTCTAGTTTAATGATTAGATTTGTGGAATCTTTTAGGTATGATGGTAGGGAAGTGACATGTTTCTGTAAAAAGATGTCTATGTAATGTGACAGATTTCTGGTGAGAGCATTAATGCCAGAAATAATTGGCCTTCCTGGTGGATTGATGAGGCTTTTGTGTATTTTGGGTAAATGATAGAACAAGGCCAAGCTGTAAGTATCCACCAAAAGATATTCCATTTCCTTTTTATCCAAAAAGGTATTGCCTGTCTTGATGAGTTTTTCGAATTCTACTCTATGGGCCTTGGAGGGATCTTCTGCTAACGGGAGATAGTATTCTAGATCTGAAAGGATTCTTGAAGCTTCATTGATATAGTCTATCCGATTCTGTATGATCACCCCTCCCCCTTTATCCGCATTTCTAATTACAATATTTGGATTATCCCGTAGTTCCTTGAGTGATTTCAATTCTGCCAATGTGAGGTTATTTTTATTTTTATTATTATTTTTACTGGTTTTACTTCTATTCTTGTCATACTTTGGATTGATGGGGTTAGTCTCTTTTACATTAATTAAACGTAGTTCTTCTGAAACCATAGCGTAGAAGGTTTCTACAAAGTTCCCTTTATGATGAATGGGATAAAACTTAGAGATTGGTTTTAAACCTGATGGTATACCAGTAATCTCATTTGTTTCTTCATTCAGATTCATAATCGTGGGGGTCAGTTTGCTTTTTTTGCTATTATTTTTGGGAGCATTCTCCATTATCTTGAAATGTCTTTTTACTGTTAATTTTTTGATATATTTGTTAAAATCCAAGAATAGATTGAATTCATCTACTGGGGCTGTTGGACAGAAGGAAAGACCCTTAGTAAGGAGTTTTTGTTCATTTATGGACAGTGAATGTTCGGATAAATTGAAAATGCCCCCCCTAGTGGTAATATTGTCATTATTGATTACACTTTTCTTTTTGCTTTGGCGGGTGCCTCCCCTACAACCTCTTCTGTATTTTTTCTTTTGTGATTTGATCTTTGATCTAGTGGATGGAAATAATCCCTTATGGTGGTGAGATTCGGGTGTTCCCGAATGGAATACATTGGGGTTTGGGTGATCAGAGGTGGAAGGTCTAAAAAAGATACCATAGTGGAGGTACCAGAGATAGAATTTTCTATTATATTGGATCTATTGGGTGTACAATGAGCTGGATCACGAGAAGTTGCGGATTCTTGACCAGTTGATTCTGTCATAGGATGGATATGTGTATCAGGCGGAGTCATATTGTGTAGAGTGATTAGGGAATCAGCCTCTAGATCTGATGATGGTGACCGTATTGATGTATTTGGATCTACACCAAATGGAGAGATTGGGTAGACGGAAAATTGGGTAGCTGGAAGATTCAATGGGGCACAACCGGCTATAACATCTTTATCAAAAAGAGTAGTAATCAAGGGTGATGGAGACCTATTAGGGTTGGCATTGGAGGCCAATGGAGTGTGGTATTCTGGGCTAGAATGGATCTCTAACTGTTTTTTGGGAGGGGTAAGCAATTGTACGGTGGCTGGGGTATTGTTGTTAGAAGTGATCAAATCTACAATGGTTTTCTGCACTGTCTTGGATTTATTAATGACTATGTGACTTCCTGCAGATTTCAGATTTTTATTAGAGTCTATATGAGATGTGGATTGGGATCTTGAAGTATTAAAATATGTGTTATTATATGAATGTCCAGAAGCATTCTTATTAATTTTATTCGTATTGAAAGCTGGATTGGATCTTCTGATCGATGGTTGGTTTTTTGGAACAATAGCGGTGGGTTTTAGCCAGTATTTGATGTTTTGAGTGGCAAAATCCTGCCTATCTCTATATAGTTTCTTGCTCTTTTTTTGGATGGTCTCTTTCTCATGTGCTAGAATACGGGTGGTGATCATCCTATCAAATTTCCTGAATGAAGCACTATTTGTGTATTTGTTGAGTTCTGAATGAAGTACACAGATTCTATTCCCTATATCCAAATACATCTCTTTCCTTTTATTAATGAGCCTAATCATCAGACCTCTACCACATTCTAGAAGGTAATTGTCCCAGTCCTCAGAGAAACTCAGATCTTGTTTGAACGAGCTTTCAAATCTGAGGCGTAAACCTCTGGGGACAATACCTTCTTTCAAATACATTTCAAGAAACATAGCATCTAAGTGGTGTTGGATTTCTTCCAACATTAACTTTTCAAGATTGGTAAATAAGTTCAATAGTGAGTCCTCATTAATCTTATCTGTTGAATCTTCATTCTCCGTAACCTCTTGGAGAGCAGGTGAATTATTGGTGCATTGTGCAATTAGTCGTTCCCGTTGCGTTAATCTATCCTTGAAGTACTCCATTTGTTCCCTCACGTGGATGATTATAAAACCCAATCAGGATGTTCTCAGAAAAAAGAAAAAAGGACAATATAGTGTAGTACGTTCCGTTATAATTGGTGAACGTATAAAGTCAAATGCTCACCTTACAGAGTTGTGCTAATAATATAGGCACAACACTACTTATAAGCGTATCCAGACGGTTTTCCCCATGTGCTGCTACTCCTTATCCGTAATGCTCGGATTAAAAAGTATGAAGATAAGGCGTATTCAGAAGATCTGATGAGATAGTGGAGAGCGCACAAATAGGGCAGTACAGTTTTTCACAGTTCAGTACATATAGACAAAGATGCTCACCTGGTCAGGTTGCACAATGATAGGTGCAACTCTAATGTGTACGTATCAAGTTATGATATAATTCGCCGGGGTGGGACGTGCTGCCAAAGGAAAAGGTGTCCAATGGAGTAGTTGCCACGTACTCCAAAGTGTGGAATAGAGGAAGAGAAAATATGAGAGACTTGTAAATAAGCCCCTCTTCGTTTTCCTTTTTTCAGGCGCAAAATATCCAAATCCTCCGGACGGTTTGAAAGATTTTGAACAGATTTATTATCACTAAACATACATACTAAAAAATAATAAAAGCATATAAAGGACTACGCGTTTCGGAGATCTCAGGTCTCCTTCTTCAGGTCAATGCAGATATACAATAAACATGTGGCTATATATAGAGAGATAGCACATGGCAAATAACCGCCAGGAAGTGATGTAAAGGGGGGGGGGGGGGGACCCCTGTAACCTCCACATTTGTCCTTGGGAATATCACAATTTCATGTCACCTATACATTTACAGGAACCACAACTTACACTATATGCTGTAACATTAGTTGTTTTAATTCAGGATAGGGCGTATATCATAAAAAATAATAAGGGCAAAGATAGCGGAGGCAAACGGGTCACGTGACGCTCTTGTGTCACGTGACCGAGCACTGGAAGCGCTAACATGCAGGGCCGCTGTAGAGCGCGTCTTCCATATCCTAGGTGCGCTTCCGGGTGGTGAGTCACGTGGAGAGACACGTGACGCCTCTCCAGGGTGACGTTACTCACCTCCAGGGGCCGGGCTAAACAAGTTAAAGAGGCCGGGCTAAACAAGGTGAAGAGTAAGCCCCTGGAGGTGAGTAACGTCACCCTGGAGAGGCGTCACGTGTCTCTCCACGTGACTCACCACCCGGAAGCGCACCTAGGATATGGAAGACGCGCTCTACAGCGGCCCTGCATGTTAGCGCTTCCAGTGCTCGGTCACGTGACACAAGAGCGTCACGTGACCCGTTTGCCTCCGCTATCTTTGCCCTTATTTTTTATGATATACGCCCTATCCTGAATTAAAACAACTAATGTTACAGCATATAGTGTAAGTTGTGGTTCCTGTAAATGTATAGGTGACATGAAATTGTGATATTCCCAAGGACAAATGTGGAGGTTACAGGGGTCCCCCCCCCCCCCCCCTTTACATCACTTCCTGGCGGTTATTTGCCATGTGCTATCTCTCTATATATAGCCACATGTTTATTGTATATCTGCATTGACCTGAAGAAGGAGACCTGAGATCTCCGAAACGCGTAGTCCTTTATATGCTTTTATTATTTTTTAGTATGTATGTTTAGTGATAATAAATCTGTTCAAAATCTTTCAAACCGTCCGGAGGATTTGGATATTTTGCGCCTGAAAAAAGGAAAACGAAGAGGGGCTTATTTACAAGTCTCTCATATTTTCTCTTCCTCTATTCCACACTTTGGAGTACGTGGCAACTACTCCATTGGACACCTTTTCCTTTGGCAGCACGTCCCACCCCGGCGAATTATATCATAACTTGATACGTACACATTAGAGTTGCACCTATCATTGTGCAACCTGACCAGGTGAGCATCTTTGTCTATATGTACTGAACTGTGAAAAACTGTACTGCCCTATTTGTGCGCTCTCCACTATCTCATCAGATCTTCTGAATACGCCTTATCTTCATAGATTGTGCAATCTGACCACTTGGCTTTACTTCCTTGTTGTGCTTCGAAATCTGTATGCCGGCTTGTATGTCTTCACGCATGCACTCTTGTGCACTGAGAACGCTGGACTTGTTTCAGTGTAGCAAATTCAATGACATTGAATTTGCCAAACTGAAACAAGTCAGGTGTAGATGTGCTGCAAAGTTATAATGCTTTAAAAAATAAAAGTATTAATATTGTTTTTTTTTTATCAATGAACAAAAGAGAAATCTAAATAAAATCAATATTTGGTGTGACCACCCTTTGCCCTCAAAATAGCATCAGTTCAATGAGGTTGAGAGGCTCTGTGGGATCCCAATATCACTTCCAGGACTCCTTGTTCTTCTTTAGGCTCCATTCACACGTCCTGTTTTTCTTTCCTGATTCGATCCTGATTTTTTCAGGACCCATTAAAATGAATGGATCCAGATCAGGATCGAATCAGGAAAGAAAAACAGGACGTGTGAATGGAGCCTTATACTGAACATAGTTCTTAATGACATTGGGCCGTATGTCCCACTGCAGAATAAGGCCTCTTGCAGAAGAGCGTGACACATGCACGTCTCCCACAACGCATGTAACCCTTACAGTTCTGGAATGTATTGGATAACACTGACAGCACCTAAAAAAAAGGAGAAGGTGGCACAGGGCAGCACTGCCAAAGGACCTGTAGCCAGAGCTTCTACTTGTAGTATTCAAAATACTTGGCCGGTGTTCCACCGGGCTAACCCACCAAGGCGCAAAATTGTATTGGAGTAGAAAGTGGATGAGGTAGTGGAGTGGATGGCATGCTCAGCTCAGTCTCAGCCGGATGATCTGCTGTCATCTGCTCATACAGTATCCATATGAAGCCAGGGGTCAGACTCAGAGCGTTCCTCCTGCTCCACCATTCCTCTCCAGCAATGCCCGTCATTTTCGTACGCAATTTGTACGCTCATGCGTACGTGTTCAAAGAAGTTGCGTACCTTTTAAAACTGAACTTTCGTTATTAGTGCGCGAATGTTTGCAAAACGCCACATAATAACGTATGATTTGTACGCAGATTCGTCAAATATATGAATCTTATAAAAAGTTCGACGAACGTTCGGCGAATAAAATTTTGAATGATTCGCTTATCTCTAGTGATTAGGTGGTACATATAGGTGGGCGCGCTCCTCCTCTCCTTGGTTGCTTAAGGCACACAGAGGTAACTAGGAGCAGCACAGCACACTATATGTGCAGGGTCTGCTCTCCTGAATGTAGATCCCCAACGGCATAGTTAGGTTTAGCATAGGACCTATTGGCTGAGAGTCTCAGAGAGCCCATATATATAATGTTTGCATCAAAGGTATACACTCACAATTTACCCAAAAATCTTATCTAGAAGTTTCGATAATTTTTTTATATGCAGTCTAATATACAATGTAGCTCACACGATAGTATTCTGCAGTTTTATATAAATAGTGTATATCTGACTGGAACACATTATAGCTACCAGGAGTAAACTTATCTTGTGTCACCTTCATATGATTGATAACAACAAACCTTCATAATGATAAATTAAGTCTTGCTACAAATCCATATTTACTGACTGTCTAGTTCCAAACATGTACATTCAATACATTTCTCCATTTACCTAATATGATCTCCTCCTCTAATAGGCTTAAAGAGGTATTCTGGTTGGTACAAGTTATCCGCTATCCACAGGATTGGGGATAAATAAGATCGGTGGGGGTCCTACCGCTGGGTATGCGGCCACTCCAGTCATTCTTATGGGAGTTCCTAAGATAGCCAAGTACAGTGCTTGGCTATTTCCAGAATTCCCATAGAAATGAAAGGAGAAGCCTTGTGCATGTGCGACCACCTACTACGGTCATTTTAGGGGAGGTGCAAGTGGCTTGCAGGAGGTATGGGGCTTCACGTGATTGGTGGGAGTCCCAGAGGAAGGTCCAATTGCCAACCTTAAAGTTATCTCCTATCCTGTGGATAGGAGATAACTTGCAGCAACTAGAATACCCCTTTATCCCAAGCCATTCTTCATCTTAAGGACCGAGACAAATTTAGAAAATCTGACATGTGTCAGTAGTGAATACAGTGATTTTGCCTCCTTCCAGCCAGAGGTTATTTTTAACAGTTTAGTAGAAACAATTATATTATTTACTGTCCTACACAAAACAAAATGCAAGGCATACAAAACACCATGAATAAATGGCAGGTGGTAAAACACACTAGATGTTAAAAAAAAGCACAAACAAAACTGTATGGGACAACACTTCTTATCTGTCTTCAAAGCATCATGCACATGACCATATGTACAGATGCGGACAACATATGAATGACATCTGTGCACTGCCCGCTTTTTTTTTTTTTTTTTACAGACCCATAGAAACAGAAGGGTCCGTGTGATCCGCAAAAAATGCAGATCGGATGCGGACCCAAACAGCGGTCATGGGTATGAGAACTACAATGAATTCTAATAAAAGAAGCTTTCATTATCCATTAGGAGTGTGCAGATGTTTATGTAAGAAAACTAAAACTAGTCTGGGTTGATAAACTATCACAAGAACTTTCTACTTTAACTGGAGAACAGTTATTTATTTGAAATCAGTATTGTACGGGTCCGACTCCTGCCACCCCCACCGACCAGCTACTGAAGTGTGAGAACCAAGCTGGTAAGCACTGCATCCCCTTCTTTTCTGGCACAGCTCCATACATATAGTTGTGGATGTGCCTGGTACTGCAATCAGGTCAATTCACTTGCATGAATGGAATTCACAGAAAAAAATGCACTATAACAATAGATGCAAACAACATATGGACTAAGCCGTCACTCTATTGATAAAATCTGAGACTCTTAGCCAATACATTTTGATCAAAATACATCTGTGCCCACCTACCCAGCGCCACGGTGGTCTCAGTTCAGACAGGTCCTACTCTAAACCTACCACCGTGGCGCTGGGTAGACGGGCACAGATGTATTGTGATCAAAATGAATCTCAGATTTTATCAATAGAGTGAGGGCTTAGTCCATATGTTGTTTGCATCTATTGTTATAGTGCATTTTTTTTCCGTGAATTTCTAAACGTAGCCTTGCACATCAACATTTTACTATCATATCGTGCAGGATGTTTTGTATCTTTTTTTCCGTAAATATTTTTTTGATGTGTCTTGAAGGAGTGGCACCTTCAGGTGTGAATGCGCTCCTATTATCAGGGGAGTAGCATTCATGTGCACTTTTGCCCCACCTATCTAAGAGGCGACCTTGATTAAGGTGGTACATATAGGTGTGCTTGCTCCTCCTCTCATTGGTTGCTGATGCACATAGAGGTAACTAAGAGCAGCACACTATATGTGCAGGGTCTGCGCTCCTAACCACAGATGCACAACTGCATGGTCGGTTTAGCGTAGGACCTGCCTGAACTGAGACACCGTGGCGCTGGGTAGGTGGGCACAGAGGTTTTTTTTTTTTTTTTACGGTAGAAATAAAATGCAACTTTATTGGTATGAAAATTAATACAAAATTATATCTATCAAGTTTTTTTTCTTACAAACAAGATAAAATATAACATTCATAGACATGGAAGAATGTTACTAAAGCGAATCTATACTGATCTGGCTTCAGCTACTACCAGCAATATGAGCAGCCAATATCTAAAGGAAATGCTGGGGGCAAGGCC
>ONZH01007913.1:0-39140 GCA_900303285.1 Rhinella marina | reverse complement strand
TGTCACAAGAGACGGTGGAGGAAGATACGTCGCTTGATAGCCAGAGCACCCTCCGGTCTGTTTTCTCAGCGCGTATCGGAGGAGGGGGATGAGGATGAGGAGGAAGAGGAGGAGAATGTTGGCGAGACAGTAGAGGGTACCAGTGCTCAGTCCTTAACTCTTGAGTGTGTATGGGCTGAAGAGGAGGACTTGGAGGAGGAGGAGGAAATGGAGAGTCAGGCCAGTGAGGAGAGGGAATTCTTACGTGTTGGGACTCTGGCGCACATGGCAGACTTCATGTTAGGCTGCCTATCCCGTGACCCTCGCGTTAGAAGCATTTTTTCAAACACCGATTACTGGGTGTTCACTCTCCTGGACCCACGGTACAAGCAGAACCTTTCCACTCTCATCCCTGCAGAGGAAAGGAGTATGAGAGTGAATAGATATCAACAGGCCCTGGTGCACAAGCTGAAACAATCCTTCCCATCTGACGCCGCTAGCGGCAGAGGGCATGGTTCTGTGGGCCAAGTAGCGGGGGAGAGTAGGCGAGCAGGCAGCTTGTCCAGCACTGGCAGGGGAACGCTCTCCAAGGCCTTTGCCAGTTTTATGTCACCCCAGCAAGACACTGTCACCTGTCCCCAGTCTAGGCAGAGTAGGGGGGAGCTGTACAGAAAGATGGTGAGGGAGTACCTAGCTGACCATACCAATGTCCTGCGTGATCACTCTGCTCCATACAACTACTGGGTTTCAAAGCTGGACACGTGGCCTGAATTGGCGCTGTACGCCTTGGAGGTGCTGGCCTGCCCTGCCGCTAGCGTGCTGTCAGAGCGGGTATTCAGTGCAGCTGGTGGCGTCATCACCGATAAGTCAACTGACAGCGCTGACAGGCTGACGCTTATTAAAATGAACAAAGCCTGGATTTCACCGGAATTCAAATCTCCTCCGGGGGAAAGCAGCTAGAGATTAACATTACTTATGTATCCGATTCCTCTTCTCTACTCCTCCTACTCCATGTCGTCTTTGCCTAACGCTGACAGGCACTCTTTTACCACAATTTTTCAGGAGGGCCCCCTACAGGCCCTCTCTTCAAACAATTTTTCCGGAGGTCAACCTACAGGCCCTCTCTCCAAACAATTTTTCCGGAGGTCCACCTACAGGCCCTCTCTCCAAACAATTTTTCCAGAGGTCCACCTACAGGCCCTCTCTCCAAACAATTTTTCCGGAGGTCCACCTACAGGCCCTCTCTCCAAACAATGTTTCCGGAGGTCCACCTACAGGCCCTCTCTCCAGTTCCAGTTTTATTTGCGCAAACTGCGTAAATTGTTTTTTGGGATAGGTGTGAAAAATAATATTACCTGCGTATCTATATTGCCCAACATTGGGTACGGTAGCAACAAGAAGAACAAACACATGCTGCCCACAGGGTTCTGCAAATTCCTGGTCCACAATGTCAAGGAGCTCGAGGTTCTGTTGATGAGCAACAAGTCCTTCTGTGCAGAAATCGCCCACAACGTCTCCTCAAAGAACCTAAAGACCATTGTGGAGAGAGCGGCACAGCTCGCCATCAAAGTGACGAACCCCAACGCCAGACTGCGCAGCGAAGAGAACGAATAAATATCTCTGTGGTTATTTGTTCTAAATAAAAGTTAAACATAAAAAAAAAAAAATTGATCTGTTCCTGTGCCTGATCCACCCAAGTTGAATCTGTCCCATCATGAGAAAGTCCCCCCAAGGAGTCCCCACTGTAACTTGCTTCTCATACAACTACCTCACCCCCCGACACCTGTGTCTCGCCATTGTCCACCACCTCCTCAGACAACACTGGTAAATCCCACTGTTAGCACACTGAGACTGCAAAAGGTCTTGCGAATTGGGGCACAGAATGTTCTGGGGTAGCACATCAGAGAAGGGGTGACTATGGGGTTCCAGGGAGTACGTGACCACATGCAACTCCATCCAAAAAGTTATACTGAGGCTCACCACCATGCTTTACACTGCAATCCTATTACTGAGGCTCACCACCATGCTTTACACTGCAATCTTTTTGAAAGACAGACAATCAGGGGTTAACCGCCAGGTTGTCAGGCAGCATTTTTAAGTGGGTCACCATTATCGTGTCCCTGAAAATTGCCTTGGGGTCATCGCCAGACTATTTTTATGAAAGGCCATGGGGTTCTATACGCACAGTGCTGATGGAAGCCCATCAGCCTTTCTAAACACAATTGAATCTGTCCCATCATGAGAAAGTCCCCCCAAGGAGTCACCACTGTAACTTGCTTCACTTTCAACTACCTCACCCCCCGACACTTGTGTCTCGCCATTGTCCACCACCTCCTCAGACAACACTGGTAAATCCCCAACGTCAGCACATGGGGACTGCAAAAGGTCTTGCGAATTGGGGCAGAGAATGTTCTGGGGTAGCACATCAGAGAAGGGGTGACTATGGGGTTCCAGGGAGTACGTGACCACATGCAATCTCCATCTAAAAAGTCATGCCACACTTGATCGAGCTCATAATTGACAATTGTACCGGTTGATGCTAAATTTTTAAGTTGGGGTCCTGCGTCTTCATTCTAACTACATCCGGCTGTTGTCACCACCACACGCTAGCCCAGGGGCACTCCTCTGGCTCTTCCAGCTCAACCTCCTTCCCCCCAGCCTGCCCCTCCACCTACAGGCCCTCTCTCCAAACAATTTACGTCTTTTTCCTATCTTTCTCTCTCTCCAAACTATTTTTCCGGATAGCTGCCATATACGGTATTAAACTGAGTAGTATACATAGAAAACATACCACACTTGATCTATACTGAACGTCACTTTTAAAAATACGTCATTTTCCTCTCTTTCTCTCATTTGTCTGGGTTGCAATTAAGCAGACCAAGTCTGCCTAATCTAATAGTTTCCGTGTAATTGCTCCATACTGCACGTCTTTTTCCTCTCTTTCTCTCTCTCCAAACTATTTTTCCGGATAGGTGCCATATACGGTATTAAACTCAGAAGAATACATACCGTACCCGTTGATGCTACAGTTTTTCCAAATCCATCCGGCTGTTGTCACCACCACACACGCTAGCCCAGGGGACACTCCTCTGGCTCTTCCAGCTCAACCTCCTTCCCCCCAGCCTGCCCCTCCACCTACAGGCCCTCTCTCCAAACAATTTACGTCTTTTTCCTATCTTTCTCTCTCTCCAAACTATTTTTCCGGATAGCTGCCATATACGGTATTAAACTGAGTAGTATACATAGAAAACATACCACACTTGATCTATACTGAACGTCACTTTTAAAAATACGTCATTTTCCTCTCTTTCTCTCATTTGTCTGGGTTGCAAGTAAGCAGACCAAGTCTGCCTAATCTAATAGTTTCCGTGTAATTGCTCCATACTACACGTCTTTTTCCTCTCTTTCTCTCTCTCCAAACTATTTTTCCGGATAGGTGCCGTATACGGTATTAAACTCAGAAGAATACATACCGTACCCGTTGATGCTACAGTTTTTCCAAATCCATCCGGCTGTTGTCACCACCACACACGCTAGCCCAGGGGGCACTCCTCTGGCTCTTCCAGCTCAACCTCCTTCCCCCCAGCCTGCCCCCCACCTACAGGCCCTTTCTCCAAACAATTTACCCGGATAGGGGACGTATTAGATATTATACTGATTTTTGTTTGTTCCTCTTTTAATTGGCTCCTGACCTGTGATAGGCAGAGCATGGACACGTCCCCTAAGCTGCAGTAGAAAAGACACTCCCCTGGCCAGAGCAAGCTTTTTCCTTTTCCGTGTTCGAAAAATCTATGAAATATATGGTCCCAAGATAGGGGACGTATACGATTTTAAACTCAGAAGAATCGATACCACACATGCCCCACTAGTTCAAGCTCAATGTTGACAGCCTTACCAAATTTTTAAGTGGGGGTTCCACCACTACGAGCCTAACCACCACCAGCATAAACAGGTATACGAGTGATAAACACTATGGAACCAAGGCCGTCCGTTCCCCTCATGCGGGTCCCACCACTGCTCCTTCACCTGTCACTCGCTGCCTCTGCGAGTCAACCCCCAGCCCAGGACCCCGGCACGAGCGCCTCCCGCCGGAAAACCACCCCTTCGCCTCCATGATCCTCCACACTGTCCACCAATGTGTCCCTGAGCAACATTCAGCTGTCATTACAGCAGACGTTGGAGCGCAAGCAGAAAAAAAGTTCAGCCCACCTACATGCACAAGCCCTCAACGTCCACATACAGGGCCACGCTAAATTTTTCCTGTGCTCTACCTACTACCGTCGTGTAGCTTGGTCACTCTGACCGAGTCTGACCCTGGGGCCGCTCATGTACTGCCCACTTGGAGGATTGCAGGGCCTACCTCGGTCACAGTTTCTCAGACTTACTATGCCTCTTCCTCCAACCCCTCCTCCTCCTCCTTCGAATTACCATCCGTGCTTCACCTCCTGCTACCTCAGGCTTATGCCTGCATCGTGTGGCTGGGGATAGTAGAGCAGGGCCAGCATGGGCATGGGTGATGGACCTTCGTTGCACCTAGTTGGGTGTTTCCCCAACATGTGATGGGCATGTGCCTCGCCTTTCTTGGTCTGGGTGAGCACAATTGCCATGAGGGTAACCACCAGGATGTTGCCTGAGAATTTGGGGTAATGGTGGGATTAGACAGCCTCAGATGCATCCATGCATGCTGCCCCTGCTGTTTCCTGTCCATTTCCGTGGTGTTTCCATCATTTTCTGAGGTTTCCAGGTTTTCACCCAGCCTTCCCTAGGCAGAGCCTTGGTCCCCTGCAAAAATGCTCGAGTCTCCCATTGACTTCAATGGGGTTCGTTACTCGAAACGAGCACCCGAGCATCGGGAAAAGTTCGTCTCGAATAACGAGCACCCGAGCATTTTAGTGCTCGCTCATCTCTAGTCATAGCCAGATCCTTATTTCTGATATTTAAGAACTCTATACTTACAGGGAGTGTTCCACAGGATTGGTGCATAGCACATGTGGTGCCAATATTCAAAAAGGATCCAAAAACAGAGCCTGGAAACTATAGGCCGGTAAGTTTAACATCTGTCATGAGTAAACTGTTAGAAGGTTTTCTAAGAGACGCTGTCTTGGAGTATCTCAATAAAAATAAGCAAATAACTCCACATCAGCATGGCTTCATGAGGGATCGGTTATGTCCAGAGGCGTAGCTACCGGGGGAGCGACGGCTCCGGGCCCAGTGACTCAGGGGGGGCCCAGCAAGGTGAATACAAGTGAGCGCTTCCATTATGGAAGCGCTCACTTGTATTTAGGGACCCCCATCAGACCTCAGATCAGCCCACCCAGCCACATAAGATTAAAATAAAAAACCTTTCTTACCTGTCCCGCGCTGCGGCTGCCCTCCGGTCCGGTGCCCACTGTCTTCCCTGGCAGATCTGAGGTCTGATGGGGCAGAATACGCTGATCTGAGGTCTGATGGGGCACAATACGCTGATCTGAGGTCTGATGGGGCACAATATGCTGATCTAAGGTCTGATGAGGGCACAGTAGGGTGATGTGAGGTCTGATGGCGGCCCAATACACTGATCTGAGGTCTGATGGGGGCACAATACGCTGATCTGAGGTCTGATGGGGGCACAGTAGGGTGATGTGAGCACATTCTGCTGATCTGAGGTCTGATGGGGGTACAATACGCTGATCTGAGGTCTGATGGGGCAATACACTGATCTGAGGTCTGATGGGGGCACAATACGCTGATCTGAGGTCTGATGGGGTACAATACGCTGATCTGAGGTCTGATGGGGGCACAATACGCTGATCTGAGGTCTGATGGGGGCACAATACGCTGATCTGAGGTCTGATGGGGGCACAATACGCTGATCTGAGGTCTGATGGGGCCACAATACGTTGATCTGAGGTCTGATGGGGGCACAATACGCTGATCTGATGTCTGATGGAGGCACAATACGCTGATCTGAGGTCTGATGGGGCACAGTAGGGTGATGTGAGGACTGATGGGGGCACATTCTGCTGATCTGAGGTCTGATGAGGGTACAATACGCTGATCTGAGGTCTGATGGGGCACAATACGCTGATCTGAGGTCTGATGGGGGCACAGTAGGGTGATGTGAGGTCTGATGGGGGCACAATACGCTGATCTGAGGTCTGATGGGGGCACAATACTCTGATCTGAGGTCTGATGGGGGCACAATATGCTGATCTGAGGTCTGATGGGGGTACAATACGCTGATCTGAGGTCTGATGGGGGTACAATACGCTGATCTGAGGTCTGATGGGGGAACAATACGCTGATCTGAGGTCTGATGGGGCACAATACACTGATCTGAGGTCTGATGGGGCACAATACGTTGATCTGAGGTCTGATGGGGGCACAATACGCTGATCTGAGGTCTGATGGGGCACAGTAGGGTGATGTGAGGACTGATGGGGGCACATTCTGCTGATCTGAGGTCTGATGGGGGTACAATACGCTGATCTGAGGTCTGATGGGGCACAATACGTTGATCTGAGGTCTGATGGGGGCACAATACGCTGATCCGAGGTCTGATAGGGCACAGTAGGGTGATGTGAGGACTGATGGGGGCACATTCTGCTGATCTGAGGTCTGATGGGGGTACAATACGCTGATCCGAGGTCTGATGGGGGCACAGTAGGGTGATGTGAGGACTGATGGGGGCACATTCTGCTGATCTGAGGTCTGATGAGGGTACAATACGCTGATCTGAGGTCTGATGGGGCACAATACGCTGATCTGAGATCTGATGGGGGCACAGTAGGATGATGTGAGGTCTGATGGGGGCACAATACGCTGATCTGAGGTCTGATGGGGGCACAATACGTTGATCTGAGGTCTGATGGGGGCACAATACGCTGATCTGAGGACTGATGGAGGCACAATACGCTGATCTGAGGTCTGATGGGAGCACAGTAGGGTGATGTGAGGACTGATGGGGGCACATTCTGCTGATCTGAGGTCTGATGGGGGTACAATACGCTGATCTGAGGTCTGATGGGGCACAATACGCTGATCTGAGGTCTGATGGGGCACAGTAGGCTGATGTGAGGTCTGATGGGGGCACAATAAGCTGATCTGAGGTCTGATGGGGGCACAATACGCTTATCTGAGGTCTGATGGGGGCACAATACACTGATCTGAGGTCTGATGGGGGCACAGTACGCTGATCTGAGGTCTGATGGGGCACATTCTGCTGATCTGAGGTCTGATGGGGGTAAAATACGCTGATCTGAGGTCTGATGGGGGCACAATACGCTGATCTGAGATCTGATGGGGCAAAATACGCTGATCTGAGGTCTGATGGGGGCACATTAGGCTGATGTGAGGTCTGATGGGGGCACAATACGCTGATCTGGGGTCTGATGGGGTACAATACGCTGATCTGAGGTCTGATGGGGCACAGTAGGCTGATCTGAGGTCTGATGGGGGCACATTAGGCTGATGTGAGGTCTGATGGGGGCACAATACGCTGATCTGGGGTCTGATGGGGCACAATACGCTGATCTGAGGTCTGATGGGGCACAGTAGGCTGATCTGAGGTCTGATGGGGGCACATTCTGCTGATCTGAGGTCTGATAGGGGCACAATATGCTGATCTGAGGTCTGATGGGGCACAATACGCTGATCTGAGGTCTGATGCGGGCACAGTAGGCTGATCTGAGGTCTGATGGGGGCATATTCTGCTGATCTGAGGTCTGATGGGGGCACAGTAGGCTGATCTGAGGTCTGATGGGGGCACATTCTGCTGATCTGAGGTCTGATGGGGGCACATTCTGCTGATCTGAGGTCTGATGGGGGCACATTCTGCTGATCTGAGGTCTGATGGGGGCACAATATACTGATCTGAGGTTTGATGGGGCACAATACCCTGATCTGAGGTCTGATGGGGGCACAGTAGGGTGATGTGAGGACTGATGGGGGCAGGGGACTGTTAGTTTAGTGATGTAAAAACTGGGGACAGGTTTCCTTTAACATAGGAGTCCCCTTGTTTTTTTACTCCTATTACTCCTATATTTTACTGCATTATGTGGTAGAGTATTTAGACTAGGGTATGTAGAAAGTCTATTGTACTGTACTTAACAGCATAGATGATCTAGCAGTTTATACAGTCATCTTTCTAATACAATATTATAACCACAACTAGTAGTATGTGCCTGTGAAGTTGGAAACGTGCGTTTGGGAAGCCACTAAGTGGGGGGCCCACTCAAGTATGTTTTGCCCCCCCCCCCCCCCCCGTGCTGAACCTCTAGCTACGCCTCTGGTTATGTCAAACCAATTTAATCAGTTTCTATGAGGAGGTAAGTTCTAGACTTGACCGCAGCGAATCAATGGATGTCGTATATATCTGGACTTCTCCAAAGCATTTGACACTGTACATAAAAGGTTAGTATATTAAATGAGAATGCTTGAACTGGGGGAAAATGTCTGTATGTGGGTAACTGGCTGAGTGATAGAAAACAGAGGGTGGTTATTAATAGTACACACTCAGATTGGGTCACTGTCACTAGTGGGGTACCACAGGGGTCAGTATTACGCCCTATTCTCTTCAATATATTTATTAATGATCTTGTAGAAAGCTTGCACAGTAAAATATCAATTTTTGCAGATGACACTAAACTGTGTAAAGTAATTAACACAGAAGAGGACAGTACACTGCTACAGATGGATCTGGATAGACTGGAGGCTTGGGCAGAGAAGTGGCAGATGTGGTTTAACACTGACAAATGTAAGGTTATTCACATAGCAAGTAATTATGCAAGTCATCAGAACATACTGAATGGTAAAACACTGGGTAACACTGACATGGAAAAGGACCTAGGAATTTTAGTGAATAGTAAACTAAGCTGTAGAAACCAGTGTCAGACACCTGCTACCAAGGCCAATAAGATAATGGGTTGCATCAAAAGAGGCATAGATGCCCGTGATGAGAACATAGTCCTGCCACTTTACAAATTACTAGTCAGACCTCTTACTGTGTATAGTTCTGGGCTTCTGTGAACAAGGCAGACATAGCAGAGCTGGAGAGGGTTCAGAGGAGGGCAACTAAAGTAATAACTGGAATGGGTGGACTACAGTACCCAGAAAGATTATCAAAATTAGGGTTATTCACTTTAGAAAAAAGACGACTGAGGGGAGATCTAATAACTAGTATAAGTATATCAGGGGTCAGTACAGAGATCTATCCCATCATCTATTTATCCCCAGGACTGTGACTGTGACGAGGGGACATCCTCTGCGTCTGGAGGAAAGAAGGTTTGTACACAAACATAGAAGAGGATTCTTTACGGTAAGAGCAGTAAGACTA
Source organism: Rhinella marina (assembly GCA_900303285.1). Classification (NCBI taxonomy): domain Eukaryota; kingdom Metazoa; phylum Chordata; class Amphibia; order Anura; family Bufonidae; genus Rhinella; species Rhinella marina. The sequence continues at coordinate 29,848 of ONZH01007913.1, read as the reverse complement.
TGGAACTCTCTACCTGAGGAGGTGGTGATAATAGGTTCAGAAAAAGAGTTCAAGAGGGGCCTGGATGTATTTCTGGAGGGTAATAATATTACAGGTTATAGTTACGAGAGATGGGTCGTTGATCCAGGGAGTTATTGTGACTGCCTGATTGGAGTTAGGAAGGATTTTTTCCCCCTAAAGTGGGGAAAATTGGCTTCTACCTCACAGAGGATTTTTGTCTTCCTCTGGATCAACTTGTAGGATAGCACGCCAAACTGGATGGACAGATGTCTTTTCGGGCTTATAAATGATGTTACTATGTTACGTTCCCTCAAATGCCCTAAAAAAGTAAATAAAAGCTGTGCCAGAAAAGCCATTTTTTGTCACCTTACATCACAAAAAGTGTAATACCAAGCGATCAAAAAGACATATGTACCCCAAAATGGTACTAATCAAACCGTCATCTCATCCTGCAAAAAATGAGCCCCTATATAAGACAATCTGCCAAAGAATAAAAAAAATATGGCTTCCAGAAAATGGAGACACAAAAACATGTTTTTTTTTCTAAAATGCTTTTATTGAAACCAAAATAAAAATAAAAAAATAAACATATTCGGTATCGATGTGTCCAGAACGACCTTGTCTATAAAAATATCACATGATCTAACCCCTTAGGTGAATGCTATAACAAAAAATAAAATAAAAACTGTGCCAAAACAACCAATTTTATTGGTTTATTTGCCCAATAAAGTGTAATATTGAATGATCAAAAAATATTATGGACTCAAAATTGGGACCAATGAAAATGTCAACTCTTTCCATAAAAAAATGAGTCCCTACACAAGGCAATCGACAGAAAAATAGAAGAAATATATCTTTCAGAAAATGGAGACACAAAAACATGTTTTTTTTTTTTAAATGCTTTATTATGTAAAACTGAAAGAAACAAAGAAAGATGACATATTTGATATCATCGCAATCAACACACTTGCATAGGAGCGAGCTGTCCCATTGGAATGAATGGAACGCCTTGGGTGTAATTACACCTGTTCACCGCTGTGGATGTTACGGCATTCCACGCGTCTCCTCTTCAAACAGCCGATCGGCGGGGGTGCCGGGTGTCGGACCCCCACCAATCTGATATTAATGACCTATCCTGAGGAAAGGTCATCAATAAATAGAACTTGGACAACCCCTTTAAGAACTTGATAATGACTATTCATGTAATTTTAGCCTCTATTGTGAGTAAATAGTTTGAAGGTTTTTTTTTTAGAGATGACACCCTGGAGTATCTTTACCAAATAAACGTATAACTCCATATCAGCACGAGTTTATGAGGGATTGGTCCTGTCAAACCAATCTAATCAGTTGCTATATGGAGGTAAGTTCTATACTGGATCATGTGAGTCATCTCATAATATATATCTTACCAGAGCATTTGATAGTGTGCAACAAAAATGGTTGGGACGTAAAATGAATATGCTTGAACTGGGGGAAAATGTGTGTATATGGATACATAGCTGTGCATACTAAGATTGGGTCACTTTTACTAGAGGGGTACTAAAGGGCTGACCCTATTCTCTTTAATATGTTTGTAAATAAAATTGTGTGAAGTGCTTAACACAAAAGAGGACTGTAACAGCAGCTGCTGTGTGCCGCTGTTCCCCTGCTTACGGCCGTGGTCCTGGCCGTGTTCAGCAGTGATTTCCTGCCTGTGCTTCCCATTCATTGCTGCAGTCCTGGGTAAGTAGTGTTGTTCTGGTATCTGCTCCAGAGTTTCCATTCAGCCCTGGCTACAACATGTTTGTTCCCTGCATCACTCCTTTAAGGGTTGGCGCACGTCACTTCCTGTGCTTTATGGGTTGGATCATGTGACCTCGTTGACCAATCCTAGCCCTCCTGCACACATAAAAATGGCTCAGCCCCCTTCCTAGATGCCTCAGTGTCAAGGCCCTTGTGTCCTACTTAGGTTGCTGCTATCCCTGCTTGTGTTCCAGACTCTGCTACCTGCTTGATACCTACCTACCTGCTTGCATAGATTCTCTTGTTGCCGACCCGGATTGCCTGACCTGACCCCTTGCCTGTCTGACTTCGCCTCTGCCTCATCCTTCGGTCCTGCATTGTTGCTCCTGGTTACGACTTGGCCTTCTGACTACCTTTGTACCTCTACTGCCTTGCTCAGGTAAATCCTGGTCTGCCTGAACCAGCTGCTTCGTGTGCCAATCCTCCTCAAGAGGTAGCAACATGGTGTTCCCCTCGGGAAAGTCCCCATCATCAGGGGTATTGTGAAGAACGAGGGGTTCACTTAGACAACGCCCTTAGAGAAGGTAGGACACAAGGCAAGGTGGGTTCACACCCACTGGTTCGTGACAAGGACAGTATACTGCTACTGGATCTGGATACATTGGAGGTAAATGGTAACACTGGGTAAAACTGCCATGGAAAAGGAATTTTAGTTAACAGTGGCAGTGTCAGGCAGCTGCTGCCAAAGGCAATAGGATTATAGTTTGCATTAAAAGGGCATATATGTGCATGATGAAAACAGTCATATCACTGTACAAATTGCTAATCAGCTGGCACAAGGAATATTGTGTAAAAAGCAAAGGGTTATTAGTTTAAAAAATATAGCAGAGAGATGCAATAGCCAATATATCTATAGTCAATGCAAAGATTTCTACCATGATCTATTAATGCCAGGAATAACATGCGTTCATCATCTGCTGTAATGTACAGCTAGAGGAAAGAAGCTTTCTACACCAACATAGAAAAGGCTATTTGCTGTAAGAACAGTGCGACTATGGAACTCTCTGCCAGAGGAACTCATTAGGGATGAGCAAAGTATTCAAAAATTCGATATGGCGTATCTTCGCCGAATATTACAAAAAATTTGCTCTGCCACAAATTACTTTATCACAAAGCGCATTTCTTTGTAAGTAGTGGATGCAATGATATGGAACAGTGATTGCTCCGCCCCCCCCATTAGAGATGAGTGAATCGATTCGTCGATTCGTATCGAATCTTGGGAATTTTTAGCTGCGAAGCGAATCCGAATATTAGGTGATTCGCTTCGGCTTTGTACGCATTCGCTACGTAGTTTGTCCTATCAATTATACGCTATTGCTATGTATAAGTTACTCTATACGCGGTTGCGTACAAATTCAATTAATTTGCGATGCAGACTCCTCCCTGGTAGCTCCGCCCCCTTCTCCAGCGCGTGAGGAAGACGAGGCAACGCAGCAAATTAAGATGGTGACACAGCGAGGTCCTAACTGGGGAGGCATGGTGTAGGGCACCAACCCCTATGAGGAGAAGGAACCGGAGGAGATCTACGTCTCTCATTATGTCCGGCAGCCTAAGAAGTCGGTTGAGGTGCCCACTGAGCTGTTCACTCCACTGGCTGACACAGCGGAGGTGGCAGGAGTTCCCGCTCCGCCGCGGAAGGACTACTCCCTTCTTCAAAACTCTATGGTCCCCGAGGCTGTCACCCGGAACGCCCTAACCCTCTGGGAATACAAAAAGCTGGCAGAGGAGTGAGTTGTTCAGGTGTTGGAGCACCCACGGTCCGGTGACCCTAAGCTGGAGCGCCGAAGGGGTACCGTTATTTGGTTCAATGTGGAACGGGGAGTAGGTTTTATCGGCGATGAGATGGCGGAAGAGTTATATGTGAACCGCCGTTCTGTAAAGCGGCCATATCTTTCGCCCGTCCGCCACAATCTCCACGCAGGGGATTATGTGGAGTATACCCCCATGAAGAGCCTCCAAGGCCCATTTGCTACTGGGATGAAACTCCTTAAGCGACCAGCTACTCCTGCAGTGCCCCCGGAAGACTGGACTGAGGAGGCCCAGGCCGCAGAAGAGGCTCGGTGTTCCCATGGGACTCTGCGATCTGAGGAGAAATCCCATTCCCAAGCTCAGCTGGAACCCCTGATACCCGATTTTCCACCGCCGCCGATCCTTCATGTGGGACAGATGACCACCAACAGTTTTGTGTACCAGCCATCGGTGGTACAATACCAACTGCCATGGCAGGTGCAGGCTGCACAGTCCACCACTCGCGGAAGACCGTTACCAGAGCCCTTACAGCCGGAGATTCGGTCACCTTGTATGCCGGCGGGAGGATCTGGCCACTACAAGTTAATGGGCAAGGCCCAAGTTGCCACGGCCCTTGCCAGTGTGACCGCCCGGTCACTACCAAGACCATCCCTGAGAGGTCGTGTGGGTCTGCTGCCGCAGCCAGTGTCGCTTTCGTGAGGCAGCAGCGCCCTCTCATGTCTCTTAGCTCCAGCAGCAGTGAAGAGGACCTGCTGGCCCTTAAGTAAGGATCCTGCAGCTGTTATGGGAGCCACAACGTGGACTTAACCTGAAGGGTGAGCACTAGTTGGTGTTTGTTTTTATTTTTGTTGCCCTGCGTTTGTCCTCACCCAGATGGCCATGGATTGTCAGGACTCCCCCCATCAAAAAAAAAAAGTTTTAACCAAGTTGCGCAGACGTGCACCTCATCCCTTTGTTCTCCCTTTTCAGGTTATTGGGGAGCCCCTTGAAAGAGGGTTTTTTAAGGAACCTTTGCTGCTATTTTTTTACCCATTTGGATTGCAATTTTACCTATGTGGATTACAAATTGCAACTGAGTTTGGGACTCTGTTCCAGTTCTGTGACAAGCGTCAGAAAGAAGAAAAGAGACTTAAACATGTCCATGAGCAGACTAGGTAGGTGATATTTAAAATGTTTACATTATACATATAATGGGGGGCATTTATCATTAGGAGAATATTTGAAGTCAGTTTTGCTTCAGTCTGTGTTGGAGTACTTTGTGCCACATTTATCAAATGTCACAGGTTGTTTGATAAATTTGGCTTGTCCTTAAACCTAACACTTCTGTCTAGAGAAGGTCCTCCACTTTTCCTACTCCACCCTCCTCCTGGAGTGAGATTGCGACTATTTTGCGACTTTTTAAAAAAGTCGCAATGATAAATCTGGAGTGAAACTCATTAACATAGCTAACCACACCCACTTTGCCACCCATATTACAAAACTGGAGTTAGTGGTGTACACATGCAAAAAGTCGCAAAATGTTACGCAAAAAAGTCGCAAAATTTTGCGCAATCGCATAAATTTTGCACACAGGAGTGCAAAAAAGTCGCAAAAGCCCTATTTTGCGACTTTTTGATTCCAGAATTCTGGAGTGAAGGTATGATAAATCAGGGCCAATGTATTTGCACTATATTGTTTGCACTGGATTGTTTGCACTAATGTTTTTACCTTTCAGCAACGTTTTCAAGTATATTGCCCATTGTGTGTATTTCTTTACAGGTACCACAATGGGTCCTCATATTCACTTTATAGTATTGTGGATGATTGTACTATGCCCATAGCCGGATAGACAGCACCTTACTTGTTCTACCTCAAATATACATACTGCCTCTGAGGGCGATTTCAGATCTGACCATTTACACTGGATCTGGCCCGGGGTCCGCAAGGTGTCAAAACGATGGCGCAAGCCTCGGATCACCTGCTGGATCACCTCCTTTTTATGCTGGTTCGGGTGGCGGTGTGTGCCATCGTAAATCGTAATCCTGGCGGTCCATCAGCCGGACTATGTATTTCAGCTGTGCAGCAGAGCTAAATGATGAGGATCGTCTGGCGGTGTGTGCCATCATAAATCGTAATCCTGGCGGTCCATCAGCCGGACTATGTATTTCAGCTGTGCAGCAGAGCTAAATGATGAGGATCGTCTGGATGCCATTTTCGAATATTCACTCTGCCTCTGAGGAGTGCATGCAACGGCCTCTCGTTGTACGTACCTGCATATTACGTAATCGCGTAGACAATAGTACGCTGAGGATTCGTAAGCTATTTGTACACTCATGCGTACGTCTTCTAAGAAGTTGCGTACATTTTTTAACTGTATTCGTCGAATATACGAATCTCAGGAAAACTTAGGCATAATTTTTTGAATGATTCGCTCATCTCTACCCCCTATTATTGTACCCCTCAGATGCCGCATTCATAGCTGATAGTGGCATCTGACATTGATATTAGAGTATTACATAAAAAATAAATCATACCTCATCCGTTTGATTGCAAAGAGCCAGCTGCCACCATATATTAGATTTAGCACGAAAACTCTGATGGCCCGTGACAACACCATCACGTTGGCTGGCGTAGTGACATTATACGTTACCGTACACAGGATTTCATGCGCGATCTTCAATCAAGAAACAGAACTTGATCTTCAAATCAAGGAACAGAAAATTGCAGCCTTTCCACTTCATGTGCAGTAGATGGGTTGAGGGTTGACCCCAACATCAGGCTGGTCCCTTGGACACCATCAAGGTGACACCATATCTTGTTGCTCTTTGGTAAGGCATGGTGCACCTCAGAGGTAAATAAGTCCAGAGAGTTAGGGTCTGCAGTTACCCAGTATACTTCTTTACTTGAACTCCAGTCTCCTTCAGGCAGAAGAAGGTTTCATGCTGTCCCTTTCTCTCTCTATTAGAAGGCTGATACCGAGTATCTGTTGCTCAGTCTTCCAGGTGGCTCCTTAGTCAACAGGTTCGTAACCTATGGTCTGTGGCTCAGCATCCAAATCTTAGCATCTTCTTCTATATATTACTGAATAGAAGACTTAGCAATTTGTCAGATATTTAACGAAACATTAACAAGATATTATTTCCCTCATGTGACAATATCAAAGAAACAGGAAATATATGTCATGTGTTCATGACATGTCAAAATGTAATTTTTAGCCTCTGAACTGAGCATCAGTCAGAAGAAAGCCTTAAGAGGAAGCATAGGAATTCAGGTGTGTTCAAGGATTTATTAAATGTATTAAGGGAATGTTATTTTCCTGTTGTTTCAATATCACACTCTGAAGGATACAGCAACCCAGACATCCTGTTGGGTTTCCTGTAAACTTTCTGTTCTGATAGAATCTTCCTCATAATCTCTTATTTCTGCCAACTCTCATAGAACAGAAGAAGCATCTTAAATAAGCCTATCTCCCTAGTGTACTATGTAGTTAATATAGATGACTGCCTGTTCTTTGTGTGTTTTTTGTACCAGTCTGGTGACCATTTCTTGAAAATGATCCTACCTTTCCTGCATAATTCTTTGATACTGAGAACTTTGACCTTTTGTTCTGGTCTTCCAGTTTTTTCCAAGTTATGGCTGTTCACTTTTAGAGATATATGCTATGGAAAAATGTTGAAAGTTGTGCAGGATTGTCTCGCGAGATTATAAAAACACTTCATCCGCTCCTCAAAATAGAAGTCTTAGTGGGATATTTGAAGACATGGAAATGTTAGCAATAAGTTAAATGTTACTTATCTATGTATTTAGGCATTAATAATAATTCCAAATACAGGCACTTGGTGAAGCTAAGAATAGATGATCAATGCAGGCACACACATACTATACAATAAGTGCACCTGTGCCACTCACTGATTTCGCGATTCGTTACTAATGAATCGGGAGTTCAGAACTATAGGGTTAAATTTTGTTTTCTAACCAGCAGATGGTGCATGGAACTGCTCTATCATACTGTAGTATTCACCCCTGCTTTCATTGTATAGCGCGGCTCCTCCGCAAGTGTTTTACATGCCAGTTCCTGCTTATTTTTAGTTAGTGTACCTTAATGATAGGATTGATGAACTCTTCAAGAAAACAGTGCAGAGCCATGATCTTAATAATGTTGTTTATCTCGGCATTCGCCATAATTTTCGGTCTTCCTCTCCACTAACCACTTCACTGTTCTCACGGTTGACAATTCTGGAAATAAGTTGCGGCTGGTGGTGTGTGTATGTATATTTATAATATATTTTTATATACACACTATGAGTGGTGGACGCTTCTTGCCTTACATACCGGCCGCACATGAGGTTTCAAGCCATATGCCGGCAGTGAGAACAGTGGAGAACCAAACTGTTCATATGCTGGAGCGTGATTGTACAGTATCTGCTATTTTCTCCTCTCCCCCCACAATAGACAAAACCCCTTTTCTGTAAACTGCCACAGTGGGGCTAGTGGAAAAAGGTAGCTGTGATTATAGCAGAGGAACTGGATGGAGCACTTGTTTTACAGCACACAAGTTACCAAAGGCAGTGCTCCAGACTAAAAAAAATACCTAGGAGCCAAATTAAATTTTTAGTCGCCAAATGTAAATACATATAATTATAATTAAAAAAAGACTTGGAGGAGAGGATGGAACATCTGGCCCATAATAGAACAGTCCTATTCTATTTTTTGGGGGACAAGGTGAAGGGACAAGGTGACTAAAAAATGGCAAATTGTGTGGATTTTATTTTTTTCTTTTCAGTTACGGTGTTCACTGCATAGGAGATATTTTTTATATTTTAATAATTTGGACTTTTTGGACGTGCGATATGTAAAATGTTTATTTATTGTTAATATATTTTATATGTAAAATTGGGAAAGGGGGTGATTAAGGGGCCGTTTAGACGGCCGTAGTATTGCGCATCCGCAAAAATGCGGATCCGCAATACCACAGATGTCACCTGGCGTGTGTTCCACAATTGTATGTGATAAAGAATAAGTATATATGTAGTGGCTCACCAGTTACAATGATGGAATGGAGGTGCTCCTATCCGGTGGCTATACCCGTAGTCACTTAGAATGATTGAAAAAATGCTAATATAGATATGGTGGGCACACTCCTTATCTGGTATACCTCTAAATAATATTAATCTGGACCATTGCTAATATTACTAATATTTATTGATATGCTAGAAAATAATAATAATAAATTCAATATTTGTGTGCATAAATGGTTGCAATCAGGATCCTGTGCTGTGTGTAAAATATACTAAAAATCACATAAAAGCAATATTCTGTAACCAAAATGAAAAATAAAAAATAATAAAAATGGAGAGATGGAGTCAATGTATAAAAATATAAAAAAACAAAAATATAAATGAAATGAGGTTCGGTATGGGAATGGTATAAATAACAGTCTTTTGTAGATATCTTGTGGATATGATATACTGTATTGTATAAATCCCAAGTGTTCATTCACTAGTATCCATCCACTAGTATACAGTTAGGTTCTTAGTAATGACTCTTTATGATATTCTTATGATATTCGTTTGTACATTACCCATCCAATAGTTTTAAACCGAGACCACTGAGGAAGGGGCATAGCAAAGAAGCCCTGAAAAGCGTTTGGGAATACCATAGACCTATATTCTGGAACGGAGCTCCAAACCGTACAACAATAAATAGCCATTGCGGTAGCGCAAGACCCTGTTCAATTATATGTATATATGGTCATCTGGATCTGCATATAACAACAATATGAAGGTCTGCAGATAGAGAGAAGAGTCAACACTACCTGCGCTCTCACTAATCAACTGGGATTCAGCGCTCTCAATCTCTTCAGCGCACCGCTACAAGATATTCAAAAAGACCGCGAATACCCACGTGGGACGCCGTCCGAGTCAGCACACAAACAGAATGGGCAGCCGACCTGCAGAGTTAGAGGTCCGGACTTCTTGAGAGAGTGGTCTCGGTTTACAACCATCGGATGGATAATGTACAAACGAATATCATAAGAATATCATAAAGAGTCATTACTAAGAACCTAACTGTATACTAGTGGATGCATACTAGTGAATGAACACTTGGGATTTATACAATACAGTATATCATATCCACAAGATATCTACGAAAGACTGTTATTTATACCATTCCCATACCGAAGCGCATTTCATTTATATTTTTGTTTTTTTTATATTTTTATACATTGACTCCATCTCTCCATTTTTATTATTTTTTATTTTTCATTTTGGTTACAGAATATAGCTTTTATGTGATTTTTAGTATATTTTACACACAGCACAGGATCCTGATTGCAACCATTTATGCACACAAATATTGGATTTATTATTATTTTCTAGCATATCAATAAATATTAGTAATATTAGCAATGGTCCAGATTAATATTATTTAGAGGTATACCAGATAAGGAGTGTGCCCACCATATCTATATTAGCGTGTGTTCCACAATTTGCAGAACGGGGCACATTAAAGCACATTAAATCAAGTATAGGAGGCAGCGGTATAACATACCAGGCCTCAATAGCAGGGTGTGAGATTGCGGCAATTAACCCCTCAGGTGCTGCACCTGACAATTTAATTGCCGCGTTGCCATGTTATTGAGGCCGGGTATGTCATACAATCAAAGAAAAAACCCTCTAAAAAGGGTAAACACTGGATACGACCAGATGACAGGTTCTGGAGACACCTAGATATACAAAGCAATCAAACAAAAAGGAACTCCTAAAACATTCATATTTAATGGGTATACATTAAAAAACCATCATGACACGGTACTAATACCTAGATATAAACAAGATGTATACAAACAAAGGAGCCACAGCCCTAGTCTGACCCTATGCGGCCCTAGGGTAGGCCCTATGCCCAGGGATACCCCCTGATGGTGGGGGTGCCCTGTCCCCGTACCTAACCTGCAGGCCCTAGAGAAAACCCTAGATCTCTGCAGGACTAGGGGTAAATAGAAACAAAACCCCAATAGATAATAATGATCAATAAATAACCCCAACGCGTTTCGCCCACGTCTGGGCTCCTCAGGGGGAAATGAACGAAAAATACACAGGGAACAAGGTAAAGACAGGCACATCAAAATGAGACATATACTTGCCACCTCAGCCAAGATAAAGCGGCCCACAAATGGAACCTACAAGATGAAAAGTAATAAATATAAATGTACAATTACAAGATAAACCAATAAGATGGCGAATACACGGGACCTCAATAAGAGAGAAAAACACTTACATTGGTGGCAGTGTAATCAACGCTAATCCCAGGTGGCGGTGTGCACGCTGTAACACCGCCACGCTGGGTTTAAATAGAGCGATGGCCCCGTGCTTCCGGCAGGCGGTAATTGGAACGCACGCCGGAAGGGGGTGCATTCCACCAGAAGAAAATGAGAAACCGGAAGTGGACATGACCACTTCCGGTATTGGAGAATACAGAGGTGGAACGCAAATGCGCTCCAAAACGCGATGAGGAGGAGCAAGACTCAAATGGAACGCAAATGCGCCTCACCGCATCGGTAAGTATATGTACATTAATAGAAAGCGGCAAATCATGCCAGGCAAGTGGAGAATAGGCCACTGCCTCCTATACTTGTACTAATGCACTTTACACTCTTTTTTTTTTTAATCATTTTTTTTTACTTTTTATTTAATAAATTTTAGCCCCCTGGGGGCTAGAACCAGAGATCTTTTAATCCCTTGTGCTATGCACCCTAATAGAGCTCTATTAGGGTGCATAGGACTTACACTCTCCCTGCTTCCCTGGGGTTTGTGCACACAGCAGCAGGGAGCTTCTCTGGCTTCCGGCACCCCCGCCAATCTGATATTGATAACCTGTCCTGAGTGCCCCCCTGTATAATCCCTTTAAACATGTGGCCGTTTAATGGGTACATGTTGTACACATCCATAATATAGTGCTAGACTAAGGTGGTATACCGAGTTTAGTTCATTTTATCATGTGTTGTGCCATGTCCCATTGCATATTGTACTGTAGAGGTGTTTACCCCAGAAGAGTTGCTTTTGGCGAATACTGTGATATATGGACATCTATGATTCCATTAAAATAAAGCCACCAGGACTTTCTCTGCACAATTGTGCCACATTAATGAGGTGTTACTCTTCACTCTTGATTGGCGGCCATATCATTGCAGCTTTTGTAAAATTTGTGAGCCTTCACTAAAAGTTCACCAGCAGTGTTAGTTGGTCTGCAACTAAGTTAAGGTGAAAAATCCTGAACTTCTAACACTTTAGGGTCGCATAGCATTATATTGATTTATGATGCTATGTAACCCTTACAGTTCTGGAATGTATTGGATAACATGGGCATAATGCTGTCACTGTTATCTAATACATTCCAGACCTCTAAGGGTTACATAGCATCATAAATCAATATAATGCTATGCGACCCTAAAGTGTTAGAAGTTCATGGGAGCTGTGTTATACTCACGCTCCGAGACGGTGAAAGCGGCCTAAGGCAAGTAGTTCTAACTTTACTGAGCATCGGGGCTTATCTCCCCTCACGTCCCCCTCTCCGCTTGTACTCTCCTTTCTGCGTCTCTCGCCCTGCGCTCCCCCCCTCCCCTGTGTCTGTAAGTGATGAGGCCAGGCACAGATCGCTCCCGCACAGATCGCAGCAGCTTCTCACCAGTTGGTTGCGGAGAGGCACATAAAGCACAGCTTTTTTTTTTTTTAATTGAAAATAGCTTTATTGGCAATCAAATCGTCAATACAAATCATACATTATACTGCGACGCAGCGCAGGCTGAACCACAGTACAACAAAATACTGTACACAGAAAGGAAAAAACAGTTACGTATAGGTGTAGTGCACAGCGCAGGCACAGATCCTGTACTGTACACCACTCCCAGTACCACACTAACAATATATATATATCACACGTCAATCAACAAGCATCAGACAAGTGATAATGGGTGAGGGGGGGAGGAAGAGAAGGGGGGAGGGGGACGGGAAATCACATGCCCGAAGCTTTATTGAAAGACAGACACACCGAGGGGAGAGGGGGAGAGGGGTTTTAATCCTCTTCTTCGACGTCCGGACCGTCCATGATGGAATAGTCTCTGAACAGGCTGAGGACCAACCTGCGGCAGTCCTAGACGGACATCCTCTCCCAGTTCATCACTAGGCATTTCCTAGCAAGCCACACAGCGTCCTTAAAACAGTTCATAAGGCGCCAGGCTTCCTGGATAGCCTCAACGCTATGGGTCCCATGGAATAGTCCATAAAGCACCGCCGTGTGCTTCAGGCTGCTCCTGGGAATAATGTCTGTGAGTTCATTTTCCAGGGCGTCCAACAGGGCCTGCACAAACGGGCACTGCCAAAAGAGGTGCAAAGGTGTTTCTTCCTGAAAAGGGCACCTGGGGCAGTACCGGGTGTTGCATAGTCCACGGGCATGCATGAAAGTTCTCAAGGACAGTCTTCCCTGAATGGCCATCCATGCCAGGTCTTTGTGCCCGTTGGTTAACCTGCTAGAAGCCACGTTCTTCCAAACAGTCTCAGCGGTGGCAGCAGGGAGCCCTGGAATAGACTCCATTAAGTCATTTGCTCGGATCAGCTTGTGGATAGTCTTTGGTTTCCACAAGTCGGGCTTCAGTCCCTCCAGCTGGTGTTCCCCTACAAACTTGAGAAGGTCCTGGTAGTACCAGGGGATATCCCAGTTGTAGGGGTAGGAGCTGTCCCACTTGTCCCAACCCAGCCGCCTCCAAAGAGGCAGGAGAAAGAACCGGGACACGGACCGGCCCGCTGAGCCATCGTCCTTCGTTGTCAGAGTCCTTCGGACGCTGTCGCACACAAAGGCCGCCCTCAGCAGAGTGGGGATATCCGGAACTCCTTTCCCACCCTTGCGGGGCTCCTTGTACATGACGGTCTGTTTTACTCTGTCCATTTTGGAGCCCCAGATGAAGCGGAAGACAGTCCTGGTGATCGCCTGCCTCACTGTGATGTGAGGAGGCCAGGCCTGCGCCATGTACTGAGGAACCGGTAGGATCTCGTTCCGCAGCACAAGGGTCTTCCCTTCGATGGTAAGTTGTCTGAGGCTCCACAGTACGATTTTCTGATTGACCTTTGCCAATCGATCTTGCCAGGACTTCAGGGCTGCTCCTTCCTTCCCAAACCAGACTCCCAGGATCTTGATGAAGTCCGGCTGAATAGAAAAGGGGAAGGGAGCAGAGGAAGTCGGGGCCTCCTCTGTGAAAAGCATGGCTTCCGACTTCCCGCAGTTGACCTTTGCTCCCGAAGCTCTGCCGAATTCCTCGCAGGTCTGGGCGAGCGCTGTCACCGAACGCCTGTCGGCGCAGAAGACGGTCATGTCGTCCATGTACAGCGAGCACTTGATCATTCGTCGGTCTGGTCCTGGTATGGTGATCCCTCTGACCTCTGGATTTTGCTGGATAGACTCTGCGAACAGCTCAATAACACAAACAAAAAGAAGAGGTGAAAGAGGGCAGCCTTGTCTGACCCCAGAGAGAACCGGGAAGGGGTCAGTCTTCCAGCCGTTCACCAGCACCGTGCTGAAAATGTCAAGGTACATAAGGTTAACATAGGAGCAGAACATTTCCCCCAGTCCGAACCTTCGCAGGACCTTGCCCATAAAGACGTGTGAAACACGGTCAAAAGCCTTTTCCTGGTCAAGGCTGACCAGGGCCGCGGACATACGGCGGGCTTTGACGTATTGCACGGTGTCTCTAATGAGGGCCAGGCTGTCTGCGATCCTGCGGCCAGGAATGCCGCAGGTTTGGTCCGGGTGGATGATCCGTCCGATGACAGCCTTCAGCCGGTTGGCTAGTACCTTGGCGAGGATCTTGTAGTCCACGTTCAGAAGAGAGATGGGACGCCAGTTCTTGAGATCCCGTCTCTCCCCCTTCCGCTTATACAAGATCGTGATCATTCCCTCCCTCAACGACAGAGGCATTCTGCCCTCCACCACCACCTCCCTGTACAGCTCCAACAGGTCCGGGCCGATGAGGTCCCACAGCGCTACGTAGAGCTCTGCTGGTAGACCGTCACTGCCCGAGGTCCTGCCAGGCCTGAAGGATGTGGCGGCAGAGTGCAGCTCCTCCACCGTCAAGGGAGCGTCCGTAGCCGCCATGCCTGCAGGATCAAGGGTGTTAGCGATACCTGACAGGAACTTATCAGCGGCATCCGAGTCGGTGGTCTTCGGGGAGTAGAGGTTGCTGTAGTAGTCGCGGACGACTCCCATCACTGCCTCCTTCCCCATGGTGATGTTTCCGGTCTCGTCTCGCAGCTCAGTCAAGGGGCGTGTGGCTGGCGTGGAGCTTCCTGAAAAAGAAAGAGTTACATTTCTCACCCTTCTCCAGGTGCTCTGCTTTGGAACGGAAGATGATGCGCCTGGATTCCTCCTCAAAGTGTCTTTTCAGGCCCTTCTTGGTCTCCTCCAGCTCATCCCTGACGTCCCAGCCGCACTGGTGGAGGTCCTGCAAGGAACGCAGCTGTCTCTGCAGATTCCTGAAGTTCCTCTTCCGCTCACACGCTTGTTGGCGGCCTTTTGCCTGAAAGAAACTGCGAAACTTGCCTTTAACATACTCCCACCATTCGGTAGAATTCGCAAACAGGCATTTGTCATTCCTCCACCCGATGTAGGCATTCCTCAGTTCCTCCATCACCTCCTCTCTTTGCAGCAGGGCGCAGTTAAGCTTCCAGGACCCTGGGCTGGGAGGAAAGCCGTCGCCCAGGGTAGCCTACAGCCTAATGGCTCTGTGGTCAGAGAAGAAGCAGGGGACCATGGAATGCCCGAGGTGCTTCACCGCCCGAGACATGAACACAAAGTCGATGCAAGACCTCTGTGAGCCATCGGGGCGGCTCCAACTGTAGTTGACGGAGCCAGCCCCCATGGAGCCCACAGCGTCCCGCAAGGACGCCTGAGTCACCATCTCGATGAGCAGTTTTGAGGAAGAGTCCAAGTCGGTTCTTGCTGAGGTGCGCCCGTCTTCTTCGATGGGGCAGTTGAAGTCTCCGCCCATCACTACTGCCCTAGTGGTGACAAGCTGGGTCCGAAGGAGTTGGAAAAGGTCCAAGCGCTCACTCCCGACCAGGGGGGCGTACACGTTGATGAGCCTAACCGGCTCCCCTGCCCACGAGCCGTCTACGACAAGAAGCCTGCCACAGACGAGCTCATGGACAGAATCAAGCGTGAAAGCGCTTCCCCTGATAAGGATAGGAGGGTCCGTGAGACCACTGCCTGGCCAGATGGTTGTAGGACCTAAAAGAAGGCAAAGCACATTCCTGCAGCATGTAGATGTCACATCCCTGTGAAGGTAAATAGGTTAATACAGTCTGCAGTCTAGACCTATCCCTGATGCTTCTCACATTGATGCTGAAGATGTTGAGCTTAGACATACTGTAAGAAAAAAGGGGGTTAGCGCAAAACCATACACCTTAGTTACCACTCCTGTCGGGCGGATCCTCGTCTGTGAGGACCTCCGGCTTCGGGAGCTGTCGCAGGCCCTCGTCCTCTGGTTGGTCGAGCAGGGAAGACTCTCGGCATTCCGGGTGTTCTTCGGACTCTGGTTCGGACACCAGGTCTACCACCTGCTGCTCCATCTCTTCCTGTTCTGGCAGCGGGTCTTCGATGACCTCCACCACCTTCTTCTTGGAGGACTCAGCGCTCGGGCTGTCCCTCCCTTTCCTCTTCCTCTGCAGGGTACCTGCGGGAACAAGAGGGGGAAAATCCTCCAGGTAGAGGGGCGCAACAGTGGCTGGAGGGGTTAGCACTGCTGCGGGGGAGTGGGGAGGCTGGGTTGGGAAGGGAGCTGGAGAGAGGACCCCTGAGGCAGAGCTAGGGAACGTGAAGGTGGATGCCTCAGTGGGGGTGGAGGGGGGACTCCGGGCCCGGGGAGGGGTGGAGGAGGAGCGGGAGGGGCTTGGGGCATGGGCCAGGGGAGGGGCCGATGTCCTCTTACCCTCCTTCTTCTTGGCTGCTGGGGTTGGAGCCTGTGCGGGCTTCGCCGGACCCTTCGCTGCCACAGATGCGTAGGTCCTGGTTCTCTTGGGACAGTCTTTGTAAAGATGTTCCGTCTGTCCACAGAGATTGCAGGACGTCTTCTTCGGACAGTCCTTGGATTCGTGCCCTGCCACACGACAAATCCTGCAGGCGGCCTCTTTGCAGTCCTTCATGCTGTGACCCTTCTTGCTGCATTTCCTGCAGATCTGCGGCATATCAGGGTAGAAGATGAGTCCTGAAGAGTTACCCAGAGAAAATGACTGAGGCAGGTGCTGCACGCCATCCGGAGCTGTCGAGTCTTTGTTCAAGCGGACGATGACAGACCACTTGCCAGTCCAGAAGCCGTTTCCGTCCAAGATGTGGGTGGGGTCCCTCACCACGGTGCAGAAGCGCTTCAGGTAGGTTACAATGTCTTTGCCTGGGATGTGTGGATTCCTCATTGAAACAGTTATTCTCCTCTCTTCCCTCTGTTGCCCACAAAGCGGTTGAAAGGGGAGTCCGGTTTCGCAGCCTTCACCATCTCCCAGTACCGTTTATAGATGGCCATAGAAGCAAAGGTTATGTAGAACATCCCCGTGATGAAAGAGTGGATGCTCACAGTTTCTGCAGTCGAGAATCCCTGCTCCAAGACCATTTTCTTGCCGAACACATCCTGGCTCATGTCCGGCACTCTCCCGTCCACCTCCTTCAGCTTCAGGACGACAGTCTGCCTCATCCATGGCACCAGGGAAGGAGCGCTGGGGCTGGGCTTCTTGCCGGTCTTCTGCTGGGGAGCGTCGGGCGAAGCCAGGCTGGAGGCCTGGGACGTGGAGGCTGAAGTGTCCCGGGAGGGTTCCTCGGTGGCCTTCTTCTCTGCAGCAGGTTTCCTAGGAGCCATGCTGCTTTCTTCCAGGGGTTGAAGTGGAGCTTCTTCCAGGAGGTAGAGCCGCTGTGCTTCCTCTGCCTAGCTTCTCCAGATGCCTGGAACAGCACAGGTTCTTCTGCCTAGCTTGTCCTGGTGGGCAGAGCTATGCAGATTCTTCTGGGCTCTTCTGGTGGGTGGAGCTATGCAAATTCTTCAGAGCCGCTCTTCCAGACGGTCGAAGGCTTCTTCCCGCTGGTCTTCTGAAGATCTTCAGTCCTCGGCGCAGTCAACCTCGGCAAGGAATCTTCCAGTGGTCTCTTGGAAGATAGCTCTAGAGTTCTTACAAGAACTTTTGTTAGAGAACCACCTTAGTGATCATGGTATCTCCCCTGCCAGGTAAGTATAAAGCACATAAAGCACAGCAGTGCCGAACAGGGGGGCACTACCTCCGCTGGGAAACGGGACAAACTGGTGTTCACTTCCTCCTTTTAGCTCTGCTTCACAACGCAGAGACTGCTGGAGGTGGGAAAACAAGGTACGCCCACCCTTTCTCCCGGGAAGTATGAGGGGCGGATCTTCACCCAGCAGATGTCTGCAGCGTGCGTCTGCTGGGTGAAACCAATTTCTTCTTAAACAGACAGAGCAGCGGAAGGTCTAGGCGCAAATGGCGACAAGACTACAAAGGCTTGTCGCCACTTTGCAATTTTAAGTCGCATTGGCGACCATTTTGGTCGCCATCTGGAGCCCTGAAAGGTCTTACTGTATATACTGTATTAACACTTCAGACTTCTCAGCAGACAACAGCAGTATCTGCTGCCAATCTCTCGGAAACCCCTTACCTGCTGGATGTGTCAAACTCCATGAGCACCTCTCCAGCGGATTAGGGATTATCTCTTCATCCTCTGCCCTCTGTTCCACTGTATAGTATCCATACGGTTCTTCCACTAATCTCAGCAGGAACTCCACGACTATAGTTCAAGTGCTGTTAAGCTCTAGTAAAGCACTTAGCACTTCATGATCAGTCTGCTTAAGTAATACTCATTGATTTAGAATGTCGGTGATTGCTGCATAGATGCCACTTTTTTAATCTCTCGATATATGTTCTTTTAAACACCCCTATGGTGGGATATAGTGGATTGTTTACTGTATCATCCTAACCTCCTGGACCCCATACCCACACTGGACTTGATTGATCTCAACTTTTCCCTCCCACTAACATTCCTGCTCCCTACCCCAGAGATGTGACTTCCCTTGCTCAGGGTCCCAGAGGTGTCTTCTGTGTTAGATTTGTATATCTATATGTGTGTGTGTATGCATATAGATATATCTTTATAGATATAAACTTTTTATTTTTGGCTTTTGGTACTTGCACATTTACTTTGCTTGAAGTTTTCTTTTTTTTTTTTTATAAAGATACTACTATCTAGCATGCACGAGAAAGTAAAGGGACCTTTCTCTAATTTAATCCACGAGCTGAGCCTAACTCCAGTGCTGCAGTTAGAGACACATTGGTCACAAGCTATGAGTAGCAGGACTGTTTTGTTGGTGATCCACCAAAACCCTCTCTTTCGTGAATGATGGAGGTTTCAAAATGCTGGTCATTTGGTTTCTTCTCCAGAAGATGAGATGTTGTGGAGGGGCACTTGAGGATGTAGTTTTGTCGACCAATTAATTGGATTTATTAGTTGGAAGACAGAATAAACAAAAGAAAAAAATGTTCTGCTTCCCAGAAGTATCCTACTGATTGAAGACTTTGGCAGGGAGCAAGTGTTGTAGTATAAAATATCTTATAAAGCATACTTACAGAGACGTCATTGCTGCTTTTTTTCAGAGCAATTAAGTCTATACAAAATGAAAAATGCTGTTCTAAAATGTTACTAGTGATAAGAAAGCAAGGTTTTAGCCTTCTCTTTTAGAGCACATTATCTGATGTGATAATGCAGTCCCTTTTTTAGTTTGTGTTGTGTCCTGCAAGCTGTATCATCAAACTACTGGTTACGTTCACAATTTTAATAACAAGCTAAAGATGGAAATATTACTGCATGTGTTACATCTGTATTCCTGTTGAAGTGATTCCTCCAAAGCTGTTAGGCACATTTAGTGTGACCATCTCTATTCACAGCCCTTCTGCCAAGCGCTGGTTTAAGTTCTCTGAAATGTGTACACTAATATATATCTATATGTTGTACATTTATCAGCAGTCGAGATCAAGAAGTCAATCGTCCAACTAATCCTAATGTATACTACAGCATTATTTTATCTATTCACTGGATTGTGATACTTCACAAAAAAGTGGACACGTCCAGACCCTATGGTGTTAAGTGTGTATGGATGCACTCATTCTTGGTTTCCTCCATTGTTTTTGTCTTTCCCTTCTTTACCCTAACCTGCTGTTGAGCTTCCCTTTTTGTGAAAACTGCTTGATGTTTACAGCAAATAAGGTACTTTGTGCCCTCGATGGACCCACTTGACTTTAATTAAAATAAAATCCCAGAGTCAATATAGCTGTATTATTTGCACATTGTTAATGAGCCTACTCATACAAGTGAAGGCAGATTTACTGTAGAAATGTTGTGCCCTGCATACTTTTTTTTTATTAAGGTAATATTTTTAATGTTCTCTTTTTTTTTCTTAGAACAAAATACATGATAAATTTAAGAAATATATATGGTTGGAAAGATTCATACTGGTACTTTAATGCATCTAAATTCCTGTATTGTCAACACAAGAGCCAGCCAACCATTTCTGATCTGTGTGCGCATTCTAATAGTCAGGCAGAAAGTCTGTCTTAATGTTTCACCATTCTGCAGGTTTTGCAGGTTGCCATGACCCTAGAATCTTAGAGCGTCAATATGCGAGTCATGCTGTGATCCCTGTGCACACTGATCTTTGGTGGCTTGTTGTGGCCAAAGTATCTGTGTGGCCCCAGCCTTGAGCTAGGCATAATGCACTGTACAGTAGTATTGCAGCTTATAATACTGGTGATCAAGTCACCTAGTGGGCTGAAAAAAATCAGAAAAATGAATGAAAGTACAGTTAAAAAAGGCAAAATCCATAACACCTCAGTTATTCTATTAAAAAAATAAGAAAAATTTACACGTGCTGACAGCAGAGTTTAAAAAATTATAGACAATTGAACAAAAGTGCATTACAATTTTTCATTTTGAGATGATTTTTTTTTCGCTTAAATAAATTTTCTTTGTTAGCCGTAAGCTCCATAAATCATAAATTCAATTAATTGGTCGACAAAACTACATCCTCAAGTGCCCCTCCTCAATATCTCGTCTTCTGGAGAAGAAACCAAATGACCAGCATTTTGAAACCTCCATCATTCACGAAAGAGAGGTTTTTGGTGGATCACCAACAAAACAGTCCTGCTACTCATAGCTTGTGACTAATGTGTCTCTAACTGCAGCACTGGAGTTGGGCTCACCTCGTGGATTAAATTAGAGAAAGGTCCCTTTACTTTCTCGTGCCTGCTAGATAGTAGTATCTTTATAAAAAAAAAAAAAAAGAAAGAAAACTTCAAGCAAAGTAAATGTGCAAGTACCAAAAGCCAAAAATAAAAAGTTTATATATATATAGAGAGATATATCTATATACATACACACACATATAGATATACAAATCTAACACAGAAGACACCCCCGGGACCTACATCTCTGGGGTAGGGGGCAGGAATGTTAGTGGGAGGGAAAAGTTGAGATCAATCAAGTCCAGTGTGAGTATGGGGTCCAGGAGGTTAGGATGATACAGTAAACAATCCACTATATCCCACCATAGGGGTGATTAAAAGATAATATATCGAGAGATTAAAAAAGTGGCATCTATGCAGCAATCACCGACATTCTTAATCAATGGGTATTACTTAAGCAGACTTATGAAGTGCTTTACTAGAGCTTAACAGCACTTGAACAATAGTCGTGGGGTTCCTGCTGAGATTAGTGGAAGAACCGTATGGATGTTATACAGTGGAGCAGAGGGCAGAGGATGAAGAGATAATCCCTAATCCGCTGGAGAGGGGCTCATCGAGTTTGACACATCCAGCAGGTAAGGGGTTTCCGAGAGATTGGCAGCAGATACTGCTGTTGTCTGCTGAGAAATCTGAAGTGTTAATACAGTATATACAGTAAGACCTTTGGTAACTTGTGTGCTGTAAAACAAGTGCTCCATCCAGTTCCTCTGCTATAATCACGGCTACCTTTTTCCACTAGCCCCACTGTGGCAGTTTACAGAACAGGGGTTTTGTCTATTGTGGGGGGAGAGGAGAAAATAGCAGATACTGTACAATCACGCTCCAGCATATGAACAGTTTGGTTTTCCACTGTTCTCACTGCCGGCATATGGCTTGAAACCTCATGTGCTGCCAGTATGTAAGGCAAGAAGCGTCCACCACTCATAGTGTGTATATATAAAAATATATTATAAATATACATACACACACCACCAGCCGCAGCTTATTTACAGAATTGTCAACAGTGAGAACAGTGAAGTGGTTAGTGGAGAGGAAGACAGAAAATTATGGCGAATGCCGAGATAAACAACATTATTAAGATCGTGGGTCTGCCCTGTTTTCTTGAAGAGTTTATCACTCCTATCATTAAGGTACACTAACTAAAAATAGGCAGGAACTGGCATGTAAAACACTTGCGGAGGAGCTGCGCTATACAATAAAAGCAGGGGTGAATACTACAGTATGATAGTGCAGTTCCATGCGCCATCTGCTGGTTAGAAAATCACATTACACCATGAATTCTTTTTACGCGCTTCACTGCCTAAAGAAATGCGATGTCGCTCTGCACTCACGCGATTCCACTGTAATTGCTAGCACTGCTACATCTGTAAACTCCAACTTTCACCTTAAAAGCATCTTCTTGCTACTAATTTGAATGTAGGTGATAAAGCTACAGAATTGTATGGCTCACGATTACTGTGGAACAGAGATGAGTGAATTTCTTAAAATTTGTTTCAGTTTGTCAGTTTGTTTCACATTGCAGTAGTGGGGATGCATTGGATGAGAATGCAGCCCAATGCCTTTGCCTTCTATGGAAGCCTATGAGATCCAGCCCCCATAGGCTAACTAAAGGAGTAGAATCTACCTCTGTAACATGAACAGGTTCTAAGAGGATACACAAGGTAATACCCAGGAAAAAATACAAAGTCATAATCTATAAAATTGGCAGCAGATCCAGAATCTACAAATGCAACCCAAATACTTTAGACAATTTAAATGAAACAGATACTGGGAGCAAAATCTTAAAAAATCTTAAATACCGGAACTCATGGTATTATTATTATTGTTAAGACTCTTAGGAGGTGATCAGCACTCCCACAGTAGAAACAGAGTCCATTCTTCATTCTAAGGTCTCTGCGGTTCTGAGTGGATATAGTCGCATCGAGCTGCATGGGTTCCTCATGGGATACCATAGCTCTAGGTTACATGAAAAGGGAGTCTGAGTTGGAAACTGTTACATTGTCTGTCTAGGGGTACTTTCAGGATCATTATTTTATCAGGTGTAGTTCAGAGGGTTGGAAAGTCCCTGACTAATCACCTGAAGCTACACATCATATACAGAAATCCACAGAGTATTATTACTACTATTACTACTCTACTAGTCTACAACCCTGCCGAAGAAATACCAACTGGGATTCCGCAAACGCCCTTCTATCAGGTTCATCATAAAGCATACTGAAGGACAATAAAACTTAATCAACAGACGCCAATTTCGGGGAGTCTGCAGGTAACAAAAAAAGCCTATTCCTGCAGATCCTTGTGTAGCCAAGAAATAATTATTCCCACTTTCTGTTGCTCAGAGTGTGGCTGTAACCGGAAATACAGTTTACAGCTCTCCTTAAATGTTACAAACTGTTTCCTATCTCTGAAATAGAAAACAAAAGGGGCCAGGGAGTCTGCAGTCCCCTGTCCTGAGTGTGATCAGCAAATGAGTCCATCCTCGTTAGCATCTCTGTGCCAACTACCTCCCGGTAGTGCAGCCTTAAACCAATTCATAAATCAATTACCTCCAACATGGCTGCTGGCCTTGTAATAAAGAAGATACAAATACATAACTACACACTGTATATATATATCATGCCAGAATATGTTACACTATGGCATATAACCATAAAAAAACATAATATCACTGCAAACATTATAATAACTAAGGATAAGGCGGTCCTTATTCCTGACACCACCCATTTCTGTATACATTGCTTGTGCATGAATGTCCTCCTCCTCCAGTTCAGTCCCCATAGGGCTCAGGCGGCCGAGAGATATAGGTGCTATGTGTCCTGTCCCCTGGCCAGACTGATTTTTCAGCATCTGCTCCAGAACATAAATCAGTGGAATGACATTGTTCATCCCATAGTCCTGGTGACTGATAAAGTGGCTTCCTCAAAGGGCATGAGAAAATGGCAGGTGTCTTGCATGAGCTGCCACTGACTAATGTTAAAGTTACACTGAGGAGTGCTTCTGTCTGACTGTATTATCAAGAAATCTTCCCCTGCTCATATAGCCAGTCCAATAATTAAAGGGTGGAGTTCCAATGGGTGGAAACGTTGCATATCAGGCAATGTTGGGGAACGCTATTCTGCCTTTGCAGCTCAAGAAGGGTCTGCTTTGCAGTGTAAGAGTGGCTAAAGTGCATGCACTTTTTCAGGATATCTTGCAGCTGGGTGGAAGACTTCAGGAACCACATTACAACCAGATTAAAGACGTGCACCATGCAGGGCACATGGGTCAGTCTTCCTTGACACAGAGCTGACACAATGTTTTTCCTGTTGTCGGTGACCATGTTTCAGATTTTAAGTTGGCGAGGAGACAGCCAAGATTCGATTTCCTCTTGAAGGACCCAGAGCAGTTCCTTCCAGGTGTGACTCCGTTTGCCCTGGCAAACCAGGTGCAGAACAGCGTGACACTGCCGTGCTCTACACAGGTGGTATGCTGGAATTGTGCCTGCAGTGGTGGCTGAGGACAAGGTGGGGTATGAGGAGGCAGAGGAGGACATTGGCACGGGACTCACAGCTTGAAAACGTGGAGACGGCAGTGCTGTCACCTGCACAAGTTACTGGTGTGGCTGGGCAGGATCCACATTTACCCAGTGGGCCGTAAATAGGACATATATTGTCCTTGACCGTAGTTACAGCTCCACATGTCGGCGCTGCTGTGAACTTTAGCAAACACCGACAGGCTCAAGGACTGGCCCACCTTCTGTTCAACATATGTGTGCAGGGCTGGTATAGCTTATTTGGAGAAGTAATGATGGCTTGGGATTCTCCACCTTGGTTCAGCACAAGCTATCAGTTCTCTGAAAGGTGTAGAGTCCACCACATGGAAAGGGAGGGACTGTTGTACCAGCAACTTGCCCAAGAGCACATTAAGCTTCTGCGCTTTTGGATTAGTGCATGCATACAGTTGTCTTTTTGCAATCGCATCAGTGATCGATTGCTGACGAAAGGAGTGACAAGGAGGAGGAGCAGGAGCATCAGGACCAGTAGATAATGGGTGCGGGCCAATGGATCAGTTGCAGCATCAGGCTGTACCACTACAATAGCTCGATGGTTTTCCCTTGCCACTTTATGGTGACGCTGCATGTGTAGACACACTGGCCACGCTTCACCTTCTGCCCACAGATTCTACATATGGCCATGCTGATGCTCTCTGCTGGCTTGATGAAAAATTCTCACACTGCAGAGTATGGCATGTTCCCCCCACCACTCCATGCTAACTGCCTGCTGCTGCTGCCTCCATCAACCCATGCACTGTTAGTTCTTTCAAGACAGGTAGGCTCCTGCATAGCAGATGGTCAACCCCGGTCTACCCTCACACTGCTGCCACCCTGCTAACTTACAGCAACATTATCACCCTGCTGGCTCATCCGCTTCCTCACACGCAAGCCGCCACCCTTTCCCCCTGATGATGATGATGATAAAGCCCTCTCTTCACCCAGCTCCCACGTGTTTGGCTACATACCGTCTGCACATCACTGATGTCACCCTCACCAGTTTTAGGGTCACAAGCCTGACCGCTCGCAACACCAGCTCCCACACGACTCTCATTGTCGCTACTTGTCCTACCGGAGGAAGCAGCAGATTTCTCCTCCACATCTTGGCTGGGCAGTAGCTGCTGACTGTACTCTAGAAAATCATACTCGCTGAAAAATGGAGCCAAGCCGACTGCATACAATACTTCTCAAGCTGAAGAAACAGAAAATGAAAGAAGCAGGTTCAGGACAGGTGGGGACACAGAGCTTGTTCCAGGGCCATGCCAACTAAGCGTGGTGTCAGAGGAACCCACCAACTCCTGGCTGGTCTGATGTCACTTGAGATGAAGTTAAAGACGAAGTCAACCATTCAAGGACAGCTGGGTTGCTGGTCAAAACACGACCACTGGATGACACGGACAGCTCTGGTCTATTGCTGCGACTGCTGCTACAACCCCCCTTCTACTGCTGCTACTTCTGCCAGCTCCAGAAACATTTTGGCCACTGCCCGTAAATTAGTATTAGGCCGCAATTTCACCCCAATTACAAGATTAGTGATTAACGGATATACTTATGTATAATAGAACTTGAGCACCCTAAAATCTGTAGTATCAAGCCTCAATTTCACCCCAATTACACAGTTAGGTTTTAATAAATTCATGAAAATAAAAAAAATTAAAAAATAAAATAAAAATTAACCTCTTCCCAACTGCCCACTGTGTATATACGTTCTATCTGCACATGTCCTGTGCAGATAGCACGTATATACACGAGCAGGCAGCGTTTTAATCCAAACGTTGATCAGTGCTGGGATTAAAGCTCCTGCTCCTACAATCTATCAGGAGCAGGTCGGGTCCTGGCTGTGAGACACAGCCGGCACCCTGAGGAGAAGACAGGAGCGGTTTATTACCACACTTACAAAGAAAAAAAGGAGAAATTTCAGTCAGCACATCCCAGAGTGCAGGTGCTGGTTGCTATGGCTAAATACATGTCAAAGGAGAATACATAAAATACAACCGCACACTGCTGCCAGATAAAGCACAAAATGCCATAATGATATAGAGTATTCCAAAGCTCATGCTATGCTTGTTTGATAAATCAGAGACTCTTGGCAAATATATTTTGTACAAAATTATCTGAGCCCATTCACCGGATCGTCAAGGTGTTCTCTGCAGAATGGGAACCTAACACTATGTCCTACCTGTTACGTGCCAGACTTGGCTTCCATATAATCAGGGGGTGTTTTGTTCCACATGTACGCTGTATCCACTCTGCCTTTCACCATTTCTGGTGCTTCAAAGGCCTCCCCTAGTTCAGGAACAAAACACCTCCTGTGTCTGGCACGTAACAGGTAGGACATAGTGTTAGGTTCCCATTCTGCAGAGAACACCTTTAACGATCCGGTGAATGGGCTCAGATAATTTTGTACAAAATATATTTGCCAAGAGTCTCTGATTTATCAAACAAGCATAGCATGAGCTTTGGAATACTCTATATCATTATGGCATTTTGTGCTTTATCTGGCAGCAGTGTGCGGTTGTATTTTATTACCACACTTGCCTTCTCCTGTGCAGGCAGGAGAACGCTGCACGAGCACAGGTATGGAGAGCAGGAAGTGGCCGAGCTGCTTCCTCTGTTAGTCCCGGTGGTCACGTGACTGCTGGGAGTGTCTGGGGCAGGAGCAGAGCTGCAGGGTCTAAGGAGACTCTAATCAGCTCTGCCTGTTTGTAATGCCCCCACCGGCTCCTGTGGATGCCCCAGTCACAGTGGAAACAGTGAAAAAAAAAAAAAAAGTCAGTGTCCTCTAGAGGTCTTTTAATGACCTCCTAGGGGACATATTATATGCCAAAAATAAATTACAATATAAATAAGAAAAATAATTTAAATTTTCAAATAAAAAATGTAAAAAAAAAATTTTTTTAAATGCAGTCGCAAACAGAAATCGTCGCCATAGTCGCCCCGTTCACTCAAACCTGTACATGTTGTATAAGAAAACGATCGTCATAAAATAGGGAACCCATTGCAATAATTAATTTTTGTGTAACATAGTAACATAGTAACATAGTTTGTAAGGCCGAAAAAAGACATCTGTCCATCCAGTTCAGCCTGTTTTCCTACAAGTTGATCCAGGGGAAGGCAAAAAAAACCCCTGTGATCAACGACCCCTCTCTAGTAACTATAACCTGTAATATTATTACCCTCCAGAAATACATCCAGGCCCTTCTTGAACTCTCTTAGTGAACTTACCATCACCACCACCACATTTGCTATGCGCCAATCCTGTGGAACACTCCCCGTCAGTATAGAGTCCTTAAATAGTGTCATTTTTAATATTTAAGAAATAAAAAGCTATAATTAAAAAAATATTTTTTAATAATGAAAAGGAAAAAAAGTCTCTATAAAAACATTGTAATAAAAAGTCTGTGTCAAGTAAAAAAAAAAAAAAAAAAATCGCTAAAATTATTTTGGTAGTCAAACAAATAAAAAAACTACGGTCACTAAACTACCATGTGGAGAAAATCACAAAAATTTGACTGGACTTTCAGGCCTTTTTTGGGCCCGGTCATGAAAGGGTTAATAAATAGAGATGAGAGAGCACTAAAATGCTCGGGTGCTCGTTATTCGAGTCGAATTTTTCCCGATGCTCGAGTGCTCATTTCGAATAACGAACCCCATTGAAGTCAATGGGAGACTCGAGCACTTTTTGCAGGGGACCAAAGCTCTGCACAGGGAAGGTTGCGTGAAAACCTGGAAACCTCAGAAAATGATGGAAACACCACGGAAATGGACAGGAAACAGCAGGGACAGCATGCATGGATGCCTCTGAGGCTGCCTAATCGTACCAATACGCCAAATTCTAGGCAACAGCCTGGTGGTGACCCTCAAGACAATTGTGCTGACCCAGACCAAGATGGGCAAGGCACACACGCTGGCATATGTTAGGAAAGCACCCAACTAGGTGCAACGAAGGTCCATCACTGCCTGCGGGTGACACCACTGCCCATGCTGGTACTGCTGTCCTATGCCCCGCCCCAGGACGCAGGCATAAGCGTCTCCCTCCCCGCACCCACCCAGTAGTCCACAGTGTACACAAAATTCTCCAGGCACAGTGCCCAGCTCTCCCCATCCCAGACGGGCAAACACGCACCCCACACACACCCTGTCCATAGCAGACACAAATACCTCCAAGCACAGTGCCCAGCTTTCCTGATTCCAGACGGGCTAAGACGCACACTGCACCCACCGATTAGTCTCCACACGTGGGTGGGTGCAAAGCCTTTTAGTGCCCCTCAAGACAATGTTTGTGTGCCAGGGCCGGCTAGTAACCCTCCTTGAAGTTGTGGGGGAGAGGCCTCCGGTGACCCTCAAGACAATTTTGGGCGACGATGTAGTGGCGAGCCTCCAAAAAACCATGGGTGAGAGCCTGGAGGTGACCCTCAGAAACAATTGGTTTGAAAAAGCATGGTGGTGCACCCCTGAATGACAGTCTGTGAATGAGATTGCAGGTGAACCCACTAAAATTGTAGTCTGGCACACCTTGGTGGTGAACCCATAAATGACATAGTTTGACTGAGATTGCAGTTTACAGCATGGGGGTGAACCCCAGAATGACTTGTTAAGACTGAGATTGCAGTTTACAGCATGACGGTGAACCCCAGAATGACTTGGTTAGACTAAGATAAAAGCTGAACCACCCAAAAATTTAGCCTGACCAAGTTAGATGAGGTAGCAGGTGAGCCACGCAAAAATTTAGCCTGACACAGCATGGCGGTGACAACAGAGTGACCAAGTTAGATGAGGTAGCAGGTGAGCCACCCAAAAATTTAGCCTGACATAGCATGGCGGTGAAAACAGAGTGACCAAGTTAGATGAGGTAGCAGGTGAGCCCCTCAAAAATTTAGCCTGACACAGCATGGCGGTGACACCACCAAGTGACCAAGTTAGATGAGGTAGCAGGTGAGCCACCCAAACATTTAGCCTGACACAGCATGGCTGTGACACCACCAAGTGACCAAGTTAGATGTGGTAGCAGGTGAGCCACCCAACATGTAGCCTGACACAACATGGCGGTGACACCAACAAGTGACCAAGTTAGATGAGGTGGCAGGTGAGCCACCCAAAAATTTAGCCTGACACAGCATGGCGGTGACACCACAAAGTGACCAAGTTAGATGAGGTTGTAGGTGAGCCACCCAAACATGTAGCCTGATACAGCATGGCGGTGACACCACCAAGTGACCAAGTTAGATGAGGTAGCAGGTGAGCCACCCAAACATTTACCCTGACACAACATGGCGGTAACAAAAGAGTGACCAAGTGAGACTGAGGTAGCAGGTGAACCACATATAAATTTACCCTGACACAGCATGGCGGTGACAACAGAGTGACCAAGTGAGACTGAGTTAGCAGGTGAAGCACATAAAATTTTACCCTGACACAGCATGGCAGTGACAACAGAGTGACCAAGTGAGACTGAGTTAGCAGATGAAGCACA